>CM076583.1:237251126-237652540 GCA_034641835.2 Pinus albicaulis | reverse complement strand
TGAGTTGCCTCACCCTGAGCCACCATTGGTTAGTCGACCTCTTCGTATCGAAACTTTGCGATCAAAGATGGATTCCACTTCTCAAATTAGTCGAGAAGCAAGGGATGCCATCATTGACAATGTTTAGAGTGGACTGGATGGAGTTGATGTTTTTTTGAATCGACAAAGAGCATGAGAAAATGCACGTGCTACTTTTGTGTATCATACAGATGAAGAGATAGACAAAATGAGTGTTGAAGATCTCATAACATATGAAAATAATTGTTGCAATGGATGGTAGGACCTAATTATTCATGAGCAAGAGGGCAATTGGTATGTGTTAATGGTTAGGGTGATTATTTTAACACATGTAAAATTTGTAATAAACGCATGTATACATACATTTATTTGTATACATTAATCTAACAAAAAGTATTATATATGTTAACACCATTTTCAATTCTCACGCTTGATGAACGAAGATGTTAATATCACGGTCGAAGCCTCCGGTTCAGACAATCAATATGGATCTCACCATCAATCACACAATCAAGATGATATGTTGGCACATGTTAGTGTTTTTTAAGTGAACATGATGATGTACAATTATTTTTTTATCTATTATTATATATATCGGAACATGATGACATATTTTTAAAATAAATAATTGTGCACACATGTACATTTATATATAATTAAATGTTAACAGATTCTGATTCCATCCGATGTTTTTGGGATAGAGGTACCTTCTTCTTCCTTGGGAGATGTGCCAAATACACCATCACAATTATGAACAATTTTTCACTTTTAAATATGTTTTTAAGTTATATATTGCAGCTGAAAAGTTCCATTAAAAAATGAGATCTAGATCTTGAGTTATTTTACAGTTTTAAATTTTTTGAATTTTAGGTTTCTGGAGATTTTCTTTTGGAGCCACCCTTAGGAGATGTGCCCAATCCACCATCACAAGTATTCAATTTTTCACTTAAATATGTTTAATTTATAAGTTATAAATTGAAGTTCAAAAGTTATATTATAAATTGAGATCTAGATCTTGAGTTATTTTATACTTTTAAAATTTTTGAATTTTAGGTTTTTGGAGATGATTTCCCTTCTCCACTGACTCTAGCGATGGAGTGTATTATGGAGATAGGAACATCCACACCATTTTAACAAGTTGTCTAACTTTTTTTTTAATATTATTGAAAATTAGTTTATATGCATTTTCATTTGAAAATTTTTACATGTTTATTGTATAGTTTACTGTGGAAGATGTTACTGTGGAGGATGTTTTAATGGATGAGCAACAAAAGACAATGGAGAGGGAACCACATAAGGTATTGCATGATTTTTTTTTCATTTTGGTTTTTTACATGAAGTTCTATATTCTCATTCAATTTTAAAACATTAAATTTTAATGTTTGTACACATTGTGTAGAGGTTCCCCATTCTTCACAGGATAGCACGAGGATCGGAACTTTCCTGGCAGAGACACTAGATCCATCTGTATTTGATTGATGATGCACATGTGTGCAACATTTTATTTGATAGATCTAGTCTTAAATTTACTTTTTTATATATAGTCTTATCTATGCAGTCATATTTACTTTTCTATATAACTTGATACTTGTAACACTATACATTGAACTATATATATTTATTTTTATTGTTCACGTGATACAAATTTTGGACCTATTTTACTATTTGATATAGTTTTAAACTACATTTACTTTTATCAAGAATGATTTTAAATTTGGGATAGTTACATTTGGCATGTGATCACATGTTGTGATATATATAATGTTTTGTTTTTAAAACTCAAGTTGTTTTGTTTTTAAAACTCAAGTTGTCATTTTATTTTTTAAATATAAAATGAATCTATATGGAAATTTCAAATTACAAAACACATGCATGTGTATATTTTGGATATTTGAACTACATTTGGCATGTGATCACATGTTGTGATATAATGTTTTGTTTTTAAAACTCAAGTTGTCATTTTATTTGTTAAATATAAAATTCAAATCTAGATGGAAATTTCATATTACAAAACATGTGTATATTTTGGATAGTTCAACTACATTTGGCATGTGATCTCATGTTGTGATATAATGTTTTGTTTTTAAAACTCAAGTTGGCATTTTATTTGTTAAATATAAAATGAATCTCTAGATGGACATTTCAAATTACATTTTCACAATGTGTATATTTTGGATGTTGAACTACATTTAGCATGTGATTGTGATATAATGTTTTGTTTTTCAAAAGTTGTCATTTTATAAATGTTAAATATAAAATGAATCTCTAAATGGAAATTTCAATTTACATTTTCACAATGTGTATATTTTGGATGGTTGAACTACATTTGGCATGTGATCACATGTTGTGATATAATGTTTTGTTTTTAAAACTCAAGTTGTCATTTTATAAATTTTTTAAATATAAAATGAATCTCTCTAGATGGAAATTTCGAATTACAAACCATGTATACATGTGTATATTTTGGATAGTTGAACTACATTTGGCATGCGATCACATGTTGTGATATAATGTTTTGTTTTTAAACTCAAGTTGTCACTATATTTGTTAAATATAAAATGAATCTAGATGGAAATTTCAAATTACAATTTACACATAAATGTGTATATTTTGGATAGTTGAACTACATTTGGCATGTGCTCACATTTTGTGATATAATGTTTTGTTCTTAAAACTCAAGTTGTCATTTTATTTGTTAAATATAAAATGAATTTAGATGGAAATTCCAAATTACATTTAACACATGTACATGTTATGAATTTGAACATGTGTGTAAATGTTATATAATTTTAGGATGTAAAACTATTATTTAGGTGATATTTAAGTAAAATACATATCGATGTTTTAAAATCTAAAAACAATCAAAAAATGTACAGGTCAGAAGCCATACCATGGCCCCACGCTAGCGTCAGAAACCCATCAGAGGCAACTACAGGGGTGTGTTTTCAGGCCGCTCTCATCGTGGCCATGACCAGCGATTGGAATCCACCGAGGGCTCTGCATATAATAGACATGAGGTGTTGGCTCCTTAAGTGTTTGATAACATTCATGGGGAGACTGTTTTGCCTCCGGAGAAGCCTAAGGGTAGAAGAGGCTGCAAGAAATCCACTATTCCACAATTTGTGCAGCCTTTACCTAGGAAAACCAACCTGCTTCTATGTTATGAGCCCACGATGGAGGAGATAGGTGTTTGGGTTATGGAATCGGATGGTGTCCAAACCAGATATTACGATGCGAAGTACCCATCCGCTCCCATCTTCCATGCGACCCCTCCGAAGCCTCCTCGAATGCCCACAGCTGAGGAGGAAGCCATTTCTAGAGAATACGAGTGTCTGATAGAGGAAAAGGACCAGGCAACGGACGAAGATGAATGAAATCCATGATTTTCACATCAGGATATACTTCAGCTCTTTTGTTTTTATATGGGCCACTGAATATTTTGTATTACAAGACTAGATGACATTCTTAAGGGGTTGGTTTCCTCCTTTGAGGTAGCCCCAAACTTGGTTTATTTTGAACACTACTAAGGTAGGGATAGGTTAAGCACTGCTTGCCATCTCTGCCCATTGCCTTTGTACAATTTTTCATGCTTTTAATATAGTTTAGCCCAAGTTACAAACAAACAAAAAGTTCACATGAATATATGTACATAAAAATGATTGAAGTACATTTTTGAATATATGTAAAAACGATTGAATTACAATACATATCAATGTATATATCTAAAAACAATCATAAAATTCTAGGTGTTCTTAGATGTGTCAAACAATCATAAAATTTTAAAATTGCATTAAAACATATACATCCAGTACACAACATTTTTCATTAATGTACATAAAAAAGATATTTTCAGTTGATAGTAAACTGGAAATTACAAAACACGTACCACACATTTTTCATTCAAGAATGAATATTATAATTTACTTAATAAACATATTTAAAACAAAATCATGCAACTTCAAATTTGCATTATATCAACTATGCTAGATACACAAATATGTACAGTTTGCAATAATGACATTATGAAAAATTGTACCAGAGAATGTATGAAATCGTTTAAGACCAGATAATCTAGACATGTGTATGTGTAAACGTGTATAAATTACGCGTGTGTATGTACCAAAACAATGTACATGTGCAAACACTTGTACATATAACATAAAAAGGAAGTTTAATTTTTAGTTGAGTTATGGAAGTTCTAAAAGATGAATCCAAAGAGAAGAAATTTTTGGGAATTTCAATCAAAAAAATTCCAATGGAATGCCATCTTCAATGATCCGTTCATGATTGGTTTTTGATATTTTCCATTTCTTAATTTTCATTTTTTTTCTTTGATTGAGCTTCTATCAACTTTATGCATGCTGCACACACCAAGTGACTATATTGCAACTTATGACATCAGGTTCATACTCTTGAAAGTAAACAAAATCCCCACTTTGATTAGTTTGTTGGAAAAATAACCTTTCGGTATAATAGACCCTCTATCATATGTAAACCCGTTATCATCATAGTTTTCTAATAATTTCATATTTCGTTCAATGCAATGCATTAAATAATACTTCACATTTTCATTGTTGATAGTAGGTGCAACTGCAGCAAAAACATCTCCTGCACAATAAAACAAACTTATGTATTTAAATTTAGATCATAATTAACATGAAAATTTAACTCTAAAATTAACATGTGTACTTGATTTTATTATCTATTTCTAGATCTCTATCATTTGAAATCAATTGAAATGTTACCTTCTCTAACAAGATCAGAAACTCAATCACCTTCAGATGATATTGTAGTCTCCTCTGATTGCATTTATTCAAAGCTTGCAACAGACATTTTCCCCTTTGTATTTAGTTTTGTATGTTGCCAATATTTTACATACCTTTTTTTTTCACAAACATCATTGGATTCTATGTTTTCTATGCAAACATGACAAAAACAAGAATAATTTCTTTTATCCAATGCAAACACATTTTTGGACAAATTTTTTCTGATTTAATGCAATTTTTTAGTCCCTTTTATTGTTTCAATGTCATATCCAATCGAACTATCTACATCTTGGACCCCAATATGCCAAAAAAAACTATATGGAAAATTCAAAGAAGAATACAAATATGATATCAAAATACCATCAAAGATAATAATTGTGATAAATGTATTGTTTAAAATTATAAATCTAATAAAAATTAAATTGAATGTACCTTCGTACTTCCCTTGATCGGTTAGTCTCACGACTTAGTGCAACGATGCACCATTGAACAACTTCTTCAGCTGAGACAAGTCAGTTTGTAGAGTGGTCCATTTGATATCTTCGAAGTGCTCATTTTATGCATGCCCCTGCACCGTTATGTTCTCCTTTGCCATGACCAGTCTCAAAGAAATTCCAACAATGTTTAATGTGGGTTTTCATATGAAGACGACACAACCAAAAGAATTATCGTGAAGATTTGAATTTACCTATGCATCCATCTGACCATATCCAATGTTCATTGAATTTTATTCCACGACTTTTCAAGGAGTCATAAATCTTTTCAAAACAGTGTTGTACAAAATATGTATTATGTGTACGATCGTCACTGATATAAAAGTGATATTCTTTAATAACATACTAATTTTCACTGGTGCTCTCTATATGATCAACATTTTGTTCATCATGTCTATATAGAATATGGACGAGCATGGAGACTTGGTCAGAATGATAGTATTCACTTTCAATTTATTTTTGTGGAACAAATGTGTAGTTTTTTGCAAACAACTATTGAAAAAATGGTCCCTGGTGGAAAAACTTCACGGGATTTTTTGAATTGAAAGTCCTTCCATCGAGATCTATGGGAATGCTTGGTTTATTAATAAATTTCTGCCTCAAACTTTCTCAAAAAATCAATCACAAAAATTTCTTCTTCTTGTAAATCATTTCTTTTAGCACTTGTAGTACTACTTGAACCAATCGATGTATGGATATATTCATATCTCTTCCATTTCAATTTCATGTTGGACAATGATTGATCGTTTATATTAGTACGATATTTGTTTTGAAATTTAGTCAAATTTCCACAATCATTGCATTTTTTACCACCAACACATTTCTTTTGGTAAAATAATTCATGGATTTCTCTTCCACATACAATTTGAGATATGACATCATGGATAGTGGAAGGAGGAGGTGAATCTTTCCAAAATGTTTCACCAAAATTAAGGAATGTTTCATAATATAACTGAAATTCCACATGATAACGAGAACAACAAGTGTCGCGTACAGTGATAGGTTTTACATACCATGGTTTTTGTTGCACAAAAGCAATGATTGAGACATCAATTTCACGATTCTCTTCTTTGAACTTGTTGAAAAACTCTATCTAAGTGGTGTCCAAGAAATGTTTTGGATGTTCTTCGTACTAATTCCGTGCTATTCTTCTTCACATCACATCCCTTTCTTTTGGTGAAACACCTGAATTTTTCATCCAATATTCATATATTATTTTTTTAACATTTTCTCCAAGTCTATATTTTTATGGTTCCCTACAAATATATGTCCAACAAGCGAGTTCATCATTTACATCTATTTGCAATCAAAATTTTTGATGTTCATGCAAAGTTTTTCGTGAGGTTCCAAATGCTCGTGCCATAGATTTTACCAAGCGATTCTCTTTAGTACTTAATGAAACCACTGCGATTTGTATTGCTCTACGTGCATCTGAATCACTTTTCTTTCTAGATCCTCTAATTGATTTTAGAGTACTATTTAGATTTTGTATCACATTTTCCTTCATTTTTTTTTATCTTTTGTTGATTTTCGAACACCCAATAAAGTTGTAGCTTCTTATAATTTCCTTGATTTTAAAATAATTTTCAACATTTAGGCTTGAACTGCCACAATTTCATTTATGAAGAACGAATCAATAATGCGATTAACACGATATCGTATAACATGGTCAGCTTTTTTATCTCCATATGTGTGAGCGTCAACATTTTCTAACATCTCATCATCGATATCAATTTCATCTGTACATATTAGAATTAAATGTACATAATAAGTTTACATATTCAATAAATAACTAAATTAATAAATATGTATAATTTCAATAATACACATTCAACATATATATATACATATATATATATATATATATATATATATATATATATATATATATATATATATATATATACCTGGTGATTCAATTTCTTCACTTGCATTTATTTCAACATTTTCATCATCTTCAATCATTGGTTCAATATCTCTTTCACTTTATCTTTCAAAATTTTGTATCTCATCATCAATGTTTTGAGGAATATCTCTTTCTGTTTACATTGCAAAATATTTTTCAAATTAGTTCATCAAATAAAAATTAAGTTTCACAATACACTAGTCAAATTTTAAATATCAAATTTATAAAATTTACATTTACATACCTGCTTCAACTTCTAGTTGAGGTTGATTTTCCCTTTCAATATTTGAGCATTCTTTTCTCTTTTTTTTGTGATATTCTCTACCCTATTCTCTATGTTCCTCAGGGTCTCTTGTTCGATCATATTTTCGCTTGCAATTCCTTTGATTTCCCATGATAATTAAGTACTATGAAGCTCAAAAAATTTCTTTCAAAAATTTAGACAAAAACTCAATTAAAAAAAGCATCACAAAATATTTAATTAAAAAAAAAAAAAACCTGATTTTAAAAATTTTGTACAAAAGACATACTTCAATCCAAAAGACTTGCTTTAAAAAATTTGTCAAAAATTGTCTTCTAAAAATGAAATGAAGCTCAAAATATTTCCTTCCAAGTCCTACAAAAAAAATTCCTTTAAAAAGTAAGACAAAAACTCATTTAAAAAAATCATTATAAAAGATTTACTTCAACCCAAAACACGTACTCTAAAAAATGTCACTTTAAAAAATACCTCCAAAAAATGTCCATTAAAAATTAAGCCCAACCTCTTAAAAAATGTCACTTTAAAAAATACCTTCAAAAAATGTCCTTTGAAAATTAAGCCCAGAAACCTCTAAAAAAAAGTGTCTAAAAACAAAATACCTCCAAAAAATTTCCTTTGAAAATTAAGCCCAAAAAGCCTCTAGAAAAATATCACTTTAAAAAATACCTCCAAAAAATGTCCTTTGAATATTAAGCCTAAAAAGAGTCCTTTGAAAATTAAGCCCAAACAAAGTCCAAAAAATGTCTTTTGAAAATTAAGCCCAAAAACCTCTAAAAACAAAATACCTCCAAAAAATGTCCTTTGAAAATTAAGCCCAAAAAAAAGTCCTTTGCAAAATCACCCCAAATGAAGAAATGTGCGAAATTATGCAAAAATAATGATTCATCGAATTTTCCAACCGACATAAAGTCGATTAAAAGTTCAGACAAACTAATGTAAAAACTTCAGTCGAAATTTTGTGTCGTTAGAATTGACGGGCCGTCGGGACAAAAAACAATTCGGCCGAACTAACACATCTACAATTATGCAGCAACTCGGCTCTGAACACATTTATTAAACTTTGGAATGATTAAACTCCATGAAACTTTATGAATTAACTGTCGGAACCAAGACAAGCATTTTCAGAATTCAATCTACTTTCAGGAAATATAACTTTTATGGAATTTCATAAATATTTACTAGTTTTAATTAATTTTGTAATAAAATGGGTGCAAACAATTTTTGAAGGTCATTATGATTCAATGAAATCAAAATTTTGTATCTTCCAAAATACATTGTAAAAAAAATTGAAAAAATTATGGTGTGTTACATTGGTCCGTCGTCTGTAATGGGTAGGTTTAAATTTTTAGTTTATAACTAATATGTTGAGAAATTTTGTGTCAGCCGAAATATATTCAAAATATGTTGTTTTTTCATATTGGATCAGTTCAAAAAATTCTAGTAATTATGATATGCATCAATTTGTTTCGTAAATATAATGAAACCGAAGTAGACTCTGTCTAGATTGTTGTAACACATTTTTTTTCTCAAAAACGCAAATTTTTCAAAGAATACACCAACGTGTTTGAACGTGACTTTTTATCAATCCTTTGATTGTTAAAGAACATGCACTCAAAGAAATTTTAAGTTGGAATATCAAATGTGTATAAAAAAATTACAAAAAATAAGTAATAGAAAGCTAATGAAATTTCTGACACCTTTTATTTTTATCTTAAAATGAAATTCTAAACAGAAAAATTGTTTTGGCTTGCAGAAAGTTGAAAAAAAAAGGAAAAAAAAAAAAAAAGTGTAACCCAAATTCACATTTTCACCCATGTACAAATAAACTATTTAATTTGTGTTAATAGAATTTATAGTTTAGAAACATTAGGGAAAAAATTGGCTTGTCCATTTTGATAGAAATCAATTAGGTAGCATATAAAAATTTCATTCATTTAAGGCAATGATGTGTGGTTAAAATCAAACTTTGCTATTTTCTTAATGGATAGCCATTATTGCAAGGTTTAACCCATAACAGTACATTTCTAATATGCATTTAAATCATGGATAAACATGAAGTAGGTGAGGTGATGCAAGATTAAGAAAATTGGAATTTAGGTAGAAAGCATGTATATTTGTTATAAGATTTAGTTGGAGAAATCATTGACAAAAATATTGATGAAGTAGTAAAATTTTATAATGGCTAAACAAAAAAATGATTTAGTGTTTTGATTGGCTAATGAAATATATTTCAAAGGATATATTTCAAAGGGAGGACAATCACTGACATAAGAAGCCAATAAAATAGGCCAATATTCTAGAGCATGAGTTGTATGACAAAATTGTAATCAAATAAAATAAAAGTTGTGCACTACATTGATTAAATTCATTAAAAGAAATAACTTATCTATAATTTTTATTCAATCAATATTTCCCAAAATGACTATTGAATTATGTAAATCAAACACAATAAACTCGCGAATGAAAGTACGTGAAATTGTGTTATAAGAAGAAAATAACTTTTCTAGAGTTCTTATTCAATCAATATGTCATGATGGACATTGTAATATATGGATTAAAGATACCAAAATTTAAAAAGAAGTGAATAATGTATAGAGTTCAAGCATCCTTATAAAAATATTTCCCAGTTTGTAAAACAAATTTGGTTCTCATATCAATGGGGGGCACAATGGGGAATGTTTATGAACTCCCCAAAAAGAATAAAAAGCAAGTTAGAAAAAGAAAATAAATAAAACAAAAATAAGCATTAGAAAATTTATTATAATATGAAATTTATGACAATACAAAAATAGTGAGGTCAAATCACCAGTTTTAGTAATTTCCCCATGTGAATTTTTTTATAAAACTACTTTCATGTAAATTGTCAAAAGGATCTAGAGATGTTGACAAACTCACTTGATTGTCAAATGCATCCCATTACAGTGTTTTTTTAGTTAAATCAAGCTATTCTAATTAGTGGGGATACTATGGTTAACATTCATAGATTCTTGAGAAAGGTTAAAGAGATGTCAAATGCATTACATTTCATTATATAGAATAAAACTACTTGCATGTAAACTAATTAGAAAGTGCTGCAAGGATTTAGAGATATTGAAAAACTCACTCTTGTTAAATTTACAAAAATTTTCTATAAAAATCCTGGCATGTAAGTTGATAAGAAAGTGTCACTGGGATCTAGAGATGTTTACAAACTCACTCTATTACCAAATACATCACATGCCATTAAGTAGAGTGTTTCTTTAGTTGAATCATGTTATTTTCATTATTGGGGATACTAGTAAGATTTAAAGATTCTTGACAAAGAATAAGGAGAGGTCAAATACATTACATTGCATTAATTAGAATGTTTCTTTGATTTAATCATGCCATTCTCATTAGTGGGGTACTATGGGTAAGGATTATGGATTTTTGAAAAAGAAGATACAAGAGAATATGAGACTCTCAAAAGTAAAATCATCCATTAGCATTATATCAACTATGAAATTTGCTATAAAACAATTTACACATACATTAATTAAAAATGTCTTCTAGATTTAGATTTAACCAAATGAACTCTATCATCAAACACAATACACTTTTTATTAATAGGAAATTATTTTATCATATAATATCATTCTCATCAACATGAACATTAATATTAGAGTAATTTATTAACTCTCAAATAAGGAAAGAATATATAAAAGTAAAAGGTGGAAAATAATATATCATAATTTGAAATTTAATTTAAAAAAATAAGTACCAAAGCACAACCATCTATTCATCAATGTAATGGAATATTTGCTATAAAACCATTTACATGTAACCTAATTAGGAAGATTTGTCACACATTTGAGTCATTTTTAATGTAAAATAATATACTTAATAGGTTTTAATATCTTATAGGTATATAATCCTTTTCTATATAAAAATTAATAATATTTTCAATTTTAAAAATATTAATACCATTTTAAAATATATAATTGGAAAATTTATTATAATCAAAAAATTATTTTAAAACATGCTTAATAAAATTATTACAAATAATTTTATCAAACAAAAACACCTTTTCAAAAAAAATAATTAAATTATTATTAATAACTGGAATAATTGACATCTCATATATCATTCTAATTTTATAATTTTTCATAAATTTCTTATAAAATTTTGAAATATTTTTTTTTTAGCTTAAAACCCATCACAATATCAAATTGTAGGTATTAACTATATAATAATGATGTACTTTAATTTATCGAAAAAATATTATTTTCACAACATTTTTCTGGTTAATTTTAATTAAAATCGGGTAGAGATTTTTAAAATATTTAGTTTAAGTTGTTTAATCTCTAGAATTTGAGTGTTCGGAAGTTGGGTTTTTTCAAGGTGTGGAATCCATTTATGCATTCAAAAATATATTTTAAACAACAAAAAACCACATTCTTACTTGAAATTGTATATAACCAACTTCAGTAAAAGACTATGTATAAGTTAGACTGTGCCTATAATAATTATGGAATTGTAATATTCTATTTAATTATATTAATAAATAAATAAATTTATTTATTTATTAGAAAACATAAATATTTTAATAAACATAAACTCAAAATAAATATTTATTTAAATCTTTAAAAAAATTAATATTAATATTCAGTGAAAATATTCCAAGCAATTTTGGGCAGGCTAGACTGAAAAAGTGGCATAGATCTCATAATGACATGCATTGAACTAAGGAATTTGGGTCACAACTGCATTCAGGCAGGCATAATGGGTGCATTTGGAGCCTCATAAATACACGCAGGTAGGCTTATGTGTGAATTTGGAGCCTCATAACCGCATTCAAAGAATGTCAAGGGTGTGGTTGGGGAGTTTCTCTTGTGAAAAATAGTTCTAGCTCATGGATTGATCACTTGGGGTGGTTTGCAAACTCCTGAGTGGTATGTAGTCCTTGAGAGATGGTTGTAAGTTGTCGATTAGTCAATTCCACTTCCATAAATAGAACTTGGAGGTCGGGTCATATCATAGTGACACTCAACTCATGTTTACCCTTGAGAGTTTATAAAAGTGTGTAAATGTAGGAGGATGCATTACAGTGTTATGATCCAAATATATATAAAAAACTAATTACACACCATGTACACAACTCCAATATAGATAAGAGATATAAGTTACACAATAACTCGAGAAATAGGAGAACATGGTCCAAATACCCAAATACATTCATAGATTCAAATCACTTCCTCAATAATGACTATATGATCTCTATATATACCTATTACATATGGCCCCTTCTTTGTTAGGCCAGCCCTGTTACATTTACATTTACACATTACATGTACATTTAACCCCACATATATGTCCCTTAAGGTCATATCATAGAACCCTCCTTCAAAAATCTTTGTCCTTAAATATTTGCAATCAAGGGTATTACATGTGATGAAACCAAATAATATGATTTTCTTATATTCCTACATTCTTCTTTCCATTGATGATGATCCATCTATCCAAACGCAATTCTTTTCAATCTCACTCCTTGATGATTGGTTGTTGCATAATTTTATTTCCTTTGATTCCATGTAGTGTTGTTGTGAATTCACCTATTTGTAGTAGTTGTTGGCATTTGATAATATCTCATTGGATAATGATTTTGTGACACCTTGTTCCATGAATATTTATGAGTATTCCAACTTCTTCCTGGTTAATGTTGATACCGATCTTCATGTCTTCCATGAAATATTTCTTCGTAATGAGGATGTCGATATGGTTTAAGATTTGATATATTCCCTTCACTTTGAATACTCATTTTATCTGTCTTCTTTTTAGAGATAATTGACTCCTCTATCCTCTTTTCTTGGTATTTTATTACTCAATCCTTGGATATAATACCATGATATTTGACATGCACATCCTCTAGATGGATTTCAACTTCAATTATCTTCTAGTGACCTTCTTGAATCTTATCTTTTTTCTCCTTTTGAAGCTACAATGGGACCCCATCTATCAAATTATGACATCCTTCTTTAATTCTAGAATATATTTTTGATTCTACATTATCCGTGTCTAGGGATTCTTCAATCTTCATGCAAATTTTCTCTTCAATTCTTTTGGTAGTCTCTTCCTTTAAGATCCTTATTTCTTCTTGACTTTGAAAATGTTTATTTTCTTCTTTAAATATTTTAACATCCTCTAATAGTTTTTATTATGATTTTTTAATCTACATATTCTTCATCATTGTTTTTAAATTCTTCTCTTGAATCATCCCTTTCCAATTCCCCTTGCATCACACTAAAAGTCTTTTTTAGTGCAATACATCACACTCTCCAAAAATTTACTTCAATGTGATAAAGCAAGAAGGGCGATAAATTCCATATTTCATGAATATTATTTTCATGTGATAAATGATTTGTCACACAAAAGTTATTTTATCGTAATACACAAAGTTCTCCCAAGCTTTAGCGAACATAAAAATCTAAGTATTTTTAATTAAATTTCTAAGGTTTATGCCATTAGTTTAATTCATTCTTAGTGCCCATTTGGTGAACTTACAACCAATATTCAAGAAATATAATTTTCTAAGGTTTCATCCATACTATTATAGTTTAATATTGTAAACTTATAAGAAAGGTAAGGTTTACTTAAGGACCGTGGGAAGGAACTTCTAACAACCAACAACTACCAGTTTTCCAACACTTTGTCAATATTATTGTTCCACTTATATAGAAACGTTAAAAACCTACAAGACATACACCCCACAAGTCCATTCTGAAACAAAACACCTTCAAGAAAACATTTAAGAGGTTTCAATGGCAGTTTATACTAAGTTCTACCCAAGAACTTCCTGATTCCAATAATGTACTAAGATCCTTAATGCATATATTGGATTAAGGATTAGATTAAAATAGAAGTATAATTCATAGAGAAAGAAAAGGGTTTCTACAACTCTTAGACCTTGAGAATGCTTATACAATCATAGCCATGGTTTCATATTTTAATAGGGTGAAATGTTATATCCATATGAGTTGACTTAACGAATTTCAAGTAGTGATTGTGTGGTTTTAGTCACTAAAAGCATCCTACAACCATGACATTAATTCACACAATATGTTAATGACAAGCTATGATAGTATGAACGTTTAATTACACACTCCCATCCAAAAATTTGGTATATATGGATGAGATATTCAATATATATGTTATTTATGTAATATATAAATGTTTGTCTTATATTTTCTTACTTTCAAGATCAATGAAATATAATATTCTCTTTTGAGAGATATTGTAGAATTGACTTTATTACATAAAGAATCTTATGTATATACTCATTTGAATAATAGCCATGGAAAATTTGTATCACTTTATAAATAAGATTTGGAATCCTAAAATTACATTTCATTCTACATTGGTTATGTTGAGAGACAACCTCACAAACTTCAAAATTATCATTATAACATGAAGGAAACGAGCTACTAATTCCAAGCTTGGTATCTTATTTAAGCTTTACTTGAACATAGATCATGAATAATGAAGTAATGATGCATTTGCCAAAAAAATGGTTTCTAGAGCATATGAGTATATGGTGGTTTACATATTCCTTGCAATGTATCTTATATAGAAAAGGGGAAATCTCGATAAAGTTACATACATGATTATTTAAAAAATATTAATATGTAGCGTGGACATAATAATTGTGAACAATAACGTAACTCATCTGGTGATAGTATGTAGCAATACGCATGAACATTCATGCAAGGAGAAATGCATTATATAATTAAATTTCTCATTTTTCGCATGTTAAATGATGTCAATACATGGTAGCCATTTTCTTCATTTTTTTTAAAAGAATGAATTTACTTTTAAAATAAAAAATAATTCCTTCAAACATATTTATATATTCTCGATACAATATATTTTAATCAAATATTTAATTAAAGTAAAAAAATTTCTGGTTGAAAATATAATCTTCCTTTAAAAAAATATATTATACCAAAACATGTTGAGCCTAAATATTTGTGACAAACCAAAAACTCAATAATGGTATGGTTTCAACATTTTTTAATCCATATTTTTGCCATTACCCCACCACCCCCCCCCTACACACACACATATATCCTTTAAATGTCATAAAATTGATTATATCTAAATCAATACTCAAATACTCTTATTTGATATATAAAAAAGATATTGATTCATATCTAAATCAACACTCCTCTAAATATCATAAAATTAATTCATATTTAAATCAACACTCCTGTGTGAAATGTAAAAATTATATTGAAGATGTATTTTTAGGGACCAAATTGATAAACTCAAATGAACGGATAACACATTTTCACCCACATCAACAACTATATAAAAATATCTCAATTAATAAAAAGGTATGATTTGATTAGTCACATGACCAACCATATAAAAAAAAATTAAAAATATATAATATTTCAAAATAATTTGACTAATATTTCAAAATAATTTGACTATGTTAAGACATCTAATTTAATTAAAGGTTATTATAACGATTTGAGTTTCAAGCATTTGACATATATTTATATTAAGATAGAAATAACAATATTTTCATTAAAATTAACAGACATGTAAAGTATTTTATGGGGTTTTGGATAGATTATGATAGGGTGTGTTTTGGATAGATTGTGATAGGTGCTCTATTTAGACACTTTTTGATATGAAGTCACTCTTCAATTTCTTGGATCAGAGTAATATATTGGACATGATGAAGATGTAGTCTTTCCAAGCTTACCAAAAAAAAACAACTTGTAATATAATGTTTTATTAAACATTTTGATTTAGTCAAATTACATAAAAATAAAATAAAATAATTAATAATTATAATTATCAAAAAAAATATTTGACTTTTTCAAATTACATTAAAAAATAAAATAAAATAAGAAACATAATATTAATATTTTTTTTAAAGGAACTGTTAGCATTTTTCATTAACAAAACTACAAACGGTAAGGTTCCTTACAATCGAGATAATATTTGTCTCAGATTTTTCCAGATACATAATCATAGAGACCCTATTCTACCAATTTTATTTCTATATATTTTCTTTACATCATTCAGACTATAAATTTATCAGTAAACCCCATAGATCTTACTATCTGACAAAACATGAAAATAAAAGCAACAATCTACCCACGACTTCCAGGTTCAGTTTCCTTGTGAGCCACATCAGATGGTTGGCCCAGTTCCGCATTCCTCACAACATCAGGCTCTGACTCTCGTCTCGTAGCAATTGTGCTTTCCTTCGCCATTGGAGCAAGGCCATCACATAACCCAAAGACCTCCTTCAGCAACCCAACGGTGTTTGTTTCAACTCACACTTCAATATTATCCACTTCATGTTTTAGATTGACTATTCCAGTCTTCAGGTTTTCCATCGCCTTGTGCATCAGCTCCAATCCTTCCCTAATCCAGACAGGTGGGAAAACACAACCACCATATTTTCCCGAATCTCCTTGACCATCTCCTTAACCATTTACTTACTTGAATTGTCTATCATCTTCGCCACACTCCCACTGCACCCGAGCTCCCCTGCGCCATTCCCACTCCCATCATTACTTGCAGAGGCCATCTTTTTCGCAATCCTTCAAGAATGATTCTATGATTGAGTTGCATCAGCGAGCTTCTATCAATAACTGTATGTTCCTTATCTAATGTTACTTCCATCTTATCAAGCTTTAATGCCTTTCATGTATGCAACATAGCCAAGCCACCTTTTGCCATCTCTATCATCGCCAAATTCCTTACGACCCGAACTGTAATAGTACTGAAACTGTATTCACCTAAATTCACATTTATTTTAACCAAGGGAAGAGAGTCCACTTGTCTTGTAACATGCATGTCTTACGCCCCCATGCCCATCTGTTCTTAATGCCCAAGTATCATCGATTGTCCCTGAGGAATTCCTGTGTACCCTCGTGATATTATCATAATTAATAGTTTATTTATCCTTGTTTATTCCAATTCTCGAGCTATGATCCATTAAGGGTTTGATTAATAGCTCACTTAAGGTATGTGGCATATGACACTATGATGATCAATATATAATATTCCTTGTTATAGTTCCACTCCCTTGTTGGCTTGGAGATCAACCATATGGTTGTTTGCTCTTTTGACATGAAAAATTTTGCATTCCTCTAATTTCCTAAGAAGATACATTATCCTTATGACTAAGGGAGAAGTAACTGAGTCAATAAGGTGCTCATTCCTAGAAAGTCTTATACATTTTTGAGTTACCACCATTGAGTCACCGACAATACCACCATTGTCACTGATCATGATCAATTTATTGATGTCTTTAGAAATCCTAATCTTCAGTCCTTACCAAAGAGAGAGTGCTTCGATTTGATTGTTCGAGGTTTTTCCTAGTCCCCAAACATACTTTATTTCATTTTTTCCTTGAGGTTATAAAGCACCCCTCCATAATATTAATAATTATAATTATAATTAATAATTAAACTAACTTAGATTTATTTTAACTCAGGATTTATCAAGAGAGAAATAAATCTCTTGACATACAAATATATTTTAAATTGAAAAAAAATTGATTTTTTTATATAAGTGGTAAACAATCCCAATTAAAAAAGAAATCATCCCAATTCAAGTGAATGGTTTCCAAACCAAATTAAAAATAAATAAATCTTCTTAACTAGAAAAAATAAATCCTCCAAACCATGTAACTACAATTGCAGGTACCAAGTGGATTAATGTCATTTTGACATTTGCATTTGAAATCAAGCATACATTCATAAACAATCCAATGAATAAAGGAGAAGGGAAACATATTACAAGGTCTAATTGCATTCATTCATAAGCAATCCCATGAATAACGGAGAAGGGCAACATATTACAATGTCTAATTACTCTGCAATGTCAGTTTTTGTTAGTTTCTAACAGGCTTTTTATTTGAATCATTATTTCGGATTAAAATCTAGTTATTTTTGGGTTAAAAAAATTATTTCTAAGAGTGTATAATCATTTTAAGATAGAAATAGATTTAACACTATTAAAACATCTAGAAATCTAAAATCATAAAGATTAACAACTATAATCTAAATTTCTAAAAAAAATTCTCAAAGTATAAGTGAAAACGAAAACGTGGCCTCTTACACTACGCGGTTCTAACTGCCTTGCGAAACAGAGAGGGATGAGAAATGGCTACAGCCCATGAAACACATGGAAAAGAAATTGATATGATTTAACATTTACGTGACTTCTGCCACCTGAAAGGTGATCTATGCGCTATCCAACTCCCGTTAGCTTCCCTCCAAACCCCACCAAAAAGATTTCGATGAAAATTATGAAGAATAGTGTACAATCATCACATGCAGGCAGAGTAGAATATATATAGCAATAGCCGTGCGCAGTCACGTGCAAGCAGACTAGAATGGCCATCCATAGATTCCTTTGATTTTCACAATTCCAAAAAAAATGAGAATATCACGTGAGGATCGTTCCTAATGGACCAATCAACTTCAACAAAATGTAAATTTAAAAAAAATATCTCTGAATTGTGTGTCAATTCCGTGTCAATTGGTTGGAATTTAACAAGATTGTCTTTTTTCCTGAAAATTATTGAAATTCAGGTAAGATTTTAAGAAAATTAGGCAGGGATTTTTGTAAATTCAGATTATAGCTATCAAATTTCAATATTTTGGGTGCTCCAGAGGTTTACGATAGTACTGAATCTATTTCCACCATCAAAAACATGATTCAAACACTCCTATTGCAAGATATCTTAAAAAAAAATTATCCAACCAATTTTGACCGTCCAAACAATTCCTCTAGCTAAATAAACAACTCCATAAATATTTACCTTACGATGTGTATAACAACATGAAAAATGAGAAATGGCTACAGCCCATGAAACCCATGGAAAAGAAATTGATATGATATAACATTCACGTGTCTTCTGCCACCTGAAAGTTGATCTATGCCCTATCCAACTCCCGTTAGCTTCCGTCCAAACCCCACCAAAATGATTCGATGAAAAATATGAAAAATAGTGCAGGCAGAGTAGAATATATATATAGCCATCCATCAAAAGACGTGAGAATCATGAATAGCCGTGCACAGTCACATGCAACCAGACTAGAATGGTCATCCATAGATTCATTTGAATTTCACAATTCCCAAAAAAATTAAGAATATCATGTGAGGATCGTTCCTAATGGACCAACCAGCTTGACCAACTTCAACAATGGAATTTTAAAAATATACCTCTGAATTGTGTGTCATTTTAGTGTCAATCTGTAGGAAGAGACCAGATGGCCCTGAATCCTTTGCTCAGACAATGGATCAGATAAGTATTTTTACTTTAGGATGTGTATAGCCGTGCAGTGAGTCACATGTCACCATAACCACAATATAGAGAGGTGGGAATTTCAAATTTGAAACATCCATTGGTTTTATCGTTTTATATCTTTTTAGTATAGGATTTTAACAAAAGGACAAGACAAAGAGAATTTTTTTACTCATATTTGATGGGCAAATGATTTTTTTACTTAAACAAATGACAAATAATAAGTAACATTAAAATTTGCCAATCAAATTCCAAGGATGGAATTTGACTAATAAATAAATTGCCCAAAAGATACTTTAGATTTCAAACACTGCCAACGCTGAGGGTACCTATAATACCTTTGAAACTAAGTTGCACAAAGGTCGAAACTTTTAGAAGTTTCCGAAACGAGTATGTTTAAAAATGTCACCTGGCAAAAAATGAAAATGAAAACCTCTGGCAAAACGTTGGTTATATACATATACATATACATATATATATAAATGAGTGAATAACACATTATTTTGTAAGGAAAAAGGGAATAATACTTATAAATGTGAATTGAGAAAGAAAACCAAATCTATATTAACTTTCATACATAATTACATAATAATTTTGATTAAATTTCGACGGGTACAAATACGTATGGAAATGTAAGTTCCTAGAAATTCCGTGCAACATAGTTTTGAAACATGCAGATGTTTACAGATTTGATATACTTTCATGTAAATGTCGAATTTTATTTGCTACATAAATTGAAATTGCAATTCTAATTGGGAAGAGGCTAAACATGTGAAGAAATGGAGTTGATGTGATCATTTTTCCACATTTTGTGACATCAATTAAAATTCCAACTCTAATGTGGAAGAGGCTAGATTTGTGAAGAAATAAAGTTGATGTGACCTTCTTCCCACATGATACTCTGTCTCCAGCATCTACTCTGTCTCCTCTGTCTCCTCTTCCCACTAGGCACGGCCTCCATTTGTGATCTCACCCTCCAACTCTTCTCAGTCATACATGGGCATAGCATGATACATCACCATTATCCATCCATTCTATATTTTCAATTTTTTTAGTGCGATAATAAAAATTTTAAAATTTGAAGAAAGCCACTGCAATGTGTTCATTCGTGTAAAATCATCCACGTTCCTTATGCAATGGGTTCATTCCTATAAAATCATCAAATTCCATGACGAGGTGTAAGTATACAGCCTAACGCTGAAACCTGGTTGCATTAAAACACTAAGGCACAACAATATATATGGGATACTCTCTTGTTAAAATAGATAATTACTTCCTGCATGCAGAAGTTAGACAAATAGTTAGGTGAATTAGTTGAGTTGAGTTACAGTGAAATTTGGTGAGTGAGTTAAGCGAGTTGATTAAGTTCAGTTATGTGTGAGAGTGTGTGCGCATGTCAATTAGATTAAATACCCTTCACGGGTTCATTGTTTAAGAGAGAGTTTTATGATTCAGAGTGTTTTAGATTAATTGAAAAGCGGCAGCTCATTGTTCTTGTGTGAAATATTTGCGTTATTTGTGTGATTGAATCCTCTGCCTTTCCAACAGATTGGTATAAGAGCGAAGTCACAGAGAACGGAAGAAAAACGGATGAGCAATCATCCTGTGTGAGAAGAAAAAAAAAATTTCCGCGTTTTTACGCTATAACGCAGTGGTTAATTATAAACAGAGCGTTATAACACAGGTTCCCACTATAGAGAACCACATTAAAAACGAGAAACTTTTTAATCACGCGGGCATCTTAAAATTTCAGTGCGTTAAGGCACTAACGCAGCACAAGAGTATCGCAGTGGTTAATTATAAACAGAGCGTTATAACACAGGTTCCCACTATAGAGAACCGCATTAAAAACGAGAAACTTTTTAATCACGCGGGCATCTTAAAATTTCAGTGCGTTAAGGCACTAACGCAGCACAAGAGTATCGGGAAATTCGTTTGCATGCAAGGCTAACAAGCAACAAGCGCGTTAGCGACCATTCGTATGGAATTTTAAAAGGTTCGAAAAAAATTTCGTGTTAAAATTTAATACCAATCATTCTTTAAAGAGTTTTTTAAAAGCACGTGAGATGTTTACTCTTTAAAAGAGGGAAATTTCAAAGGCTATTTGAAAACGTTTTTGAGTGGGGATTATAATAAAGTTTTTTTTAAAAGAGGTTTTAAGAGGTGGAGTTTTTATAATAAGTTTTTTTTTAAGAAAGGATTTTTTTCTTATATAAAGATTCTTTTATAAAAGAAATTTTTATATAAATAATAATAAAACCTAGGGTTTTATTATAAAGTTTTTTTTTAAGCTTTGCAAAGCATATCAAATTTTTATTAGAGTT
Organism: Pinus albicaulis; assembly: GCA_034641835.2. Taxonomy (NCBI): domain Eukaryota; kingdom Viridiplantae; phylum Streptophyta; class Pinopsida; order Pinales; family Pinaceae; genus Pinus; species Pinus albicaulis. The sequence goes on along the minus strand of CM076583.1, from coordinate 237,630,478 downwards.
TCAGCAATAAAATTTTGTTTGAAGAAAGATGGCTACAGGCAGTTTCCAGCCACAAATTCCTTTTTTCAATGGGAAAGATTACGATATGTGGGCTATTAAAATGGAGACTATGCTAAAAGCGCATGATGTCTGGGATCATGTCAAGTATGGGTTTGCAGAACCTCAAGATGATGCAGAAGAACGAGCCCTCAGTAATGCAGAGAGGGAACAATGGAAGAAAGATAAGCGAAAGAATGCGCAAGCGTTGCTTCTGATCCAGCAGGGAGTAGATCGAGCCATGTTCCAGAAGATCATGATAACCTCGTCAGCAAAGGAGGCATGGGACACCTTGGCGACAAGCTATCAAGGTATGGACAAAGTTAATATTGTTAAATTGCAGAATACTAGGAGAGATTTCGAAATTCTGCAGATGAAGGAGACAGAGGACATTGATTCCTTCATGAATAGGGTCATGTCTGTCGTCAATCAGTTAAAAATATATGGCGAAGATATTAAATATCGAACAGTGATTGAGAAGGTTCTTCAATCCCTGTCTACCAAATTTGATGTTGTGGTAGTAGCCATAGAAGAAGCAAAGGACTTGGAAAAACTAGCAATTGATGAGTTGATAGGATCCCTTCTATCGCATGAAGCAAGGATAGACAGAAATAAGGATTCCACTTTGGAAACTGCCTTCCAAAGTCAAGTCTATATTTCAAAAGGTCGAGGCAGAGGTCGATCGAGAGACAGAGGACGAGGCAGCAACTATGGTGGTCACAGAGATGGTCGAGACGATCATGAGCATCAAAGTGGAAGTAGCAGCAACAGAAGCTTTCATAACAATCAAGGTATGACAAATCAAAGGTAAAGTGTTATTACTGCCATAGATTTGGTCATTATGCTCGTGATTGTAGGAAGAAGATTGCAGATCAAGGCAATCAGAGAGCTAATGTTAGTACAGAAAATACTGACTCTATGTTTCTAGCATGCAACACCATGCATGCACTGTCTGATAAGGTTTGGCTATTAGACAGTGGTTGCAGTAACCACATGACAGGCAACAAGAATTTGGTTGCCAATTTGGATGTCTAAGTGAAGATAGAGGTAAAGTTGGGGACTGACAAGACCATGGCTGTAGATGGCAAAGGAGTGGTCCACATTGTGACCAAGCAAGGGGAGCCAAAGACCATATCAGAGGTATACTATGTCCCTGGACTCAAACACAATTTGATTAGTAATGGCCAACTGATGCAGAAAGGATACAAAGTTATCTTTCAGGGGCAACAGTGTGTTATTTACGACAAATCCCCAAGCAAGCAGTTGATTGCAAAGGTGCAGATGAAGAGGAACAAACTCTTTCCTCTCATTATGAACTATAATGATCAGGTTAGTTCTTTTACAACTGCATGTTCTGATGCATACTGGTTATGGCACTTTCGGTTTGGACACTTGCATTTTTCTGGTTTAAAATTATTGCAACAGAAACAAATGGTGAGAGGTCTACCTCCCATCAAAGAACCTGCTAGCACGTGTGAGTGTTGCATCTTAAGCAAGCAACATCGTGAAAGTTTTCCAAAAGGAGTTTCTTACAGAGCAAAGAAACCACTTGAATTGGTGCATACCGACTTGTGTGGACCTATGAGGACACAGTCAATTGGTGGAAGCTGTTACTTCCTCACCTTTATTGATGATTATAGTAGGAAGACTTGGGTTTACTTTTTGAAGCAGAAGTCTGAAACTTTTGCAAAGTTCAAAGAGTTCAAAGCTTTGGTGGAGAACCAAAGTGATCAACAGATCAATGTATTAAGATCGGATAGTGGTGGAGAATACGATTCGAAGGCATTCCATGAGTACTGCAATCAACATGGAATCAGAAGACAGTTTACGACTAGATACACACCACAGCAGAATGGTGTAGCAAAGAGGAAGAACTGAAAAATCATGAACATGACAAGAAGCATGTTGAAATCAAGACACCTGTCTAACAAGTATTGGGCAGAAGCAGTTGCATGTGCTGTTTATGTGATAAACAGATCTCCTACAAAGAGCATGATGAACAGATTTCCAGAAGAAGCATGGTCAAGTATGTCATGCAGTGTATCTCATTTCAGATTTTTTGGATGTGTAGCCTATGCACATGTGCCTAAGCAAATAAGAGGCAAATTAGATGATCAAAGTAAAAAATGTATATTTACTAGTTATAGTGAGCAGTCAAAATTTTACAAATTGTATAACCCTGTCACCAAGAAGACAATCATTAGCAGAGATGTTGTGTTCAAAGAACAAGAGTCATGGAATGGGACTGTAGACACACTAACCGATGCTCAAACACCATTGATGGAGGATTCTCTTGTAGAAGAAGAGGAGTAGCAAGAACCAAGAGAGCAGACACCAAACAGAGTCACACCAGCAAGGACTCCAAGATTTTCAGAGTAGCATGGATCTTCAAGCAAATCCATAGACCAGAATTCTCCAAGCAGCGAATCAGGTAATGAATCAAGCAATGGTAAGAGAAAGATGAGAAGTCTGAAAGATATTTATGATGATTTGGATGTTAGTTCAAATTTTGCATTGTTGGCATTCCAACCTTCTTCGTTTGAAGACGCAATCAGAGATGACAATTGGGTGCAAGCCACGGATGAAAAGATGAATTCAATTGAAAACAATGATACATGGGATTTGGTTGATTTACCAAACAATAAAAATCTCATTGGTGTGAAGTGGGTATACAAGACCAAAGTGAATGAGAAAGGTGAGATTGACATACTTAAAGCAAGACTTGTAGCCAAAGGATTCTCGCAGCAACCAGGAATAGACTTTGGAGAAAATTTTTCTCCGGCCGCTAGATTGGATACTGTAAGAACAGTTCTAGCGACATCAGCTCAGAACAAGTGGAAATTATATCAGATGGATGTCAAATCAGCCTTCTTGAATGGAATTTTAGAAGAAGAAATTTATGTGCAGCAGCCTCCAGGATATGAAGTTGAAGGAAAAGAGGATAAAGTTTACAAATTGAAGAAAGCACTCTATGGACTGAAGCAAGCACCTAGATCATGGTATAGCAGAATCGACAGTTATATGATCAAGAATGGATTTTGCAGAAGCAGCATTGAGCCTACCTTATACACAAAGGTAAATGAGCATGGACAGATTTTGATAGTTTGCTTATATGTTGATGATATGATTTTTACAGGTGATCTTGAGATAGATGAATTTAAAGCAACCATGATGAAATAATTTGAGATGACAGATCTAGGTCTCATGAAATATTTTCTTGGCATTGAAGTTGAGCAATCTAAAAAAGGCATTTTTATTTGCCAAAATAAGTATGCAATAGATTTGTTGAAAAGATTCAAGATGGATAATTCCAAACCTGTAACTACACCAGTTGCAACGGGTACAAAGTTAAGGATGATGAAGGGGCAAATGTCAATCCAACTCTATTCAAAAGATTGGTTGGCAGCCTCATGTATCTCACAGCGACACGACCAAATATTATGCAGGGAGTGAGTTTGATTTCCAGATTTATGGAGACTCCAAAAGACACACATTGGAGTGTTGGAAAAAGAATTCTGAGATACATAGCAGGAACCAGAGATTATGGCATAATGTATGCAAGTACAGAAAAGAAAGAATTGATTGGATATACAAATAGTGATTTTGCAGGAAGTTTGGATGATTGGAAGAGCACATCCGGTTATGTTTTCCATCTCGGTTCAGGTGTGATATCATGGGCATCTAAGAAGCAGCCAATTGTGACATTATCATTAGTAAAAACAGAATATGTAGCACCGACTTCAACAGCATGTCAAGCAGTATGGTTAAGAAGATTATTGGATGGACTCAAGCAGAAACAGCAAGGATCAACAGCGATATATTGTGACAACACATCAACAATTGCACTATCCAAGAATAGTGTGTTTCATCAAAAGAGAAAGCATATTGATACTAGATATCACTTTATTCGAGAACTTGTGAGCAATGGAGAAGTTCACTTGAAGCCTTGTAGAACGAGTGATCAATTGGTTGATATCTTTACAAAGCCATTAGCAGTAGATTTGTTTGAGTTTCACAAAAGAAACTTGGGAGTTGTAAGCCTAGCTGAGACATAGACCAGCAAGCATGTTTGAGTTGTCATGAGTTATGTTTTAGTTTAGTGGTCGTAATTAAGGGGGAGTGTTAAAATATATAATTACTTCCCACATGCAGAAGTTAGACAAATAGTTAGGTGAATTAGTTGAGTTGAGTTACAGTTAGATTTGGTGAGTGAGTTAAGCGAGTTGATTAAGTTCAGTTATGTGTGAGAGTGTGTGCATGTCAATTAGATTAAATACCCTTCACGGGTTCATTGTATTAAGAGAGAGTTTTATGATTCAGAGTGTTTTAGATTAATTGAAGAGCCACAGCTCATTGTTCTTGTGTGAAATATTTGTGTTATTTGTGTGATTGAATGCTCTGCCTTTCCAACATCCCTCAGTTACTTCCTCCGACAATAGGGAATCATTGGGTCATTGAGAAGTTGTGGCTCGATCAGCTTCTAAACTCTCAAAGTGCACACAAATGCTCAACTCAATAGAGTATTTCTTGAACTTCAACTATCATGTCAGGGGTATTTCTGGGCTTTAAGTGGTGTTTGTTTTTTTTTTTTTTTTTTTTCAAGTTTTTCTTTTGAGGTCGAATCCATAAGACTTGGGTTCATAGATAATTTATATTTGCTCATTTTGTAAATATAATTTAAGATATGAGAAAGATTATTTTTTAAAAAGAAATATTTGTTAATTTGAATATATTCATATTTTGAAAAGTGAAATCTTGAAGTAGTGTGAATATTTTAAGAATTTTTTGAACATTTGAATATATATTTATATTTTTTAAAAAATATAAAAAATTAAATTATTCTGAATAGATTAGATTTATATATTGAGAATGAGATTTTGTTTAAATGATTTGAATATATTTTTATATTTAAATATTTCAAATATAAACAATTAAATATATGAAAATCTAATTATTAGCCAAATGTATATTTTTACTGAATATTAATATTAAAATATTTGAAATATTTAAATAAATAATTATAGGGAGTTTATAATTATTAAAATATTTATTTTTCAAATAAATAAATAATAAATAAAATTTTCTTTACTAATATAATTAAATAGAATATTACAATTCCATAATTATTATAGGCTTAGCCTAATTTATATTGTGAAAAATATTATTTTTTCTATAAGTTAAAATACATCATTATTATATAGTTAATACCTGCAATTTGATATTGTAATGGTTTTTAAGCGGAAAAAAAATAAATTAAAAAAAATAAATAAATAAAATAAATAAAAATAAAAAATAAAAAATAAATTATTTCAAAATTTTATACATAACAAAATCTTATTTTATTTCAAATTTTGTTATACAACTCATAACAAAATATCATCTTAAAAAAAAAAAAAAAATTAATGTTAAACAAAATCTTCATCTTTTATGGATATAATTCATAACCAAATATTTTCCAACTCTTTTAAGTTTCACTATCTTTTAATATGCCAACCTAAAAATACATTGCAAATTAGGTATGGTATTCTTTTAAGGATATAAATCATAACTTCCAACCTCTCCACTATGAAATATATCTCCTCTTATCTTATTTCCAACTATTTAATTTTCACTCTTTTTTAATATGCCAACCCAAAAATATGGTGCAAATTAGGTTTGGTACTATTTTAATGTGTTAAATGAAAAAATCATTGGCCCTAACACCAATTTTTATGAACTTGATTTCTTAAAATAGATATACATATACATAATAATATAGGTATCGAGATATATTTTCTAAAAGTAGGAAAATGGTAATTTGTACAATAAATTTAGATTTTTTAGGAAAGGAATTCTCAAATAACTACCTACAATATATATTTATCCAATCATAAATCAATATGTACACCTTATTGATATCAATATATAAATATTCTTGTTTATTTACGCCCACAATTGAAGCCAACATTCTATTACATAGACATTTTCCTACATATATGTCATCATTATATATACCACCATTATAGTCCTAACACTTTAAGCTTCTAAAATACAAGGATGAAGTTGCAAGTAAGCCTAAAACTAAAACCAACTTTCTGTTACATAGAATTTTTCCCACATATATGTATCATTGTATATACCACCATTATTGTTATAACACTTTAGGTTCTAAAGCACAAGGACTAAGTTGCAAGCATCCATATTGCAATTTGTAGTTTTATGTAAAAATATTTATGTGTGTATTCATTTGATCTATTTTTATTGAAATTATTTAAAGAAAGATAAACCATATAGATTATAGGCACAAATAAACTATTTAATTTGTGTTAATAGAATTTATATTTTAGATACATTTGGAAAAAATAGGCTAATCTATTTTAATAGAAATCAATTAAGTAGCATATAAAAATTTCATTCATTTAAGGCAATAATGTGTGGTTAAAACCAAACTTTGCTATTTTCTTAATGGATAGCTATTATTACAAGGTTTAACCCATAATAGTACATTTCTAATATGCATTTAAATCATGGATAAACATGAAGTAGGTGAGACCGTGATGCAAGATTAAGAAAATTGGAATTTTAGGTAGAAAGCATGTATATTTTTTATAAGATTTAGTTGCAGAAATCATTGATAAAAATATTGATGAAGTAGTAAAATTTTCTAATGGCTAAAGTAAAAAATGATTTATTGTTTTGATTGGCTTAGGAAATATATTTCAAAGGGAGGATGATCAAATAAAATAAAAGTTATGCACTTGATTGATTAAATTCATTGAAAGAAATAACTTTTCTATAATTTTTATTCAATCAATATTTCTCAAAATGACGATTAAATTATGTAAATTAAACACATTAAAATCACGAATGAAAGTGCAGTAAATTGAGTTATAAAAAGAAAATAACTTTTCTAGAGTTCTTATTCAATCAATATGTCATGATGAACATTGTAATAGATGGATTAAAGATACCAAAATATAAAAAGAAGTGAATAATGTATAAAGTTCAAGCATTCTTATAAAAATATTTCCCACTTTGTGAAACAAATTTGGTTCTCATATCAATGGGGGCCACAATGGGGAACAAATATAAACTCCCCAAAAAGAATAAAAATGCAAGTTAGAAATAAAAAAATAAATAAAATAAAAACAAGAATTAGAAAAATTATTATAATATGAAATTTATGACAATACAAAAGTAGTGAGGTCAAATTACCAATTTCATGATTTTCCCCATAGTGAAATTTTCTATAACACTACTTTCATGTAAGTTGTCACAAGGATCTAGAGATGTTGACAAACTCACTCTATTGTCAAATGCATCCCATTACAGTGTTTCTTTAGTTAAATCAAGCTATTCTCATTAGTAGGGATACTATGGTTAATATTCATAGATTCTTTAGAAAGGATAAAGAGATGTCAAATGCATTACATTTCATTATATAGAATAAAACTACTTGCATGTAAACTAATTAGAAAGTGCTACAAGGATCTAGAGATGTTGAAAAACTCACTCTTGTCAAATACAGAGATTTTCTATAAAAATCCTTGCATATAAATTGATTAGAAAGTGTCACTGAGATCTAGAGATGTTGACAAACTCACTCTGTTACCAAATACATCACATGCCATTAAGTAGAGTTTTTCTTTAGTTGAATCATGTTATTTTCATTATTGGGGATACTAGTAAGATTTAAAGATTCTTGACAAAGAATAAGGAGAGGTCAAATACATTACATTTCATTAATTAGAATGTTTCTTTGACTTAATCATGTCATTCTCATTAGTGAGGGTACTATGGGTAAGGATTATGGATTCTTGAAAAAGAAGATACAATCTTAGACTCTCAAAAGTAAAATCATCCATTATCATTATATCAACTATGAAATTTGTTGTAAAATAGTTTACACATACCTTAACTAAAAATGTCTTCTAAATTTAGATTTAACCAAATGAACTATATCATCAAACACAATACACTTTTTATTAATTGGAAATTATTTTATCATACAATATCATTCTCATCAACATGAACATTAATATTAGAGTAAGGATTATGAACTCTGAAATAAGGAAAGAAAATATAAAAGTAAAAGGTGGAAAAAAATATGTCATAGTTTGAAATTTAATTTAAATAAATAAGTACCAAAGCACACAATCTATTCTTCAATGTAATGGAAGATTTTCTATAAAACTATTTACATGTAACCTAATTAGGAAGATTTGTCAGACATTTGAAAAATTTTTAACGTAAAATAATATATTTAATAGATTTTAATATCTTATATGTATATAAAAACATGCTCAATAAAATTATTACAAATAACTTTATCAAACAAATCTCAGTTTTAAAATAAAATAATTAAATTATTATTAACAAATGGAATAATTAACATCTTATATATTATTCTAATTTTATATTTTTCATAAATTTCTTATAAAATTTTGAAATATTTTTTTAGCTTAAAAACCATTACAAGATCAAATTGCAGGTATTAACTATATAATAATGATGTAGTTTAACTTATAGAAAAAATATTATTATTCACAACATTTTCCTGGTTAATTTTAATTAAAATCGGGTAGAGATTTTAAATATTTTGTTTAAGTTGTTTAATATCTAGAATTTGAGTCCCCTCGAGGTGGGTTTTTTTAGGGTGTGGAATCCATTTATGCATTAACCACATCCTTACTTGAAATTGTATATAGCTAGCTTTAGTTAAAAATACTATGTATAAGTTAGACTGAGCCTATAATAAGTATGGAATTCTAATATTCTATTTAATTATATTAATAAATAAATAAATAACTAGCAATTGCACTAGATGTTGCAAAAGAAACGCCTTAAGGCATAAATTCGAGAAGCATTGAAGATAAAAATTAGTAATCAAAATGCTATTTAATTGGCTTAAATCATAATAAACAGTTTCATGTGGGCTAATAAATCCTTGAAAGTGTCCATTGCCAGTGAAATATCTATAAAGTGATAAAAATAATGAGACAACTAAAATATGATGCTTCTTAAGTTTATTTGGAAACAAGAAGGTTGTTTAGTTAGATTGTGTTGTTTTAGTAAGTAGCCATGTTGCAAATTGGAGCTCATCACCTAAAAAATAAATCCTCATTGTTCTAAATGCATCTAAAATTATACATGATGCCAAAGAGAGTGGGTATAGAGGTACCGCTCCCAACATAAGAAAGGGAAGCATGCTTTTTTTTTGCATCAGCCTCTAGAAAAAATTGTTTCAGAATATGGATAAATGTACTGGATAGTGTACCATTTTTCCCCAGTATTATGTAGTGGGAAATGTACCTTTTTTCCCCTGTATTTTGTAATCATTGTGCACTCTACAAGCAATTCATGGAGCTCTTTTGTGCCTCACAAATGGTTACAATCTTTGGGATGTATGAAATTTCTTACAATTGCATTGACCTTTTTGGATAGCTTGAAATGTTGTCAGTGCTCGCTTGAGGCTCTGTAATAAATTATTCTTTATCAGATTTGAAGAATCTATAGTGTACTGATATCATCCAGAAATGTTATGAATCAAATGTTGGATTCCAAAGAACAAATCAATTGATCCATCCTTCTTGCTGCATTGCCCAAGATAAATACTGATGGGTACTTTATATGAGATAAACATTGCATATCGTCTAAAAGGGGACTCCCTTTTTGGGAATTCTCTTAATGGGCTCAAAATATAAACGAAAATTTTATCATTCCACTTTTTAAACTCCCTTTCCCATGTATGGAGCATGTTTTTGGGATAATGATTAATTCTTTGCATGCTGGAAAGAAAGTAAGATAACTTTGTAGGAAACTTATAATCATGAGTGATGTTCGAACTGCTTAGGGAGTTGGAGGAAGCCAAAGGTGGGGGGGGGAGGAGTGAATTGAATTCTCATAGTGCCAACTAAAACTCACAGAGATGACCGAGCCTAGACCAGGTGGAAATATAAATCAATTATTTTGTCGTCCACAAAACACAGGACCTCTTCCTGGTCCCTCAAGTGACTATTGAGTAGGTTCTTGACTGCCCAATGTCCGTTTCCAGTGTTTCTTATCTCATATATCTCCATGGATACGACCATTCGCCTTATGCGCTAAGGGAGGTCCTTGTTGAACTGGTCAACTCCTTAGCCATAGCCATGCCATGGAGGAGGAGGTTGATGGCCTCTTCCTCTTCCCCTCCCTCCTCTCTTAGTGCAATCATGTTCGTATACCATGCCTATCAAGTGAGAGGCACCATTTTCATTATATTTTAGCTCAATAGTCTTCTTGGCTCTACAAACCTTGGAGTGGTTGCCCTCCAACAAAGCTCTGCAATTGTAGGAATGTTCAAGCACCTAAGGAGTAGAGGAAAACTCCACTTCCCAAATAAAAAATGAATGCAAGGTTCTCGATACTCTTCCACCCTATCTATCATATTGGATATCTTTTGATCAATTTTCTAATTAGATTAATTAATAATAATTTAAGTTTTACTCCAATTTAATATAAAAACCTTATAACAAAGCGTAAATAAAAGTCCCACTACATTGACTTCAAGCTATAATAATGTATCCTTTCCAAAATTTAAAATAATGTTAAAACGTGCTAGGTTCAAAAACATAATCTCATATTTATATTCATAGTTTGGACACATGACCTAACTGCGTTGAAGAGAATTACCATGGATGGGCATATACATTGGACCAATTTATAGAGCTACCGTTGTAATTAAAAATAAGACAACATGTGGAAGGAAGATGTCGGCGAAAGGCATAAGGAGGGCATGAGTTCGAATCCTTAACAACTCTTTGAGAGCGTGAGTTTTTAACTTTTTTAAATATGTGCAAAATGATTAACATGAGCAATACAAATGAATGGAGAATTATAGACTGATGTTGATCCAGAGAAGTCTGCGATTATGATCAACGAGATAATGCCACCAAGATCATATCTGAAGAATCTCGTTATTTAATATTCTCCAATGATATGCCCTAAAAATATGATTATCTGCATGGATAGAATGAATATGGGTTTTGAGACCTTAAAAACTTGGAAAGCAACAAATGACAAAAATAAATAAAAATATATCCATAATCAAATCCTCAATCAGATATACGTTACTCTGGTTTTCTCCATCCAACTTTAACGGCCCATCCAACTTTTGATCCTAAAAATGAGCAACAATGAAAACAAAGTAAGATAATGTCATCATCAACTAGGGTATATCAATTAAGTATAGATTAATGTTTGAATAATCTATACAACATTAATGTTTCTAGATCTTCAGTACGGTGATGAAAAATATTAGGATTGGATGAATCGAATGAAGATTGAAGTTTATCTTCTTCGAAAATAATTTGAGATACCAACATTTTCTATGTTCTACCAGCAGGGACCACTATTCAACTAGGGTTGTTTCTACAAGCTGAGGCCGCTATAAAACTAGGGTCGTTTGCTTACTCGAAATCTATAGAGACTATCTCTAATTCCATGGTAATAATAGTGGGTGTTGGGCAACCTACGAAGTTGTTAGATAGCATCTTGTACTTAGATAATCTACAGGTGTTGTAAGACGCATTGTCACAAGGTCTTGGGTTTCCATGTGCAATAGAGGATTTGATCTTGTGTCAACCATTTGAGATTAGTATTAAGAACTTGATCGTTTCTGCATTAAATTACCGGTTGTCACATTATACATTATACAGCCTTAATTTTAAAAAGAAGAGATACGGAAAAACAAGTCCCTACAGCTTATAGAAACCAAACCCAACAGACTTACCGAAAACTTATGCAACCACCATTTATTTGGATTTAATGAACAAAAACCAAAAAATGGAAAAACAACTATTCACCTGCAACCTATCGAAGCCAATAAGGAGCAGAGGCTGGTTTCGAGGTTCTAAACTAACAAGAGATATGTTAAACTAATTAAAAGAAATGAAATGGACCCAGATGGAACAGAACAACTTTACACTTAGATGTTCCCATTGCATCCAAACAGAGTGAAAGCCAAATTCCAATTCAACGCAGAAAGAGCAAATAAAAACATAGCAGATAGAGTCTCTAAATGAATTTACACATGAGTAAAGAAGACATCTAAATGAATACTGCGATACATACCTCATTGGAATGCAGAGCATTAATCTCAATTGTGTCCCGTAAAACGATCTAGTAGAGTTCTAAGTCCATTGGCCTCTGCTATCACGTATGATCTAACACATAAAAAACCTCATGGCATTAGTCATTAATTCTATTAATTCTTGTTCCCTGAACAATGTTTTCATTCCATTTATGTTTTTATGTTTTCCTTGAACCCTTTTCCATATAGGACAATGTAATGGATAAAACTTCAATTATGGGTATGTTGGCATGTCTCCTTTCACTAAAAGGGAGAAAAACATATAACCATATAGATCTAGGTGGTGGGTAGCCCTAGAGTGCAGCATTAACCGCAAGACAAGAGCATCTGTTACAGTCACAGAGAGTGAGACAAAAGCATATGTTACTGTCACATAGAGTGATGAATATGGCGATTTCACTATGGACGTCCCCTCACTTTTTCATCCGAAAGAGAGGACTAAGAGAGGCAGCGTGAGCCTGCTTGGTAGTCCTGAAGGATCATGCAATACACCATCAATAATTCCACCCTCCAAGCTTTCCCTCATAGCAAATTCGAATTTCGTTCGAAATTACACCGTTGGCTCTTTAAGCTATCACCCACAAGATATCCTTGGTTTTTATTACATGGCGACTGTACGAGAATGCATCGAAGCCTCTACTATAGCCATTCGTGGTCAGCGAGATTGCTCTCGAGCCGAGATGCGGGAGAGTTAGTTCCTTCTCCAGCAGTCCATGGAGATGTATTCACGACGAGATGTTGAGGCGGCAAAGATCCCTTAAAGAGAGGAGAGTGCTTGAGGTGAGATCGCAGAGAGGGTGTGTGCTTAGGGTAAGAATTTGCGCTTGAGCAAACCACTGATGAGGTTAGACTAAGGCCACGGCCAGAGCTGGTGCACCTTTGTGTAAGTTGAGGTATGATCTTTACTTTGTCTGTGCAGGTTTGGCTTCATTTCAAATCTTCGAGCAAGTCGCAACAGTCTCAACTGTCACTGTTGCAGTTATATTCAAATCAACGATTTTAAATCATGACTGAATTGTCTAACAAAATATCTAATGGCACAGATTATGACACAAAGGCAGCTAGGGGAGTTGTTTTCAAAGAAAGACGCCTTAAGGCGTAAAAATATATTTATTTATTTATTTGAAAAAATAAATATTTTAATAATCATAAACTCAAAATAAATATTTATTTAAATCTTTAAAAAAATTTAATATTAATATTTAGTGAAAATATTCCAATAACTAGATTTTCATATATTTAATCATTTATATTTGAAATATTTAAATATAAAAATATATTCAAATCATATAAAAAAAAATTAATTCTCAAAATATAAATCTAATCTATTCACAAAAATTTAATTTTTTTGTTTTCAAAATATAAATAAATATTCAAAATGTTCAAAACTTTCTTAAAATATTCATACTACATTTCAGTTTCCAAAATATGAATATACATTCAAATTAGTCAAAGATTTTTTTCTTAAAATGGTCTTGCTCCACTCTGAGAATATGAATATATATTCAAATTAGTCAAATATTTCTTCTTAAAATGGTCTTGCTCCAGTCTTAATAGATCAAAATATAATTGAAATTGGATTTACCCATCAAAATATAAATATAATTGGATTTACCCAATTGCATGGATTCTGCCTCCCCGATCAGGGTGCTCTAAGACCAAGGCCACCAACAAATGCATAAGGCAAGTGGCGATAGCCCTCCATGCGCATTAATTATGAATGTCTAAGCCGTCCATCAAACGATCATGGAGGCATGCGGAGGATAAGGGAATGATTAAAAATCTACAAAGACAACCTGTGCTGTCAAAAGCTTAGGGTAAAAGAAATTCCAGGGCTGGGTTCAAGCGTTGTAGTTTGATTTGTAAAACAAACATTTCCTCTGTTAAAAATGGCGAATTGCGGCGGGTGGAGACTGGAGCTACCATAATTTGCAGCAATTTCGATCTAGTGCTGGGGTATGTTCTTCTTCATATCAATCTTATGTCCTTTATCATCAGTATTGGTATGTATCAGGACAAGGAAGTATCTGTTGGTAAAATTTGGCTCTTAATCAGTTGCTCTATGTCCATACCTCGGAGGCTATTGAGCCTTGCTTTAGGGATCCATGTCATGTAGGGCAGAGTTATTACTTTTTCTTCTTTCTTGTGAAGTGGTATTGTCGTCTATTCATGAGTTATCAAGTTCGCTCCATTGGTTTCTGGCCGTTATATTTGGGTTTTAGAAGTGGAAGAAAGGAGAATCATGCTTTTATGTGGGCCTCTAGGTTGGGGTCTATAATTTGCTGTCATGCATCTTTTATTGATTCTCTTAGCAAAAGGCAAGATACTATGCTTCGTATTGGGTATTTAAATGATCTTTGGTCTTGTCTTTTTATAAAAGTAAGTGTTGATAGGAGGCAAAGTATTATGCTGTGGTTTTGTCTGAATTCTACTTTGTTTTTCCATCTGGGTTTTATAGTAGTTCAGGGTCTTAAGTTGAAACTTTTCCTTTCACGTAAACTCGGTTCTGTTGTTCACTGCATTTTTCTTATTGACCCGACTCTGTGTCATTTCTGGATTTGGATTTATATCCATGCTATTTTACGGGATGATAACATTTTTGGACTTCCGTTTCTGTTAAGACAAGAGGAGCATCATAAGCGTCCATATGATGTCGTTGGTCAGAAGATAGGAAGATTAATTGTTATACCTTTGTTCTTCTGTTATATAGGGTTTTATTTTGTTAATCCAGAGTTAATTCTCAAAATTAAACAGTGCAACACAGTGGTTAAGAGGCAAACGAGACAAACAATGACTCAAATTAAAGAAAAAGGGAAACAGAAGATGATAAAACCTGAAGCTGAGACCAGAAAAAGAGGCAGGAAGACAAAGCAAGAGGTCTTAATGAATCTCTTGTCAGTATACTCCCTTGGAAATTCGTCTCAAGTCAGGAAGGTAATTCATGGTTGGGAAAGAGAAACCCAAAGCAATGAGGAAGACAATGAAGCAGAAGCGGAAATTCTGGACTTCATTTTTGATCCTGGGAATACTAGAGGTCGGCTTTCATTGTTCAATCAAACAATCCATACTTATTGGATTATGAAGTGTCTTTTGGCTAAGGCTATCCAGAGTCTGTGTCCATGCAGCGAGAACCAAGAACCAAAAATGTTGGAATTACTTCAAGATATTGACATTCAGATTCAACATATCAAGGTGACTCAGTACCAAGCGACACACTGTATTGGGAGAATTGAAGACCATATTGGAAAAATTGAGAAGCAGATTCAACAGATGCAACAAGCAGACATGCCAGGTTCTATAGCAAAGGACCCAGCTCCAATTGAGTCATCAGATGGGTAGTATCTTAGTTTAATTTTTACTGTTATATGCATAGTGTTTTTTTGGACAGGGCTTTGGTTTTAATTGGTTACTTTGTAAATGGTTTAAATAGTGAACTCGCTAATGCGGCATGTAGAAGAATGAAACATTTTCAATTTTGGTTGGTTTTTAATGCATTAAGGTGGCCAACAGACCTGGTTTCCTCCGGGTAGGATGAGGTCACCAAATCACTATCTATTGTAAACTGCATTAAGAAGATAAATAGAAAATAGCAAGGTACTACCAAATTAACCAAAAAAAAAAACTGCATGGATCCTGCCTCTCACAAAAAAAAAATATATAAATATAACTTGAACAATGCTAGCAAAATGGGCAAAATATAAACGCTCTGTGAGCCAACTATATAGACTCTACCTCAAAACAAAAGCTTGCAAAAAAAATAAAACAAGCACCACTCAAAGTCTCAAAAATACCCATGCCATGACATATGACCTTATATTCTCTTAGAAAAATTGATTCAAAAAATAAAATTAGAGTTACCCGATTGTGTGCACTTTGAGAGTTTAGAAGCTGACCCAATTATTGATTCCCTATTGCCGAAGAAAGTAACTGTTCCCATGGTAGAAAAGTTGTTGTATATCTTGTTGTGCCTCAATGTTTTAATGCAATCACCTTTCAATGTGTAGGTTGTATACTTTTTACTTCATCATGGAATTTGATGATTTTACAAGAATGAACTCATTGCAAAAGGAATTTGGATGATTTTATAAAAATGAATTTATTGCAAAAAAAAAGAAAAAAGAAAAAAGAAAAAAAAAGAGCACAACTTTTTTCCAAAATTTTAAAATTTCATTATCTTCCTCGAAAATTTGAAAACATAGAATAAATAGAGTAAAAAAAAGAAGAACAGGATCACAAACAGAAGCTGTACCTGACTTGGAAAAAGAGACGGAGTAGATGCCGGAAACCTAATATCATGCCAAAAAAAATCACATCAACTCCATTTCTTCACAGGTTTAGCCTCTTTCACCTAATTTTAGGTTTATGTGAAATTCCAACTTTAATTTAGGCTGTCCTTAGGCTGTCCTTAGATTACTGGGTCATTTTTCCCGATTCCCTAAAAGAGGGAGAATATCGTGTGAGCATCATTCCTAACGGACCAACCAACTTTAACTATGGAAATTAAAAAATTATATCTCTGAATCGAGTGTCTAATTATTGTGTGTCAGTCTGTCAGAAGATAAGTGTGTACTTTAGGATGTGTATAGCCGTGTGCAGTCAGTCACATGTAAACCCAAAATAGAGAAGAATATCTACATGCATGTGGGAATTTCAAATTTGAAACATGTTTTTATTGTTTTATAGTAAAGGATCTTAAGAAAAAGACAGGATAGACGTGTACGAGAAATTTGGGTAAATGAATTTTTATTTAAAAAAAGATAAATGACTATTTTTTACTTAAACAAATGACAAATGAAATAGTGGATAACATTAAAATTTATTAATCAAATTCCACTTTTATCTACAAATATGGAATTTGACTAGCAAGTAAATTGCTCATTAAAAGTTACTTTAAATTTCAAACACTGCCAACAATGAGAGTATTTGTAATACCTTTGAAACTAAGTTGCAAGAAGGGCTGTAAATTTTAGGAGTTCTGAAGGAGTTGTCTATGAAGATAGAGAATTGTCGCACTGTCAAAATTGGTTGGAATTTGGGCAATATTTTTTTAAGAAA
Organism: Pinus albicaulis; assembly: GCA_034641835.2. Taxonomy (NCBI): domain Eukaryota; kingdom Viridiplantae; phylum Streptophyta; class Pinopsida; order Pinales; family Pinaceae; genus Pinus; species Pinus albicaulis. Next base: position 237,613,278 of record CM076583.1, on the reverse strand, counting down.
TCTTGCATTAGTATTGTTTGAATCATGTTTTTGATGATGGAAATGGCACGAAGTTTGATAGCTATAACATGGATTTACAAAAATCCTTGTCGGATTTTCTTAAAATCTTACCGAAATTTCCATGATTTTGAAGGCAAAAAAGCATTTTAGTTAAACTATGGCATTTCTGAAAAGAGTATGTTTAAAAACGTCACTTCCCCAAAATAAAAAGATTTGCGGATTTATATATATATAAAAATTATAAATAAGTGAATAAAGTATGAGGAGTTTCCGCAGTGTATGTAGTGCATTATATTAGATATATTTTTGGGATTCAATTGGGTTGAGCCATAAAATTGGTCATAAATAAATAATTTACTCAACAAAATTGAATCCCAAAAATAATAACCGAATAATATATATATATATAATGAAAAGCAATTCTTTATTAACTTTTATAGATAATTGCATAATAATCGAGTTTCCAATGAAATTTCGACGAGTACAAATACGTCTGGAAATTTCGTGCAACATAGCTTTGACACATGCAGACGTTTACAGCTTTGATATATTTTCATGTAAATGTCGAATTTTATTTGCTACATCAATTGAAATTCCAACCCTAATTTTGGCCGTCCATAGATTCATTTGACAATGATTACTCGCCCATTTTTCCCGATTTCCGAAAAGAGGGACAATATAGCGTGAGCATCATTATTAATGGACCCACCAACTTTAACCATTGAAATTAAAAAATCATATCTCTGAATCGAGTGTCTAATAAGTGTGTCGGTTTGTGAGAAGATACTAAACTGATGGAAAGCTTCTTTTTTTTTAATTTATGGACCCGTTAATGTGATGTGGCAGATAGATTTAAATGACTTTAAATTTAATGATGAGGCATATATGTCACATTGCATTAAATGGTTAATAAACAAAAAAAAATGAAGTTAGCTGGACCATAAACTTTTACTTGGTAAGATAACTCGGATCAGATCAACTTTTAATTGAAAAAAGTTATATATTGTAATCTATACAATATTAAATATGGTGGAACACTATATGTCTACCATGGAGTGGAACAGTATATGTCCACCATTTAAATTTAATAGTAAATATATACTGTCTCACCACATTTAATATTGTATAGTTTATAATTTATTAATTACTCTTAATTAATCTGATAACTCAGATGATCAGATAAGTAGTATGAGTATTGAAATAACATGCTAATATATTTCAATAAATAATATAAAAATGAAATACAATGAAATCGAAAAAAATTAAAAGTGAACGTAAAATTATTTGTAAATATATATATTTCATTGAACATATAAATTTAATTCATAAAAATTTCAAATCTCCGAAACACTTGAATTATACACCTAAAACTTATTATCCCAATGAAATTTCTACCAAAATTTAAATTTAAAAAATAAAAATTAATGAGCAAAAACATATGCCAGATTAGTCACCTAACCTCCACTTAACTTTAATAAACAAGATTATCAACCAATCGTAGTTCGAATCCCGCGCGATCCGAATGAATGGTTGAAACGCTCAATGGTTCGCCCGATAGAGTTTGACGTTATCCATTATGGGGTGGTATCTATTATGGAGTATTCAAGTCGTTTCATTTGGAGTGAGCTTTTCACGTATTTTGTATTTTTTTTTCCAAAAAGACTTGTAATATTTTATCTTATAATTGGTTAAAAATTTTGAAACACAGTTTTATATCTGAAGTTTGAATTTTAATATTTTGAAATTATTTATATATATATATATATATATATATATATATATATATATATATATATATAATTTTAAAATAAATAAAATTAATGATTTAAATTATTTTCATAAATTTTAAAATAAAATAATTTACATACCTACATATATTAATTCAGCATTTTTATACTGTTTTAAAATAAATAAAATTCATCAAAAATAAAATGGGATAAATAGAGGTTCCTCCATAGACTTGAAGTATATCTAATAATAAAATTCCAATTCAATTAATAAAAATCCATTTCAAAGGGATGCACTTGTCAACCAACTGGATAAGTACGGCAACCTTTTCAAGTGAATCCTTGGTATTTTTATTTAAATAAAGATGAATTTATCCAAAAATCCATTCAATTATTGATCGTAATTACGTTAGTATGTGATTCTGTTCATTTCTTGTCTTTAAAGTATAAATCGAATGATTTTAATTTTAGAGTAAAATTGTGTCCTTAATATTAAAAGGGGAAAGTACAATCATATAGAGTCGGGTTTGTAAAAGTTGGAAAAAGGTGGCCAATATTTGGATGCCAGTTATCAGAATGCCATTGGAAAGAATTTAATCAAAAGAAAGCCGAATGGGACGGTGCATAGGTTGCCTCGGCAGAAAACAAAATTCTGATGATGACGCATACCAGTGGGACCCGCCCATCCATGTTCGCGCTAAATTCGCTCACGTTTCAATACACGCGTGTCATCTGTCATATTCACAATTCCGTAGAAATCAACTGACCAGAACCGCACTGACTGAGCCGTTGATCTTTTTTGGACCGACTATATTTAGGCTTTACTTCGTGGAAGAACACTCTCTAAAGATCCCGATTCCTTTTTTTTAATATTTCGAACAATGTCACATCGCTAGATGGACTTGGGCAATATTCACACCTTAAAATTTTGAGTGTTTAACTGGTTTTTTTTTAAGTGTTTTATAGATTTTTGATGTTAAATTTATTTTGATTTAAACATTGTTATCGTAAAATGGAGTTGTTTAAGCATGCAATAGAATAGTTTGGATGGTAGTTTTTTGTGGGAATTGTAAAAAAATTCAAAAAATTAAGTAATTGGAGTGTTTGAATTGTATTTTTGATAGTAGAAATGAATTCAGCGCTATCAAAAACCCTTGGATCAATCAAAATACTAAAATTTAACTACTATAAACAAAATTCTGATAAATTTTTACCAAAATTTCTAGATTATATGAATTTTTTAAACCAAAACTTACAAAATTTCTTAAATTATTTTTACCCAAATTCCAATCACTTACAGTACAATCAATTCCTTCCTTCCTTCGCCTCAAACCTTCGCCTCCGTAGACCGCGAACCTTATTTCAGCTGCCATAGGCCCATTAATGCGGCCAGACAAGAAATGCCCACCGTCAGATTAACGCTGTAGATCATCGTGAGACGAGCATTTCCTCCCTTAATGCATTAATGGGCCTATGTCAGCTGAAATAAGGCTTGCCCTCCGTAGACAACTCCAAATCGCCCACATCTAAATACACTCACGTTATCTATCACCTCACGTGTCATCTTCACGGATCCGTCGAAATCAACTGACCACACCGCACTGAGCCGCCGCTCTCTTGACCCACTCTATTTGCTGGAGCCGCCACTCTCTTTGGACTGACTCTCTGTGGACATATTCTGCAAAGATACCGATTCCCTTCCTATGTTGCATTGTGCCAAACGCCTTTTTTTTTTTTGTATTTCAGGTATCTCGGCCCAGTTGTGGCTTATCACATTAATTTGTAGTGCAATTTGAAGATTCTTGATTCTCATGGCTGCCCGCTGAAAGCCAGCCTCCTTAACCAGGAAATCTCTTTGGATAATATTAGCAATAGATAAGTTGCTCCGTCCTCTGGTGTAGAAGCGATGAAGAAGCCTGGGAGCGACGATTTCGGTGGCTTGACAGATGAACTCCTGTCCAAAGATGAGGAAAAGCTGGACGTGGTAGAGAGAATCAGCATCGACGACATGCTGCAGAAATGGACGGGAGAATTCGGACGGTGGCAGCTCAAGCATTTTGTGCTGTCCAGCCTCGCATGGACTCTCGAAGGCTTCCATACCATGGTCATGATTTTTGCTGACTATGAGCCCCATTGGCACTGCAACACACAGAAACCCTTAGACGATTTCCTTTCCATGAAACGCGGGTTCGAATCCTGCAGCTCGACGGGATCTATATGTTCCATGGATCGGGCGTCATGGGACTGGGACGGAGGAAGCGGCGTTTCGACGGTTTCCGAATGGGGTCTCGTCTGTGACCAAAAATACAAAGTTGGGGTTCTGCAGTCTGCGTTTTTCATTGGGTGTATGCTCGGTAATTAATCATCCCTTTTGCATTTATTTGGTTGGAGAGCCGTAAATTCTTTTGCTTATATTTGTTTCTGCTGATGCAGGTTCAGGGATATTTGGGAATTTGTCTGATTCTTCGCTCGGACGGAAGGGAGTGCTGAGGTTGGTCTGTATATGCAACGCCATCCTGGGTTTCTTGACGGCCTTTTCGCCCAATTTCTGGGTTTATTTGATTCTCCGTTTATTGACGGGAATTAGCACTGGCGGCGTCGGGCTGTCGTCCTTCGTTTTGGCAACTGAACCCGTGGGGCCGTCTAAGAGAGGACCGGTTGGCATGTCGACTTTCTACTTCTTTTCCCTCGGCATAGTTGTGCTGCCTGCTCTGTCCTACTTTTCTGGCAGCTGGAGATATCTGTACATCGTGACTTCGATTCCTTCGGCCTTGTATTGCTTCTTTGTTCTGCCATTTGTGTCAGAGTCCCCGCGATGGTACCTCGTCAAGGGCCGGCTGGAAGAGGCCATGAAAGTCATGAGATCCATTGCGGCCAACAACGGGAAATCTCTGCCGGCGGGAATATCTTTATCCTTGGACGGGAATGAACACGATGATGCCGCAGCTGCGTCTGAGGAACCATCGGGAAGCCTCGTGGACGTATTCAAATCACCCCTGACGCGGACGAGGATGGTTTTAATGGCGTTCATCTGGTTGCTCTGTGGTGTGGGTTACTATGGATTAAGCCTCAACGTGGTAAATCTGAGTACTAATTTATATGTGAGCGTTTTACTCAACGGAATCGCAGAAATGCCTGCATTTGCCCTCACGGCGGTCATGTTGAACAAATTCGGTAGAAGGGCGTTGCTCATATCCACGATGATGTTGAGCGGAGTGGCTTCTCTTTTGGGAAGCCTGACGTCGGCGTTACTCCACGTTCAGGGTTCGAATCCCAACCCAACACTTGTCCTGCCGAATTGGGTTGCGAGGCACATCGGATTCTTCAGCGGCGTGCAGTTAGCGAGTGGCGTGGTCGGAATATTCGGTATGGCGGGAGCGTATAACTTGATATTCATATACACATGCGAGCTGTTTCCGACAGTAGTCCGAAACGCAGCGCTGGGTTTGGCGTGCGAGGCAGGGCAGATCGGCGCCATAATCGCTCCCTTGGTGGTGGTGATGGTGACAGTAAATCCTTCGTTGCCTTTTGCAGTGATGGGCGTTTCAGGAATTATAGGAGGGTTGCTCGCTTTAAAGCTTCCCGAGACTTTGAATCGCCCTCTCTACGAAACCATGGGAGCTTTGGAGAAAGGAGAACCCGCCGGGACGGCTTAATTCAATTGGGCTGGACTTCTCGTCAACGCTTCCCAGCGGAACCATTTTACTTTTGTCTTCGACTCCTTTTTATATATATATAGGAGCCGTCTTTGTCTTTAGTTGGATTTTTTTGGAAGTTTTTTCTGGTTTAATTTTGAATGGATTGAAATCACAACGCTGATGTGTAACTCTGCACAATTAAAGTGTTTCAGGAATTTTTTTAGATTGCTGATTCTATATATAGAGTAAAAAAATCAATATAACTAATATAAATCCAAATTTTATCTCAAATTTTCAGCCGAATTCTCACACCAACTGAATTCTAACACCTGCAAAAAATCGCACTAGAGATAATTCTCTTTTTATATCACCAGGAATTATGCAAAATTTTCATCTATTTTTACTTTCCTTTATATTATGTTAAAGGAGACCTTAGAGATTGAAAAAAGACCATGTAATCTTAATAGAGATGACCGCTAGAATATCCCTAAGTATTGGATCATGATTTATATTCCCAATTGTTGTTTAAAAATTAAAATAAAAAATATAATAATAATAATAATTAATTAATTAATTAATAAAATATTTTAATCTAATAATATAATAAAAACTTAATCCAATCCAAAAAAAAGTTTATATCAAAAAATTATATAAAAAAATCTTTTTAAATTATTATTTTAATAAAATTAATCTTTTTATTAATTTAATTTAACTTAATAGTCAAACTAGTCGTTATTTATGGCTAGTTTAACCATTTCTACATTTATTTAGATTCAATTTCTAGATCTAATCTCTCATTTAATAATAATGATGAATCACACTAATTAATTCTAAAATGTTCTATTACATATAATTATTACCAAAAAAAAATTTAAATCCAAGATTTCAAAAATTATAAATTCCCATTAAAAAAAATAAAAAATATCCAAAATTATAAATTCCCATAAAAAAATAAAAAATAAAGCAATTAATATGCTTGCATTATGAGTCCTAATTAAATCAAGATGATTAGAAATAAAACTAATCCTCGTCTTACTTATTATCATTTCATCTTTCCTTTTTCAAAGTAGCATGATACAAAAAAAAAAAAAAAAAAATGTTCCGTGAATGTTCCTATTGTTCCGTGAATGTTCCTATCAACAGTTCAAACTAATCGTCGTCTAACTTATTATCATTTCATCTTACCTTTCGCAAGCAGCATGACAAATTTATGCTGCCGATACCCAAAAAAAAATGTTCGGTGAATGTACCTATCCACACTTGTGACCATGGAAAATAAATAAAAAATAAAAAAAATTCATGAATGAAATATTTTTGCTTTCAGTTGAGGAAAATTTTCTTTGAATTTAAATAAAAAAATAGGATATTAAAAAATTATTTAATATTTAAAATTTAAAATTAGATTAAATATTTAAATATTACTTTTAATTTTAAAGTTAGATTTTTATAATTAACCATATAAATTAATTAAAATTTAAAATAATATTTAATTTTAAAATCTAATTATTATGAATATTTATGCAAAATGATTAATATTTAAAATATATAAAATAAAAAAATTATTATTTTTTTAAAATTAAATTTATTAAATATTGTTTCAAAATTTTCAAATCAAACAATTATGACTAATCATGGTTTTATGACATCCTTTTAAAATTGGAAAAATATATTTTAATTGGTAAAATTTTAAAATTTTAGTTTGAGTTATTATCAACAAAGTCAACTATAATTTTTGTTTGAAAAACTATCTATAAGTTGGTATGTTCAAGTTATTCATAAAAATAATTTGTTATTAATAATATAGGGTTGTTTGACGTTAGTTTGTTTATTTTAATATGTGATAAAATTGTAAATAAGATTGTGATTTTTTATTATTTAAAGTAATTTTTGAATATGTAAATGGATTCAACTATCTATATATATATGTCAAAAAATCTCTAAATTTAAATTCATATGGATATATATATATTTTTAATTTATATTTTGTAAATTAAAAATATTTATATTTACATATTTATGTAAACATATTGGATGTTTTAACATATAAGTTTTCACAATAATAATTATAATTATGTTGATGTTGAGAGTTTTTTCTCAAAAATATTGTGTAGAATTGTTGAATTGTTCCACGTTTCTAGTGAAAAATGAAAGACATAAAATTATATCATTGATGTGAAGAGTATTAGACCAAGAATAAATAGAGAACGAATCTCACCATTAAAAGATCAAGATAATGTGAACATTAAAAGTATTAATAACAATCTAAGATAAGTAATATCTTTATCAAATTGATAATAAATTATTAATCAATTTAATCGATAATGAGAAAAATATATATATATATATTAGTCAAAAGTAAAATGAAAATTGAATTAATACGATAATGATAAGAGTTAATTATTTATATTAAAATATTAAATTAAAGAATTAAATTAAATTAAGAAAATAGAAGAAAAACACAAACTAAGATCGTATTAAGATTAAATTAAAAATGAATAAATAAAATAAAAAGGAATGGAATTTTTTGAATTAGAATGATATAATTTTTTTTATGCTTCCCAAAACGTTATCAATGGTTGTCTGTTACATATTCACTGTATCTATTATGTTACATATTGACTGTATTCATTATGGGAATTTGCACTGAGTTTTTTAAATATTCTCATTAAAAGTCAAAATTTTATTTTTATTGAATTTTAATTTTCAAAAGTTTTAATAATTTAAATGAATTTATAAATAATTGAGTATTTTAATTATTTTGATTAAAATTTTCAAAATCTTCGAGATTTAATCTTTTAATAGATGATCAAAAATTTTAAAATAAAGTTATATAGATAAATTTTCTTAAATGAAATTCTAACTTTGTATATAATTTCAATTAGATTTTAAACCACAATTACTTTAAAATGTCCATCAGCATTTCCATGCTATTTATCCTACACTGTGTTATATAATCCCGCATAATAATCCACAATAGGGAATGCTTTAGGAGTTAAAATATACCATGCACACATTTTTCCTTTAAACATTAATACATTTTTTTAACATTAATATATATGATATATTATTGGAAATATCTCAATTAACATTTTTATTATTCTATTATTATTATTATTTTTTTCTAGGTAATCTTAAATCTATTACTGTAACATATGGTACATGGAGTTCAAGGCGTCGAGGCGCCATATAGTCAGCAAAATATCAGAGATAGGGTTGCCCGCAAGGGGAAACCAGCCCGAGAATTGTTTGAAGGCTGCCTCGCGTGAGGAAACCAGCCAAGGCTTAACAAAACTTGACCAAAAACCAGAGTCACCCTTCTGGGGAAACCGACCCATACATATGTTTAGAAAAACTTTGACATGAAAATCCAGTTTGAACAAGCAGTAACTCCTAGAAATTAGAACCAGCAAAGTGCGAATCAGACTAGACATGATAAACAGAAGCAGGAAGACTAGAGTCCATAGTCACTCGAGGGTGATTCCTCAACAATTCGGCACCAACCTTCCTCTACTTCATCCGACACCGGTTAGTTTTGAGTGGCAGCCTCCCCTGCCTCACGCTCGCCTGCTTGCGTCCCAACGTCCTGGAGTAAGCTCGAGCTGTTGTCACCCTTCCTGCAAGAAGAACCATTGTCACCCTTCACCTGCTGAGATACCGGCAGAACAGAGGGTGAGGCCTGCGAATTACTCGGGAGAACAAAGGTGGTGGGAGTAGGAGCAACCTCGGGAATCTCTTTAAAAGAAACTGTAACAGTTGCAATGACCATGGGGCGGGAGGAGTTACATTGATAATGAAAAACAACGGTTGATGGATTCCGAATAGAAGCAGCAGAGGCAAGACGAGGATCCGCCGGTTGGTTGGAGGCAAGGGCTTCTCGGTGCGGGGTGGGAAACAAACGACGCGCTCGATGACAGGGAGGACTATCATTGTGGCTGCGAGAAGAGGGCGAGGAAGAGGATGGGGAGCGGCGACGTCTGGAGCCTCCCCTGCGACATCTTAAACGATGCCTCAATCTCGGCATGGCCACCCTGGTATCGTGAGCGACGGCAGAATAGACAGAGTGAGCTAGAGGCGGGGGTGAAAGATGAAGGCCAGACAGAGGAACAGGGTGCAGAGCACAGAAAGGGCTGTGCGAAAATAAAAGCCGGGGATAAAACTTATACAGCAAGCTAGTGGGCAGCGCCTTCCAACTGTAGTGCAATGGTTGTGCACTTCAGCCTCCGGCGAGCAATAAGAACCTGCTGGTAAGAGCCGCATAGACATGAGGACCTGCAAACGACCACAATTCCAGAACAAAGCTCCAGAGCAATCGAATGAGGACTGGGAAGAAGGAGCGAGAGGATTCATATTGAATTCCATGGTTTCTCGACCTCCCCACCGGCGTGAATTTTGACGACCCATCATATTAATTGCTCTGCGAGTGATTAAATGCCTCCCGTAAGCAGGCCAGTGGGCTTGCCATGCGCGCCCCTGCCCGAACATCACCTGCATCACGTCATTTCCCACCCGCATCCGGGGTGCTGCTGTCTTGGTGCAACAGCTGAGTGCATTCCTGAAGAAGTTTGCTATCATTAAGACTGGATAGGGGTCCTACAGCAAGGGTTTGGGCCTTCCTAACACCTATGTTTTCCAAGAGATCAGCCACCTTGTTGCCAGATCTTCTAGTGTGGTTGAGGTAAATGGCCCTGTGTTCTTGCAGCCAGTCAGCTATGAGCTCCAATCGTGCCATGAGTCGCCAACTATCCGCAACTCGTGAGGGAGGGGAGCCTGAGAGGATCTTGCTAATCATGTTGATGAGGATCTGGGAATCCCCCTCAATCTCGATGGGGAAAAATTTGTGGAGCTGGGCTAGCTGCAGGCCTTGCCAAAGTCCTTCGAGCTCCGCCGAGTTGTTGGTGTCCCACCCCATGAATCCAAAGAAAATGAGCATAGGGTCTCCTTTGTGATTGCGAAAGATTCCCCCAAAACCCGCTTCCCCAGGGTTGCCTTTGGAGGCACCGTCAAAGTTAAGCTTTATGACCCCAGCTGGGGGGGGGGGGCATTTGTCGTTGGAGCTGTCTTTCGGCGCACTTCTTCTAGGTGGATCAGGGCTTGGGTTGAGCTTGAGCTGCCAATTGGTCCAGACTTGTTGCTCCTGAGGCAGAGTGGGGAAATCGTCCTACTGCCATTTTAGGAGCTCTAAAGTTTCCTGAAGGTTGATGCATAGGTGTGACCAGAGTAGTTCTGGAGAGGTGGACTGGTTCTTGAAGATCCTTTTATTTCTCTCCTTCCAGATATGCCATAACGCGAGCCCTGGGATGTGCCTCCATAGGAAGTTGAGAAGAGGACTTTTGTATGGAGCCGCTGGCCAGTTCCGCATTATGGTGTTCAAGTCTTCCGAATTCCTACCATCCCTTCTGCACATGGAGCTGATGCTATTCCAGAAGAAGGCTGCCAAAGGGCAGGTTAGCAGGATATGATGAATGGATTCCTCATGATTGTTACAGTTGGGGCACCGGGAAGGCCCTATGAATCCCCTTTTCAATAAATTGTCCCAAGTGAGGATTTTCTTGTGGTATAACAGCCACAAGAACGTGGAGACTTTTGGCCAAAGCTGCTGTGACCACAACTCTTTCCAGATGGGATCGATGGGGTCAGGATTCTGATTCATCAGAGCATAGGCTTCCTGGGTAGTAAATTTGCCTTTTGAGGAGTGCCCCCAACAAAGGATGTCCGGCTTGTTCGTATATCTTATTTTCCTGCTGTTAAGTTCCGCTTCTAGCGCAGGTTGAGCTTGAATTTGCTGATTGTTCAAGCAGCTTGTAGCTGTTCTCCAGCGCCTATACCCCTGATCATGGTGATCCTCCCAGAAGAGGTGAATCGTGGCTTCCAGAGGGGTGATCAAATCAAGCTGAAGGGGCGGGTTAATGGAGGAGATAAGCTTGGGCTGTTGTTGCCATGAATTTGTCCAAAAACGTGTTGTTTGACCGTTGAAAACCTCCCAAAAACTGTGCTCCTGTATGAGATGGCGGTGCTGTTTCACGGCATTCCAAATCAATGAGCCTGCTTCTGCATTTGACAGTATTATCAGCTCTGAAGGTGGTCTGTGGTTCGCATATTTGGCTATCCAGAGTCTAGCCCAAGGAGTGGAAGGGGAGGAGAGCTAATGCCACCAGATCTTTGCTCCCATGATGGCGTTGCTGTGCTGAGGATCGCGAAGGCCCAGACCCCCCACTGTTTTGGGCTTGCAGACCATGTCCCACTTGACCAAGGCCCATTTTCTGTTCTGCCCGGAGGCTCCCCAAAGAAAGTTGCGTTGGAGAGATCTGATGTGCTTGAGGACCCATTTTGGAGCCGCCAAAACCGAGAAGAGGTAGAGGGGTATGGATTGAAGCACAGACTTGACCAGAATGAGTCTACTGGGAAGATTAAGGGGCCAGAAAGTCCATGAGGTAAGTTTGGCTTCAAGCTTGTCCAGAAGAGTTCGCCAGGAAGAGTGCTTGAGAGCTGAGACAATCAAGGGGGCTCCAAGGTACTTGGCAGGCAACTTGGCTATGGAGAATCCGAGGATTCTAGCTATGAGATGTTGAATAGGGAGAGCAGTATTAAAGAAGAAGATGTGTGACTTGGAGGCATTGACAGTCATGCCGGAGGCTTCAGCGAACAAATCGAGCAACCCCTTGAGCGTGGAGGCTTCTTGAGCGGATGGGTGACCAAACAGCATGGTATCGTCCACGAATTGCTGGTGGGTAAGAGCGGGGGTATCATGCACAGCAATGCCACGGAGCAGATGCGAGCTAAGGGCGTGGTTGATGGATCGGCCTAGTCCTTCGGCCATCAAGACAAAAAGAAAGGGTGACAGGTGGTCGCCTTGGCGAATGCCACGAGAAGGGGAGAAAGGATGGGAAGGGAAACCATTGACCAATATGGAAAAAAAGGAAGAGGAGAGAAGACTCATGACCCATTTAATCCACGGAGGACTGAAACCGAAAGCAGCTAACATCTGTTGTATGTAATTCCAATTAAGTTTGTCAAAAGCTTTGGATAAATCGATCTTGAGGAGCATACCCGGCTTTTTAGTCTGCTTCAGAGAATGGAGGACCTCATGAGTGAGGATGATACCATCTAGAATTTGTCGACCCTCCACATATCCGGTTTGCTCAGGAGAGATTAGCAGAGGAAGCAACGGCTTTAACCTGTTGGCAATCACCTTAGAGATGATCTTATAGATGACATTGCAGAGGGCAATGGGGCGGAATTTGTCCGGCGTGGCAGCTTGGTCCTCCTTAGGGATCAGGGCTATGAAGGTGGCATTAATTGCAGGGAGCAGCCAATGCATGGACCTAGACTCCTCCACAAGCTGCCAAACCTCATCTTTGATCAAATCCCAGAAATGATGGAAAAAATTAGCAGTGAATCCATCAGGTCCTGGAGCTTTACCTTCCTTTTTTTGGGTTACCGCTTGTTCAACTTCCAAGAGAGTGACTGGGCATAGTAGGAGTTGATTGTGTTCCTCCGTGATGAGCTTCGGAATGTGTTGCAGAATTTTGTCGATGGCTGGTTGCCTGTCGAACTGGTCTTCCTGCAACACTGATTTGAAATGAGAGAATAATTCCGCCTCAATGTCCTGTTGCTGCTCCAATTTTTCTCCTGTTGGGTTAAGGAGGAAGTTGATATTGTTGCACATCCTGCGTTGAATGGTGGACCGGTGGAAGAATTTGGTGTTTCGTTCCCCTTCCTTTAGCCATCTGATACAGGATTTTTGTCTCCAAAGAATTTCTTCTTGCATCCTTCTTTCCTCCAGCTGTTTTCGCAGATTTTTCTCAGCCAAGTCAGATTCCTCAGTGCGTCCTTATTGGATGATGTGAAGCTGTAGGTCCGCCATTTCTTTTTCCATGAGCTTTTGCTGGTGGAAGATGTTGCCAAAGGTGTAGTGGTTCCAGTCTTTAATGCGAGCTTTGAGATCTTTAAGGTGCTATTGAAACTAAAACATTTTGGAACCAGGGGGAGGGTGGAAGGCTCACCAAGCAGATTGTACCATTTCCTTGAAGCCGGGGTGAGTGAGCCAGAAAGCCTCAAAACGAAAAGGCCTTTTGATGCAGTTCCCTAGTCTGGACCATTGAAGCAAAATCGGCCAATGGTCTGATCCTGAATAGGGCAAGATCGAGGCTTGAAAATCTCCGCCAATGTTTATAGCATTGTCGGAGAGGAGGAATCTGTCCAGCTTTGACGCGATCTGTTGGGTGCCCATTCTCTTGTTGTTCCAGGTGTGATTTCCATTGGTGAAGGGAAGATCGATCAACCAGTTCCGCTGGATGAAATCCTTGAAGTGGGTGCTGTCCTCTGTGAGTATTGTCCTTCCACCTTTTTTTTCATCTAGGCGAGTGATCATGTTGAAGTCACCCCCCAAGATCCAGAGGGGGTGAACTCTGTTGGCGTTGATCTGTTCTATTGTGTTAAGCAGATCGATTTTCCTTGCTGTCTCCTGAGGGAAGTAAACATTAGATAGATGCCCGTGCAAATTGGTACCATGGATGTGAAATGAGGCTTGAATTAAATTGTGGGCAGTGTGAGCGTCATTGATCGAGATCGCCTTGGGATCCCAGGCGACGGCCAGACCTCCTGAGGCTCCCAAAGCATCTACCGCTACTGATTGACAACCTGGCCAAACTTTGGAGAGAGTAGGGCCAAGGGTATGACTTGTACATTTTGTTTCTTGCAGAAAAAGTACTTGAGGTTTTTCCCTCTGAATCAAGTTTTTAATCATACGGACCTTGGAGGGGCTATTTAGGCCCCATATGTTCCAAGAGATGAGTTTCATTGAGAACTTCCTTCGCGGGGTGGGAAAAACTTGGTAAGCTTAGGATACCTACCAGATTCCACGAGCATCTCCCCCAGGAGGATCGTCCTTTGTAGATCGGATTTTCTTCCTCCTTTCTTTGAATCTTTGAATAATTTCTTTCCGTCCCAAGGGCTTCCCTGCTGGATGCCGAGGGATTTTTGGTGCTGCTGCGCACGGGTGAGGGCCGCAGTTAGGTTCTCAATTTGCTTCTCCGAGATCTGGTCAAAGTCCATTTTTTTGCATGCTTGCTCTAGGGTGAAGATATCCAGCTCTCCTATGTCGACCATTTCAGTTTCATCTTCCATGGGAGTAATTTTACTTTCATTAGCCTTGGCAAGATCGACCTCCATGGTGGAAAGAGGGCCAGTGCTGGGTTCAGGCTCTGAGTTAGGCAGGGGGTTATGGATAGTTTCCAAAGTAGGGATGCTAGAATCAGGATTGGCAAGGACGTCAAAACTATTGCTGTTAGAGGGCTGTAGCGAAGCTTGAGCGGGGCGTTTGGGGTTCAGAGGAGGAGATTTCTTATTATGGCGTCGTCGGCTTTGGACTTTAGTGAATCCTTCAGCATCAGGGGTAGAGGCAGAGTCATAGGGCTTGCTGAAAGGCACGTTCAGAGGACAATCCTGGAATAAATTCCCATGGGTATGGCATTTCCTGCATCTAAAAGGCACATGTTCGTAATCTATGGTTTGCACCCATTCAAAATAATCATGATATAAACTTACAGAATCGGGGAGAGCCTGTGCGAGATGCATGAAAACGCAGGTCCGAGCATAGGATGTGTACCTCCTGAGTTTTGTTTCTTCTGCAGTCTTGACAAATTCGCCGAGGCCATTTCCAATATCCTTTAGGGATTCGTCATCCCAATACTCCAGCGGAAGGGAGTAGAGCCTGATCCAGACAGGCGCCCAGTTGAAGTCCTCTTTGTCCGGGTTGAATCTTTCGATCCATTCCCACAGGTAGAGACCAGAGGAGTTGAAAAAATAGGGACCCTCATCCATGACGCGGTTCTTGTCCTCCAGACAGTTAAAAATGGCGGTGAAGAATCCTTTGGGGCCGAGTTGCAGTATAACCTGACCTTTCGGTTTCCATTTGGCCTTGATCCAGCCATGCAGGGCCTTTTCAGTTGGCCAGAACCCGACGAACTAGCCAATCAGTGCATGGTCTTTCATGAACTGGATCTGGGCATTGATCCTATGGCTCGGCAGCTCGATTTTAGGGCGTTCTGTTGCGATCGGCTTGCAGGTAGCCGAGGTTGCTTTGAAAATCGCTGTGGTGCTCTGCCCTCCTGTCGTTTTGTCTTCTTGTCCTTCTTGTTGTTCTCCCGTTGGCGTCTTCTGCGTGTTATTGTCCAGCGTCTTTTGATCTGTTGCGGAACTTTGTGATTTGCCATGATTAGCTTGGGTTGTATCGGTTGACATCGAGTGGGTCGCATCAGCGTTGACGGTGGGGGAGGCTTTGAGAGCCTCCCCCTTTGGTGTAGCCATTGAGTGGGATCAGCAGGTGTTCAGGCTCGTGGCAGCTTTGCGCTCTGATCGTATGCAGAGGAATATTGCAGGTTGCGGCTCCGTTACAGATAGGCTGGAAACCCTAGCCCAGAAGTTGCAGAGCGCTCCTCTTTCTCCTATTTTTAATTTTATTCTATTATTATTATTATTATTATCAATTTTATTTATTTTTCAGCATGAAAAAAGCCTGGTATATATTATGTATCAACACAAGAGTTCAAAGATGTTCCATAATGTTTCTGAAATTTATACATACTTTGAGAGTCAAGAAACAGAGTTGCTGTCTATTTTCCATTACAATTTCATTTTCTCATATATATATCAAGAATTGAAACCCATCTTGTAGTCATTCTCTGTTGTTCCATTGCTCGTCTTCTGGTTATGTTGTGCTTCAATCAACCTCTATATTTTCATATGCTTTGTCTTCACCCCCCTGTATATTGTACGGGCCACTTCGGTGATCCTCCCCTGTACATAGTGCAAGTTCTTATATAAAAAAATCTCCAACGAATAAGACCTTCACATATGTGGCAATATTATCAGTGCTCCCCTTAATGAAATCCGATGCTATTGTTCTAAGATCCTATTCATTTTCCAGCACTCCCTCGAGCTCCTATCCTTTAGCTTCAAAAAATTCATATTGGATTTCCCCAAAGGTACCATCCAGACCCTTTTTGGATAACCTATCTGCAGTGGAGTTTTTCTCTCTATAAATATGACTGAATGTAATGCTAGAGAAAATGTTGGCCAATTCTGAAGTGCATTCTATCCATGATGTTAAATGTATGGGTGCCATCCAGTTCTTGTGATTGAGGTATTCAATTAGTACTTTTGAATCTCCAAAGATCTAAATGGTATCTATGTATAGATTTTTGGTAAACCAAAGTAGTCCCCAAAGTGCTAACATCCCAGCCCTGGTATTCTAGCCAAATCCCTCATACCAGTGTAGCTTATAATGACATGTTGGGGATAACATCAACCAGGGCCAACAGCCACATTGTCCATTTTGTGCTGCCCCATCAAAGAGAGCCCCCATACCAATGTAGCTTATAATGACATGTTGGGAATAACATTAGCCAAGGGCCACAACCACATTGTCCATTCTGTGCTGCTCCATCAAAGAAGCCCGCACGAAAATTTATCTCATGTAGTCACATCCTGATAGATAGACCTTTGAGTGGTTTTATTTTTATTTTTATGCCATCCCATGTATTAATAATATGAGATGCAATCCATGTTGGAGTAATGATTATATCCTCAAATATTTTCTTATTCTGGCTCTTCCATATATACCAGTGATATATTAGGGGAATGATTATAAAACCTTTACTTTTGTCCACCCACCATTTGGTACAATCTTCAGTTGTCTGATATTTTTAATCCAAGAAGTTGAAATGTCTGCGTAAAATAGCTATCTCAATGGGTGGTTAGAAATCTCAACATTCCTACGATTAAATTGTAATATGGATTATTTTATATACATTTTTACTTATAAATGTTAATATATCAATAGTTTTAATATAAAAATATCATTATTTATATTAACATATTATTTCCCAAATAAAAATTATTTATTTCAATTAATTTTGATCATTTTAACTCAAATATAATAATAGTTATTTTAATTAAAAAAATCACATTAATTGGTTAGAATACCATTTTACATTGTTTATGATTAATATACCATTTTAAATTTAATTATGATTACAAATAAAATGAAATTTAAGGGGAAGAAACTCTCCTAAAGTCACAAAAAAATCCGTTTTTATAAATTAAGTATAATCGGTAGAGCCTAAATATCTCAAAGTGGCAAACATAATAACACTTTCATGATCTCTCTTTTTTCACAAAATCTTTCCATGGCCTCTCTTTTTTCACAAAATCTTTCCATCCAGATTCCTTCTTCATGCCAATGTCTTCAGATCTTAGACTTCACAATCACAATCTTAGAACAAATGACATATCTCACAATCACAGTTTCAAAATAGATCTTGGCTTCTCATAAATTTAGAGTAAAAAATAGCTAAAAACTTCACCAAGTCAAGTTTACCTAAACCATCCTAACCATATTAATTGCTTTATTGAATAATTTTCATTCTAATTATCAAAAGTATAAATGAAATTTTTCTACTTATACCAATATTTCACATTAATATATATATAAAATGTTTAAATAATTAATAACTTTTTATATATTTTTAAAACATGAATGAGAAACTAAATAATAATTGACAATTTTAAAAAAAATCTATTGAATATTATTAATATTATTAAATATAATATTTATATAATATATAGTATAACTTCGACAATATAGGCGTGATTTCTTTAATTGAAAAAATTTATTTACATAGTATATAATTTTCATTTATTATTATTTTTAAAATCAAATTTTAAATAAAATAAAATAAACCACTTTAGTTTATTTTTACAATTTTTTACTATTTTAAAATAAATAAATAATTTATTAAAATAAAATTAGAATAGATAATCAAAATTTCCTGCATGAATTATATCTATTAACAAAATACCATAACAAAAATCCATTAACAAAATACAATAACAAAAATCCTTTTCAAAGAAAAAAATTAAATTGGTCCACTAATCCACTTGTTGGATAAGAACTGCCTCGGCAACCTTTCCAAGTGTATCTTTTGGCTTTTGTTATTTGTCTAATATAGAAATTTGTGTATTCCATTCAATCAAGTTTCCCATATTTAAAGGATAAATAAGGTATTTATTATTGGATCTCGCTTTTCGACAAATGAAGAATTTGTCCAAAACTCCTGCGATGACTAATTGTAATCGCGTTCAACTATATATGTATTTAAAGTAAAATCAAAATAAGATGAGTTGTTAATATAAAAAGGAAACTTTTATATATATATATATATATATATATATATATATATTTTCTTACACACACATATATATAACAATGTTGGCATTGGAAAAAAGATGGCAACGCTATTTTTGGTTTTCTGACAGCCTTGTCGTCTAATTTCTGGGTTTATTTCATTCTTCATTTATTGACGGGAAATAACACTGGGGGCGTTGTGTAGTCGTCCTTCGTTTTGGAAACTAAATCCGTGGGGCCGTCTAGGACCATTTGTTTCAGACTCCCTTTATAACTCCCTTCATATTTGGAATTGCTTGTATTCCTCTTTGGTAACAAAACTATTACATGAACCTGTGAAATCAGTTGAAACTATGCAATTGTGGTGTGTAACTCTTTACATCTTTTGATACCTTTTTTTCTTGTGTTCACTCATATTTTCTGCTTTTACTTAGCTACAAAACCTTTATGCCATATTACCATAATATATCGAAAATAAACTGATTGCTAAAAATATGAAATGAAGCATGCCAAAATGTTGAGGTAAAATTAGGGTTTCATATATTTCTCTGCCATTGAGGTAAGTTGATCATTCTTCCGTGAAATGAAGCATGCCAAAATTTAGAGGTAAAATTAGGGTTTCATATATTTCTCTACCAATGAGGTAAGTTGATCATTCTTCCATAGCTTCTGGAACCTGAGCAAGGAGGTTTAACTTGTCTTGGCTTCTTGTCATTCTTCTAGTACTTTTCTGTATGGTTTTGCTATCCTTTAGGGTTTCTTTCCCTTTTTTTGTCTACATACTTTGTTTTCCTCTATTTGGTGGTCTTCTTTCCGCTCTTTGAAACCTTCACAATTTCTTCTTTATCATCAACAATCACCACCTCCTTTAGCTTAGAGTTATATTTTCTTTTAAACTCAGTTTTAGTTTATTTGTAGGACTAGTATGGAGTTCTCATGCTTTGTTTCCCTTTTTCACTTTTTATGTTTTATGTTTTGCTTCCCTTTCTTCTAGCATTTGCTTTTGTTGTCTTTGTGTTCTCCTCTCATAGACCTTAAACTTTGGTTCTCTTACAGGATTTTAAATATGTTCTTCAACAGGAATATGAATGTGAAAAATTCTTAAACTTAAGAAACCCTACTATTAAATCTTGATTTACTTATCCTACTTAAATAAGTTATTAATCTGAATATTGAGAATTAACATCAAAGTAAATACATTTAACAACCTACACATACAAATCAAATATTGAATAACATGCTCATAGAGAAAGTGGCACACAAGGATTTTTTGGACAAATTTCCCCGGAAAAACCCAATGCAGGAAAACTGGTGCTGCTAGCTTCTGGAGGGTTTTTATTATTATGCATATTCTAAGTACAACAATCCTAGGCACCAAAATTGGTTAACCCTATAGAGATATAAATGACACCAATACCTCTATCCCAGAGATAGAAAAATATGACTGATTCACACCCTCAAACGAGATTTACAGCCTCAGCCCCTTTTCGACCTCTGGAAACATCAGTGTTGCTATGAAGCTCTCTGTGTCAGCCTCTCCACTACTCAAGAAGGGTCTGCGTCACCCTAGAAGGGGTTACGCTGCCCCTGCGCTGCCCTAACTGGGCATGTGTCAGCCTTGCTTAGCTCCTGTTGCCTCTGCGCTACCCTTGTTGGGCTCTTGGCTGGACTATGTAGCTATTGCCTCTGTGCTTCTCTAGAATGCTCCTTCTCTACCCTCATTATACTCTTGGCTTGGGATCAAACCATCTCGCTTGCCAATACTGCCCCTCAATACAGCTGAAACACCTCTGAAATTCTTAGCAAACCACATACTAGAATCTCATCTTAGCTTCAGTGATATTCCAGTGTGTGTGTTCTCCAACTAACCACAAGCCCTTCTCTTATACTTTTCTAGTTGAAACATCAACGACCATGATCTAATCTCTAATCAACGGCTAGGATTAGAAGCTGCTTAATTTTCGTCACTTAAGTCCGTCTCATCACATGTTTAATGTAATTCACTTTAATCTTTTATTTTTCCTAAGTTAGACTTAGGGTCCTTAATTAAAAAGATTAATTATTTAAATAAAACTTAAACTTGATGGAATTATTCTAAATTCTTTATGGGTGTTGGAGATCTCATGTACTCCAGATCCTCCACAAAATTTGGGAGCTAGAGCACATTTAATGCTACCCCAACACCCCAAAATCTCAACAATAACTAGGCTCTCCCTTTATTTCCTGAGCTGATGTTTTGAAAAAAAAAATAGTTTGACCTTTCCTTTTCCTTTTGGATGCAAGGTTTCTCATGTTTCTTTGTCTTAGTTATTCTAATTGCCTGTTCAACTCATGAGTATATATTATATTTATCATACCATGATGATATATTTCATGAGGTAAAAACTCGGGTCTGGTTCTAGCTTTGGTAGACATTTTCAACAGACTTTGACGAAGAAAATAAGGCAAATTCACTTTACTGAACCATGCTAAACGACACAAAAACCTCATGTGATATAAATAATCTTTAGAGTATCTGCCTTCACAGGTGAAGAAGAGTTGCATAGTCCTGAATGTTCTAGACCATTTAGGATTTAGCATGTTCTAGGTGACTCCTACATTCTAGTGTTGGTCTTGACTCTTAACAACCCTCCTTCAAGAAAAATTTTGGTCATGTTTTGTAATCTCTGATTTTTAAACCATCGTTCGCCCTTAGTAAACAAACCCATGGACTCTGCAATGAATTCCTTGGTGAATGGAAATTGTATGTTTCTTATTCGTGTTGTGCTTCCATCAAAATAATATATAAAGTCATGACACCAACTCAGGTTATGTCCATTGAAGTGATACAAGACTGATTCCGAGCGTGCATTTCGGAACAATGACAACTTTTTTGGATAAACTTCAAAATACATTCCATCCAGCTTAAAAAAGTTTACATGGCTTGATCTTCCCATATTACAAATGCTCTGACATTGTAAATTCTTCCACAACCTTGAATCATATTGGCCAGATGTTGTAAACCCTTACACAACCTTCTTGCGCACTACAAATGATTTTCTGAAAATGTTGGAAATTACCGTTTAGGGTAAACTATGTTTTTAGGGTTTGATTTTAGACTTCTTTATTGGGCTTCAAAATGTTGCTAAATGTCACATTAAAGATAAAAATGGAAATAACTTTGTGAAAAACCACCTAGGCATTTGAAATGATAGGGCTATCAACTTGAAAACCTACCTTTTAATTTTTTCTGAGTGCTACGAAACTATTTTGCAGCACTAGTTATAGGCTTGTGATAAACTGATTTCGTTGTAAAAACTTAGGGAAATTTTAGGGTTAGTTGAAGTAACTTGTTTAGACATGTTTCTAGGCTTACATAGAAATTTACACAAAAAAATTGATAGGCCCTTACACCCCTTGCACAATTGACTAAAAATCATAACTTGTGAACCTTTAGGAAATGTACAAACTTGGTGCAAATATAAACATATCTAATATCGATTCAAAAAAGATATCTCAGTTGGAAATATTTTAAAATTTTAGTTTGAGTTGTTACAAACAAAATCAACGATAATTTCATTTTGAAAAAAAAATCTATGAGTTATTGATTATAAAAAAAATGGTTATTAATAATATATGATTGCTTGAGGACAATCGTTTTCACAACAAATTTTGATACAATTTCAAACAAGATTGTGATTTTTTTTATTTAGAATATATTTTTCAATATATAAATGGATTCAACGCTTAAAAATCCCTTAGGGTATTCAAATTTTACAAATTAAACAACTTAAACACAATTTTTAAAAGATATTTACCCCATTTAATGCAGTGAAAAAAGATAATTTCCTTCATTAATTAAATTAGAGAATTGTTTGCAGTTGCCAAAAAAATATTTTAAGTTCAAATTCTTATGGATAATTTTTTTTTTTTAATTTATATTTTGTAATAAAATATTTATATAAAAATATTGAGTGTATTAGCATGTAGGTTTTCATAGTTGTAATTATGTTGATGTTGAGATACTTTTCTAGAATACTGTTTATAATTGTTGAGGTGTTTGACGTTTCAGGCGAACACTTCACCCATATTTAGGGAGGAAAAGCTATATCATTGATGCGGAGATTGCTAGACCAAGAAATGCGAAGATTGATAGACCAAGAATAAATAGAGAAAAAAATATAACCATTAAGATATGTGAAGATTATGTGAACGTTAAGAATATTAATAACAATCTAGGATTGTTACACGTCATTTTGTCACCATGACACCTGATGGTTAAAATGGATCTCTCACCATCCATACACATGTTTCAATGCACTCCCTTGCAAGTCAAACGTCTAAAATCCTTGAAGAAATTATGAATTTTTGGTAACATGGCCTTTTAACCTATTTAGTATGACCTGCACATTTTTCCTAGTCAATTTTTGCACATGCACAATTTCTTCCATTGAAACTTGCACAGAACTACACTCTGTCTTCCATTATAGATCGTGCACATGACTCAATTAAAAGTAAAAATAAAAAGTAAGTTTTAGAAGCCTTTTTGGGTGAATACATTCCAACTAGAAGCTTCTTGTTCATATCTATTCGAGCCAAACCCCTTAGAACATGGAGCTAATTCTGTTTCATTAAGGAACTCTAATCCCACTATCAGTGGGTCTCATCCTTCTCTTTTGGATCTGAAACCTCCTCCATTTGTCCTATAAATTAAGGGGAGGCCAGAGGGTTCAAGGAGTTCAAAAAATGTATTCTTATGTTCGTGAATTTATATTGGGAATCTTATCATCCAAGGAGAAGATTTGAGGCATTTGGGAGGAACCTCATGACATCAAGGCATGGTTGTAAGGCTCTTCTTTTATCTCTGAATTAATACGAATGAATCATTTTTCTCATTGTATTGTCGTACTGAAATGATGAATGATTTATGTTCCTTTATGCATTCATTAAGATAATTTCAATTTATAATCTCCTTGATCATTAGATTAAGCTTGTTTTGAATAATTATATTTCATATGCCTTTGATCTCTTTTATGTCTGTGATTGCAAATATTATCAAAGCATTAAGGAGTTGCATCGGGACAGATCAGGGATCTCCATCAAGAATTTTTCAAATAGGTAAGGGAACCACCCTCCTTATCTTGTTTTGATTATTTAAATGAAGATAGATTAGGGAAAGAGCTATTCAATTATCTATTCATTTCTAGTTTTACTTTAGGAATATATGGAGATCGCTCTTCTCCGCAAGAGGGATTTTTCCGCTTAACAAATTGGCGACTCCACTAGGGAACGTCTTAGTCCTCTTCCTTTTCCTTGGTTTTGCTTTCCGAACATTTTTGTTTGACTGTATCTGAGTATTGGAAAAATTACGACTTTTTACATTTTATCGGTTGATTGCCTTGATTTCATTTTTTCTTGAACTTTCCTTTGCCTGTGAAGTTTTGTTTCAGCAACAGAGTGCAAATTTGCGTATTTTTCTTTTAGCAACAGTGTGCATGCACACTGGAATCAACTGTCTATCTACGCAAGCCTTTGAAATTTAAAAAAAAATAACTTTTCTTCTGGTCATAGTCTACATTTTAATTTTTGAATGGTCACTATCTTTGTTTTTATCTTTTGAGTCCTTCTGTGAGCTTGTTTGAATGTCGTAGTGAAGTCTTGTTGAGAATCAATCATTTTCACATTTTTTAGTAGGGTTTGATCTAGATTGTTTACTAATTCATCAAAAAGAGATAGGTTTCTACTTAAAATCACTATTTCTCTATCTTTTTTTGTCAAATACATCAAATTTATTATTATTCTTACTTATTTGAGAGAAGTATTTTTCTTATTTGTGAAGGATCTTCTAGATTAGTGACATTAGGTTTTTCTCAAAGAATTAGTGTTTTTGTGAAAGAGTGCTTCTATTTGTTGAATGTTAAAAGAGAATCATTCCTTTTAATTTGAAGATTTCATAACTACACTTGTAGACATCATTAATTTGAAGCATTCATTACAAAATTTTTCATTTTAGAGTTTTATTGGTTTCTCCACAAAATTTGAAGAATTGTGAGTGATTGTTTGTGAAAGAGACTTTGTATGTTTATTTGACTTAAGAAAATTGAAAATTTTCATTAAATTTCTGCAATTGAATAGTTTTCGAAGTGAAATTGACATTTCGTGAAAAATAATGTTATTGGATTTTGAGTTTTACATTTCTTTTGAAAAAAATAAAAGAACCTCTCGCTCTCCCATAACTAGGAATTCGTCGAAAGGAAAGATCACAATTTCATTTTTGAATGCATTAGAGTAGTTTTAGTAGATAAAAATATCATTAGTTTAACATCCATAACCCTCTGAGTAAGTAATAACCTAATAACACAACATTAATTAAAATTAATCTATAATTTTTACATTTTTAGGGTTCATTCCACCAACATAGATCAAGTTAGTGCTTTGGAATAGGGAAGTGGGTAAAATTTCTAAAGCTATAAACAAACAGTAGAATATTGCGGTAGGGAGTAAATCCAGTTATAACATTTTGACTTTGGGAAGCTCTTCTTAGACAAGAGTCAAGCACGAGGTTATATCGGACTCGATGAAGTAATAATACCCGCTTCATTGATTACGGCAGAAGATTTAAACGCATTACAAATAGAGCCAAAAGGTACTTGGGGTCACTTGGAATTAAACCTCGGATTTACCATGTTGAGGAGCTTTCAAGTGGATTGAGCTTTGTTACTCTGCCCTTGCATGTACGTCAAACCTGCGATTGTCCTCCCAGGTTGAATTGTTATAGTTTGTAACCTTAGTGACCATATTCTTAGGGTTTTTTCCCGAGGTGACAGTAGATGGAAGGTCTCTACTGTACCTGGAACAGACGTTGATTCGACTCACTTTGCCTTTTTTGAAGGTAGTCTTCACTCGAGATGCCATAGTGGAATTACTTGCACCAGACTGTTTCATTAACCAGGTTGTTGGGGCAACTGGTTCCATGTACTTTATCTATATATTTTCACATTGATTTCTACGACATTGGATTTCATCACCAACGAGTGATTTCACTGTGAAAATATTGTTTGTGTGGTTTGACTCTTAGATTTGTTAGCGCGTGTTAATTTGTTTGTTTTTAATTTTTAGATATTTTAGGTGTGATTTCTTGATATTTTATGAGTTATTATTAAAAATTCTTTGTGGCTGATATACCAAGACATTCACGAAGAATGCAAGGTAAATCCCTTGAGTACACATCAAGTCAATTAGAGAAAATTAAGGCTGAAAGGGAAAAATCAAGAATATATGGGTCTTTAGATCAACCTGAAACGTCTATTGTGGTACAATATGAAACTAAAGTGAATCAACCTCAGGGATTTGAAACAAACTTAGAACGAACTAAACCAATAGTTATTGAAACTGTTATGATAGAATATGTTACTGGTGAAGTATCAGACACACAGTTAACTGAACCAAAATTTTATGAACCTGAGTTTGATGTTTCAAAACCCGAGTCTCCTTCAAACGTTATAGCCCCTACTCCTACTGATATGAATTTGAATGTTAGTTATTGTTGTGCTAATTTCATTTTCATATATAAAAGTTATTCACTGATCTTATGCTTGATGTGCAGGTTTCCTTGTTTCTTATGTGTGGAAAAGAGGTAATTAAAACTGAATTTTATGAGTGTTTTTTAAAGCATAAAACATGAATTTAAATGTTTGAACAAAAACAACATAAATGATAGAAAAACACACAAATTGATACATTAAAACAGATTTTTGACGAAGGAGTTCACCCCTCTTGGGCTACATCTCCTTAGTCCAGCTCCATAGCTTGGGCCTCTGTATTAGCTCAATTGTGCTCAAAATTATGTCTACATGCATCAAATGCTCTTGGAACCTATTCCAATGAGTTTAAAATGTTGAAATATATCAGAAGCGGCTATTTTTTTACTAAATTTGGTTACCAGATGCTCTGGGCATGGCCTTCCCTCTTGGTGGCCCTATGCTTCAAAAATATTCAAGGCAACAAAAACCTCTGTAGATGATCTCTTCTACCTCTACAACCTATTCTAATGGCTCCAAAACATCAAAATATACTACGAATGACTCTTCCTGCACTCAATTTGGTCGAAAATTGCCTCAATTATGGCAAAAACAAATTCTCCTACAGTTTCTCCACTAATTATGGGATCTGGCCAGCTAACTCCACTAAAACTGGAGTTGCCTCTGAATTTGGCGGGTCCACCAAGTCTTCTTCCAGTTTAAATCCGCATTAAATTAGTGATAATCATGGTTTAAATGTGGTCTTAGCGCTAATCATGCTTAAGTCCAGAGCCCTCGGCCTACGGTCATGGAGTGTGGTCATATTGTGAGGGGTTGGCCCGCGCGCTGGCCCCTTAGTTCAACTGTCAACATATTTAAGCGTGTTTAAACACAAGCTAGCAGCAACAACTTTCAAGGTTCTGGGCCTATGTTCCAATGGTGGAGGTGGACGTTGGAGACGGGGAGGTCATGGGGTTGAACCCCAACCCCTCCCCTCGTACATATTTTTTCCACGCAATTATTAAACCTTTGATTTCGTGCCATATGAAATTAATGATCCAACAGAACCTTTAATATATTCGAGCATTGGGTTAATATGTTTCCACCGTTTCATTCGATTCATACCCACCGTATAAAATATGCTAACACCCATATAAAATTTGTCGGACTATGGTTTAGAAATTATATATATGCGGATTGTTTAAGAATTAATTAAAGTTTGAAAATTATATATATATATATATATTAAATTCAACTTTAATTAATTAATAAATAAATAAAAATCATTTCTAGCACATAATATCATGAACCCAAAGTTCAACTTTAGAAGGTCATTGGGCAAATTTTACCTTCACAAACCAAATTGGTGAATCCCACAGTGACACTTATCACAGTCCCATTGGACTAAAACTGAAGAAGATTCCATTAATTCTGACTGGGCTTCCATGTCATCAGCTTGTACACGTTCTCCAATTTTTTAATAAAAATTCACCTGTTCTGAACGACGATCAACAAACCATAACTCCTTCATCCGAACTCGGTTTTCAACAAAATGAGTTGTGTTGGATTCCTTGCGATGGGCCAGTCGTTATCATTCTAGTTTCATTAAATTCTGGGCACTTTCAGTTTTTAGCCAAAATACTGAGTCTCTGATCATTCGTCCCCACTAGAAGCCTTTTGGACCCAAAAATCTATATGATTACTGATCATATGAATGAGGGTACTTTTCCCTCACCCTTTCAGTCTCTATCCACTGAAATTTTCCCAATTTCATCATTTGGATCTTTTCACAAAAGTCAACTTTTTCCTTGATTCTTGCCACCTTCTCTTGTTGTCATTGACACCGTCATGCTGTAATATTTCTGTGTTTGCAGAACAACAATCTATTTTTGCAGAAACCATCTTTCTTCTACATTGGTCAACAATCAAAGGAAACTTAGAAACTTTCTCACCTTGCACACTGTCGCCATGGAAATTTTTAGTTGATCTCGCTTTGTACTTGCGTCGAATCTTGACCAAGTTTCTTCACCATTGCTATGTACCTTTTGGAAACCATGAACCAACATTTTTGGAACTCTTGCCTTCTTTGCCAAGATGCTTTGTTTCTTTCTCTTTGACCTTTGCACCCTCTTGCACCAACATCTTGTTTCCAACACCCCTCAACACTAATGTTGACTGATGCAAATGTTTTTCACCTTCTTTCAAAGGCAACCTGTTAACATCTTGAAACAACTCATTACAAACATAAGCATCCTTTTGAAAAGTTTGATTCAACACATCTCTTTGTTTGATCATCAACAATTTCAAGTTCTGATTTGCATTCACTATCCTCTTCATTTCACTTGCATGTACAAGAGATAAGCATGTCTTCTTCTTATGCGCTGTAATTATGTACTCAATACCATCCTTAAACAAGTGATACTTGTTCTCATGGTGATGAGATACAACTTTCCTATGATACAGATAAGGAATTCCCAATACAATACCTGATATCTCAAGCAGTACCACATCAAGCTCAATTTCATCAAGAAAGTTTGAGTTGATGGCGAATCTTAGTAAGCACTTCCTTGTAACCTGCAAGTTTTCATTCTTGCAAATCCAACCCAAAGGATATGGTCTTGGATGTCTAATAGTTTCAAGGCCTAGTTTCTTAACCAAATCTTCGGAAATCAAGTTAGCTTGTGACCCACTATAAAAAAAAGTGTATCAATCTTGGTATGTTTAGAGACAACTCTAATATGGAAAAGTTCTACTCTTTTATCTTCATCACGAGTATCATTTGAATAATTAGAAGAACTAGTGCTTGCAACATGTTTACCTTTCAAACCCATTGTTGTAATTTTTGTCTCATCTCCTGAATCTAACCCTAAGTCATGTTCATCTATAGCAACAATTTTTCCCTTCTCTTTGGCTTTCAGTCTATTCGGTTTCAATTCTAGATGAAGTTGCCAATAGTGGTATTCATCATGGTCAGTCTTTGAACAGTTTTTGCATGTGAGTTTTTCCTTCTCTTTTTTTACAGAGTTATTTCTTTTTCCTCTCCATAAAATTTTCCTTTCCCTTTACCCTCACTTTCACTTTTTCTCATCTATGCTTTGTTTTCCCCTTGCCTTCAAGTGTGTGGCTTGTACACAAACTTCATCTAAATTTTTTGGGTTAAACATAAGAATATTATGCTTAAAATAGGAATGTAAACCCCCAATGTATTTCAAGAGTGTATCTTGGGAATTCAAATTTATTCCTAACAACAAAGCTCTTTTTCTAAACTCTTGGGTATACTCTTGAACTGTTTGACCCTTGAGTTGCTTAAAATTTTTCCAACTCATAATATATTTTGGCATGTAGGCTAATGGATAAAACTGTCTTTTAATTGAAGAAATAAACTCAACCCAAGAAATGGATATCTTACCATGAATTCACATTTCCTCTTGAGTCTTTGCCTCCCACCAAACTAGTGTTGCTCCTTCTAGCCTTAATGAAGCTAACTGGATCTTTATGTCATCCTCTTGTAGATTCTGAATTCTACATTATACTTCCGATTGACATATCCAATTGTCAAGCCTCTCTTCATTTACCTCCCCATTGTACATGGGTAGTTCAAACTTAATGTCCAATTTGAGTAATGGTGTTTTTCCTTTTGTGGATTTTGAGTGAGTGTGAGTGTTCTTTGTGGTGGAAGTGGAAGATGATGCCGATGGAGACGATGAGGATGATGAAGATGGTGGAGATGGAGGTGGATTTCCTCTGTTGCCCTTTGAACTCTTCTCTTCATCCTTCTTACCATTTGAAGTTCCCTCTCCATGTGGAGGCTTAGAACTTTCTCCTGCTCTTTCTGCAGTGAATGCATCAAACATGATTTTAACCATTATTTGAATGTCCTTGAAGTCTCTCATGAAATATTTCTCTTTTGAATGTCCTTGAGTCTCTCCAAAACCTTACATAATGTCTAAGGATTCAAGCTCAACTCCTAATTCTTGTACCTTTTCAATCACCTCAACTTCTTGTACAAATTGCACCTCTTCAATCTCAGCTTCTTGAGACAAAACTTGAGGTTATTCAAGTGCAGCTACGAGTGGAATTTTGGGTGAGGATGATTCTCTTTCAGCGCTCCTTCTTCTAGTCCTAATCTTAGGACTTGCAACCAAATTTTTCCCTTCACCTTTCTGCAACATTAACCTTGTCAGCATCACAAAATTGCAACCATTAAACTTGCACAATCTTCGAGCAATTATCAAGAAAATAACCTTTAGCAACCTTATGCTCTTCAATCTATGCTATGATACCAACTTGATATGAATTTGAATGTTAGCTATTTTTGTGCTAATTTCATTTTCATATATAAAACTTATTCACTGATCTTATGCTTGATGTGCAGGTTCCCTTGTTGCTTATTTGTGTCAAAGAGGTAATTAAAATTGAATTTTATTAGTGTTTTTGAAAGAATAAAGCATGAATTTAAATGGTTGAACAACAAAGACATAAATGACAACAAAACACACAAACTGATACATTAAAACAGAGTTTTGATGAAGGAGTTGACCCATCCTCGGGTACATCTCCTTGGTCCAACTCCATAGCTTGGGCCTCTGTAATAGTTAAATTTTTATCAAAATGATTTTTACATGCATCAAATTCTCTTGGAACATGTTCCAATGAGTTTAAAATGTCGAAATCTATCAGAAATGACTATTTTTTTACTCAATTTGGTTACCAGATGCTCTGGGCATGACCTTCCCTCCAGGTGGCCCTAGGCAAAAAAATCTTCAAGGAAAAAAAAACCTATATAAGTGACCTCTTCTGCCTCTACAACCTATTCCAGTGGCTCCAAAACATCAAAATATACTAAGAATGACTCTTCCTGCACTCAATTTGGTCAAAATATAGCTTCGGTTGTGGCAAAAACAAATTCTCCTGCAATTTCTCCACTAATTCTGGAATCTGGCCAGTTAACTCCACTAAAAATGGAGCTACCTCTGAATTTGCAGGCTTCGCCGAGCCTTCCACTAGTTTAAATGTGCATTAAATTAGTGATAAACATGGTTTAAATTTTGTCTTAGCACTAATGTAATATTCCTAATTTAGCTTTTAGCTGATTAGAATATTAAATTTTTTCTTCCTTAATTAATAGATGAATAAGAGGGTAGAGGGACCCATAAATCCCTTTAGTAGGAATAAAACCTCTTCTTAATGTGAATGTGGATCAATTCATATAGATGGGGTCAAGATGAATAAACCACTTCTTGGTGTGAATGTGAGTCAATACATGTGGATGGGGTCAACTTGACCAAATCAACAACACAGTCATGGAGGTAGTGGAGACAATGGAGGACAACACAGTCATAATGGAGGTTAGTGGCCATGTGTGTTGCATAATTATTGTGTGGGGCCAAGAGGATGAGGGCTCACAAGAATATAAGGAAGGGGATGACAACCATAGAGAGCATTCTGGATTATTATTATTTTCTTGTTGTTCATGACTTGAGCACGCTTGAGCTATTTAGCCAAGTCTACAGTGTTGTTTAGCACAAGGGTGTCTCCGAGCGGAGATCCCAACCTCATCCTCGGGGTACTTTGAGTGCATATTCACTAGAGGATTCTTGTTTTCCATGTGATATGATATCATCATCCAGCATTCAGACCACTTGCAGACCCTCTAGTGTTGCGTATTCACTCAGTGACTTATGCAGTCCAATAGTAGAGTTCATCAGAAGAGGGTGAAATTCCATAGAATTTTTTCTTGGAATCCATTGAAGGGATCAACCTTTCAATAGTTGGGCTTGGGAGTACTTGCAGTTATTCTATATTTCAGTTCAACCCATAGTTCTGCATACCCAGCTATTATTCATTATAAACCCTAGGAGGGTGATTTTCTAAGGTCATCCAATCCGGAAATCCTTTCTGGGTTATTATGGTTTTTTGCCACAGAGTTCGGATTCTAAATCCCATATTTTTCTAAGGATCAGAGCATCCTCATCTACGTATTCCTATTCACACAACAATAATATTTTCAACAGGGAAGCGCACAAGGAGAGCTCCAGCAGTATAGCGGAGAGCAATGTTTTTAGTGGGAGAGCTTGAGCCCATTCCAACCCGCTTTTTTTGGCTTGAGTGCTATCTATTTTGAAGCATTTTTGTATTGTTTTCACCTCCATATTAATAAAATGGCTTAGTTGTTTTCTCTATTTTTATGGTGTTTTAGTTTATTTCCATATTGTTGTAGTTTCCAGTTTATTGTGTTTTGTATTACTGTATTTTCCTATTTGGAATATTACAGTGGTATCAAAGCTTACAGAATTGGCTTAGCCTGTGTAACAACCGGTCTATGACACCTAAAAATTGAGAATACATTACGGACCGGACAAGGATATACAAAAATCGAGAATGCAGAAATTCGTTGAAATAAAAAGTGATGGTTTGGTGTTCGATGTTTCGGGCAAATGAAGTTGGATATAAAAAATATGAGACATGGGTTTTGTGCAGAACAGACCAGTTCTATTTTTTATATGAGAATTTTTTCCATATTCTATATGGATTGAGAGAAGCAGAAGGTTCTCTGAGAGATACATAAACAGAAAACGCAGAAATCCGCTAGGATAAAAAGTGACAGTTTTGCATTGCCTGTTTCGGGAAAATGAAGACTAATCTTAAAAATCCGAGACATGGGTTTTGTGCAGAATGGACCAATTTTGTTTCCTTGTAAGAATATTTTCCAAATTTCGTCTGTATTGAGAGAATAGAAGGTTCTCACAAGCATATTTTCTTAGATTTATAGTGGTGGATGTTTTCCAAATTCTTCCAATTGAAATACTAGATTCAACTTGTTTCAGAGTTCACATCCGGCAAAGAAAATTGTGTTCCAGTAGAGGAGGATTAAGGAAGTATCTAATGGCAAAAGAAGGTTATGGGAAGGATTTTGGAAATCTCCTCCTCATAACTATGCAGGATCTCACTTGAGAGATTAAGGAGATGAGAGTGGAGAGACAAATGGAAACCCTAAGAGGGTTGAAAAATGGAGAAAGGTCTGGTACTTCACATTATCGGTGTGAGCAACCGATAGTGTAGCAAGCTTCATATTGCTCCACTATGCCTACCTTCCTAGTAGTAGAAAATGGGGCTGGAGGACCACAAGAGCAAGAGGCTCTCACTGATTATTTTCTGGAATATGAATCTTAGTCTCAAAGATTCAAAGAACAACTAACTTTCCAGAAATTTTTCCAGATTAAGGATAACCGAAGACCGCATAGCTATAAAAGAGGAAGAGGGTACATGTAGGGCAATGACCTACAATGTACCGTGGGTAGACTTTTATACCTACTTTTGATGGGTCATCAAAGAGCACGACAAAGACTTGGGAGGAGATACCTGAGCATACACTCGTTGATGAGACACCACCCATTGTTGAGGTATCCATTGATGGGGTATCTAGGGTTGTGACCGAGTTCTCTAATGATATTAGTGCATCACAGGTTAATGAGGTGTCAGGAGACAACTCCACCATTGTTCAGGAGCCGATAGGTACAAAGGCCTCTAGGTTTATGGAAAAGTTGTCGGATGACAATCAGATGTAATTGACTAGTGAGCATGCCTTGGTATTGGAGTATCTATGGATGAGGGTGTGAAAACATCCTTTGGGATAGCCCTTGATGAGGTGCTAGGAGATATAGAGGTATTGGATGATGGTCGCACTTAGCAGTGCCATCAGTTTCGAGTCGACCTTCTAGCTTTGAAGGTGAAGGCCACATTAGTACGAGAGGCTATGCTATGGAAAAATGAGGAGCTGGAGGGCATGAGAGTGGTTTGAGCCAAGTCAATGACAAAGTTGGTCCACATTTGGGAATAATTGGATTCCCTAATTGTGTAGTTAGAGGGCACATTGGAGTGCCAGAGCACCCCCCTTCAAGCATACATCGACAGGGTACAACACTCGCATGATGGAGGGACTATTCTAGGTGTGGATATTCTTTCATTTGATTCTTTTCTCGAGGCTGGATGGCGAGAGGTACTGAGCTGGTACCCCATGGAGCAGGCTAGGTAACTAGATACATCCATGGCCACATTTCAGTATATTCCATGGACTACCAGAGGGACATGAGGTCTAGATTACTGTTGGGATCCAGGTGGGATTTCCCATCACATGATAAAGTCAATAGGTGATGGTAATCATTGTGCGATGAGTTTGATGTTTGGGCGCGCACACATTTTCAGATCTCTATCAAAGCCCCAGACATCCCTAGTGAAAGGATGGTTCAATAGGAGGGTACACCCTTTTCAAGAGTTATCTCAACATATCGATCGTGCATGGAGTCATAGGGTGATTAGCCTACTTTGGTAGGAGCTGGTCAGAGGAGGTGGCATCGGCAGGCCACCAAACATGGAAGTACGTAGAGACGATGCTCTCTCATGGGTATATGGTACACTTGAGCTATGGAGGATAGGATAAGTGATGTAATTTTCATTGCCATGTGAGGAGTTGGGTCGCCTGTTCCTTTAGAGTAGATGGGGAGCTGTAGCCCACCTCATGGGGGGTTTACTAGTAGAGTGGTGTATATTTTGGCCCATGCAAGATACTATACGTTACGGGATGGTATAGCCGTAACTGGCAGTATCTGGTGGTGTACAGGGGTAGGTTGCAGCATCCAATGGCATGATGAGGAGTGCAGAGACACTTGGTGGTATGCAGTGAGCCATGATGCGACGCAACAGGCACTTGGAGCTTTGCCTCCAAGGGGAATTTTGGACATGGGCATTAGGTGTACCCTGGGATTCAGCTCACTTAGGATTGATGAGGATATTTTTGAGCATCTGGAGACACCACCTTTAGTAGAGATAGAGCTACGAGGGTGTCATCGGCATATTTGAGGCAGAGGGAGGCCTGATCACTCATGCTTGAGTGATGCAGATGATGTAGCAGAGGTAGAACAAGAGCTCATTCCTTCTGTATGCCAAGATGAGGAATCTTATTTAGATGAGTCCATGGGGTAATATCAGGATGCTTCTAGAGAGCATGAGCATTCATGTGGAGCGGATGACAGTAGGTCGGACTTGTCTTCCAGAATGCAGGGTGAGCAGTCAGAGGACACGATGAGAGAAATTCAGTATGATGAGTCACTTTTGATTATGCATCCTGAGCAGCATATGGTGGAGCATGGGGCAGCTAAGAGGGAAGATATGCACATCATGCATGATAGTCCTTTTGGGGAGAGCCAGATGGAGGTTCACAGTGAGCTAGTGCTAGATATGCGGCTAACCTTGGGATCAACCATTGAGGAGGAGTTGTTGGACATGCATATGCAGTTAGCAGGACTGCAGTAATTTCAGGGAGCAACACTCTCCAGGAGTACATCGATGGGGATGGAAGTACATCTTGCCCACCTTAGCCTATTATAGATGGGCCTTCCCTTTGAGGCAGTTCTTGTTGATAGGTGGGACAAAGCAACATGAGTTGAGTGTGA
Organism: Pinus albicaulis; assembly: GCA_034641835.2. Lineage (NCBI taxonomy): Eukaryota > Viridiplantae > Streptophyta > Pinopsida > Pinales > Pinaceae > Pinus > Pinus albicaulis. Next base: position 237,577,776 of record CM076583.1, on the reverse strand, counting down.
GTTGGTGACCACACTCCAGACATGTTCCGTATGTAGATATCACCACATCGGATTCTTCAACTGGGATAGACTGGCGGAAGATCATGAGTTGGTATCCTATTGATGGTATGATATTATTAGTCAGGTGCATAGCAGAGCAGGGACCCGTAGACATGACAGGAACTACGGTTTACAATTGGCAGTGGGCAACATGTCGACAACTCTTTAGCATTCCATCCCGACTTTGGGAGAGCAGGATCAGCATTGGATTAAGTCAGGGGAGAGAGGTGATGAGTTGGTACGTAGTTGGTGGGGCAACTTATACACTTAGATCTATGGCACAACAAGGGCCATGGAGCATTGATGCATGTGGGCGGTCTTCACCTCATGAGGTAGTAGCTATAGCCAAATGCAGTGCACAGTCCGAGCTAGGGGACTTGGGCGATGATTGTCCATGGCAAAATTGGGATCCAGGAGGATTGATTCATGATATGTATGGTGAGAGATCCATTTGGAATCCCAGCATTGAGGGGTCCGTTCCACGTAGCCTGACATAGGGGCATAGCCACACTGAGGGGTTTGTATAGGATCCAGGCATTGGTCTTAATTGCATCAGGTCGACAGGGTGGCCCACATCTTTGCAGTTTCTTGAGGAGAACAACATTTTGGCGGGGAGGACTGTAATATTCCTAATTTAGCTTTTATCTTATTAGAATATTAAACTTTGTCTTCCTTAATTAATAGATGAATAAGAGGGTAGAGAGACCCATAAATCCCTTTAGTAGGAATAATACCATTTCTTAATGTGAATGTGGATCAATGCATCTAGATGGGGTCAAGATGAATAAACCATTTCTTTGTGTGAATGTGAGTCAATGGATGTGAATGGGATCAATTTGACCTAATCAACATCGCAGTCATGGAGGTAGTGGAGACAATGGAGGACAACGTAGTCATAATGAAGATTAGTGGCCATGTGTGTAGCATCATTATTGTGTGGGGCCAAGAGGGTGAGGGCTCACAAGCATATAAGGAAGGGGATGGCAGCCATAGAGAGAATTTTGGATTATTATTATTTTCTTATCGTTCATGACTTGAGCACGCTTGAGTTTTTTAGCTGAGTCTGTAGTGATGTTTAGCACAAGGGTGTCTCCGAGTGGAGATCCCAACCTCATCCTCGGGGAACTTCGAGTGCCTACTCAAGAAAGGATTATTGTTGTCCATGTGAGATGATCTCATCATCCACAATTCAAGTCAGTTGCAGACCCTCTAGTGTTGCACAGTCACTCAGTGAATTATGCAATACAATAGCAAATTTCATGAGAAGAGAGTGAAATTTCATTGCATTTCTACTTGGAATCCATTGAAGGAATCAACCCTTCAATAGTTGGGCTTGGGAGTACTTGCATCTATTCTATCTTTCAGTTCAACCCATAGTTTTTCATACCCAAAAATTATTCATTGTAAACCTTAGGAGGGTGATTTTATGAGGTCAGCCAATCTGGAAATCCTTTTTGGGTTATTCCAGGTTTTTGCCATAGAGTCTGGATTCTAAATCCCTGATTTTTCTGAGCATCATAGCATCCTCATCTACGCAGTCCTATTCACACAAAAACAACATTTCCAGCAGGGCAGCTCAAAGGGAGAGCTCCAGCAGTGCAGCAGAGAGCAGTGTTTTGAGTGGGAGAGCTTGAGGCCATTCCAGCCCGCTTTTGCCAGCTTGAGTGGTATCTATTTTGAAGCACTGTTGTATTAATTTCACCTCCATATTAATAAAATGGCTCAGTTGTTCTGTCTATTTTTATGGTGTTTTCAGTTTATTTCCATATTGTTGTAGTTTCCAGTTTATTATGTTTTGTATTAATATCTTTTCCTATTTGGAATATTACATCTAATCGCGCTTAAGTCCGAAGCGCTCAGCATATGGTCATGGAGTGTGGTCATATTGTGAGGGGTTGGTCCCTCTGTTTCGCCGCCAACATCTTTAAGTGTGTTTAAATACAAGCTCGTGGGAACAACTTTCAAGGTTATGGTCCTATGGCCCAATGGTGAAGGTGCATGTTGGAGAGGAGGAGGTCATGGGGTCGAACCCCGACCCCTCCCCTCGTACATATGTTTTGCACACAATTATTAAACCTCTAATTTTGCGCCATATGAAATTTCAATACGCCATTTGAAATTAACGATACAACAAAATCTTTAATATATTCCAACCTTGGGTTAATACGTTGCCACTGTTTCATTTGATTCGGACCCACCGTATAGAATATGCCAATGGCCATATAAAATTTTTCAAACTATGGTTTAGAAATTATATATATGCGGATTGTTTAAAAATTAATTGAAGTTTGAAAATATATATATATATATATATATATATATATATATATATATATATATATGATTTAAAACCACACACACACACACATATATATATGTATGTATTATGGTTTTAAATCATATATATATAATTCAACCTTAATTAATTAATAAATAAATAAATTCATTTCTAGCACATAATATCATGAACCCAAAGTTCGAACTTAAGAGGTCATTGGGTAAATTTTACCTTTACAAACCAAACTCGCTAATCCTGTAGTGACACTTGTCATAGTCCCATTGGAATAAAACTGAAGAAGATTCCCTGAATGCTGACTGGGCTGCCATGTCATCAACCTGTACATGTTCTGTAATGTTTTAATAAAAAATTTCTTGTTCTGAATGACGATCAACATACCATAACTCCTTCATACAAACTCGGTTTTCAAATAAACAAGTTGCGCTGAATTCCTTGTGACAGGCCAGTCATTTTAATTCTAATTTCATTCAATTCTGAGCACTTTCATTTTTTACCTAAAATATTGAGCTTTTGATCACCTACTCTGCATTCACCCAAAGTAAAACTTGTTATTACCGAGAATATTCCTCCTGGTCTCATTAATATCGAAGATATTACTGTAGACGATGAAGATGAAACTCCCAGTAGTCCATTTTTTTCAGGTGAACAAAAATTTCCTCTAGACCTTCCTATTTCTCCTTTTCGACCGGATCCTTGGTACCTTACACCTTTTGAATTTTTACATTCATCTGGTTATGGTCATCCACGTCACTGCATTCCTTTTTACTCTTTGCCCAGAAATAATATGTCACAAATTGCGTCTGGAAGTATGTCTACCGATATATCCATGTTTTCAACTTCTCTAGAAAAATTTTTATATGGCGTTCCGTGAGTTCCTCCTAGATATTAGTCACTTTATGGGATTTTTTTAGGAGCATATCCTTCTCCTCAAATTTATACTATGTTAGTTGGTTTATCAACTTCTATTGCCCAAAGTTTAACTTCATACCAATACATTCATATGATTTCCGACGGTATAGGTAATCCTCAAGTTAACCCAACAGGTGGGTATAATTTGCCTGGGGGAAAAAATCTCCACCTGGAGGGAAACATTTTGTTGGTTCATATCCTACGGTTGCAGGACAACCTTTAACTGGAAACTATCAAAGTTATGGTCATATGCCTCAAGCTGGTTTAGGTCAACCCTTTGTGTTACAACCTTTAGTAGGCACTCCTTATCCAGGGATGAATATTATCTGGAACCCTTTGTTTGCTGAATAACCTTTGCAAGGTGCTCCACAGATACCCATTTACCAACCTACTCAACCAACTGGACAACTTGTTCTAGATTAGGTCCAACAACATGTTCAAGGGATTCCTCAAGTTATTCCAAGGGTATTTGGTTAGCAACAAAGTCAACAACCTGGTCCGAGTAGTCCACTTATTCCTATCCAATCTCCTGCACAAATATATGTTCAACAATGTATTACACATCAAACGCCCATCCCGAGAGTACCTCAAAATTCTGCGCCAATTACCGCTCAAGTATCGATGCAGCCTGTTACATAGTCTATCCCTCAAACATATTTTTATCAAGAGGGATCATAATCCAGTCTATACCTCAAATACCTTTGGGAAAACTTGGTATAGGGACTTTGAAAACAACTTTTCAAAACCATCCTTTTTAGGGCATGTTTTTTGAAGGTAAACCTTTACAAGGTTAGCCTTATAAGAGTCAGTTATTTCAAGGAAAACCTTTGCAAATCCAACCCTTTCAGGGGAAATACCAATTGGGATAGATGGGACCAAATCTGTTGTTCCAAAGTCAGCCATAACTTGGTCATAGGTTTTGAAATTTTGTCTCACCCTCAGTTTGGTATGGTTAACCCCGGTTATCGTGGAGCCATGCAAATCCAAACCAATCAGGATATTCTAGGATATCCTGGATATCCTCCTCCAGGTGCTAGACTTAAAATTTAGGGTTATCATTTTCCACAACAATATCCTAACAAAAAAATACCATTTATTGCAACTTTGGATTTACCAGATTTTTCTCGGCTAATGAATGATCCAATTTAATATTTTCCGCTTTGGCTGATAATTTCCAAAACAATTCCTAGTGATATTCTGAAATTTGAAGGTAAATGAAGAGATGAATCTTCAAACCATGTCATGATGTATCATCTTTGGTGCACATCAAATTCATTAATCGATGATTCTATTCAATTACAATTTTTTCAACGAACCTTAACCAGTTCAGCCGTGAAATGGTACATTGAGTTACCACGAGCGTTTTTTCAAAAATTCAATGCCCTAGCTACTTCTTTCTTGACCCATTTTCAGTTTCCAATCCATTACGATACTAGTACCAAACTTTTGACCTCATTAAAAAAGAATTCATCTACCTATATTTCTGATCATATCCATGAATGGAGACATAGACATCGTTTGGATAAATTTTTCATTCCAGATCATATTTTGGGTGAATGGTTTACCAAGTCTTTACTTCCAATCAATATTGAAGATGTTACCAAGGGAGGTTTTGTAACAGAAGAACAAGTCATATCTTGTGCGCAATATCTGGACCTAGTTTACATGCAGTCTGGCACTTTGTATGACAAAATTACAGATCTTCCTCGCCCTACTAAAATAACCACAACTCCTTCTGGCTCTCACATCACAGATGATGTAATTGGTTTTTTTAGTTCATATAAGAGTAAGAAGAAACATTCCAACTCTAATACCCTGATTATAACTTTACCGGATTCACCTAAAGGAAATACTTCTCCTAAAAATACTTTTGAGATTAACGTTGTAGATTCATCTACTAGTAAAAATAAATTGACCAGAAGTGAGAAGAAGGGGAAGGGTAAACCAAAACAAAACACAAGCTTGAAAGAGAAAATCGATAAAACCTAACCATCTGACAAAAAATCAAAAGCCTTGATATCCTTGTTTAATATGTGATGAATATCATTACACCAAGGAGTGCCCTCATCGCGCTGAGGTAACTAAATTCGTCAAAGGTTCACCCACCCCTACTATTTTGAAGGATCCATTTCATTCTCAAGATAGTAATATGGTCTCTCACAATTCTTCTTCTTCCATCTCATCAAAAGATATCATGATGATGTCTTCTCAAGTTATAGTTGCTATGAGATCTCAAGATTATGGATCTAAGGGTCCTGCAAGTGGAAATGAAATTGATTCACCTGATCAAGCTTCCAAGTCAATTACTCCTCCTTTTGAACCATTACAGATTGAGAAATCGAGTTCTGACGTGGTGATTTGATCACCTCCTAAAGGTGTTTTTTGAAAGTCAGCTTTCAATCCACATGCATGAGCTGCTCATAATTACAACATTGTTGAAGATCTGGCTATGTCACCTTCAACAATGTTGGCCCTTGAAGTGTTGCAAACTTGTCTATCACAAAGGAAATTTATTTGTCGACTATAGGAGTTATGTACCCTCATGATTATAATCTCATTATCTTCTATCTAGACAATTATGTACCTAGACTTCGGCATCAACTGGCATTCCCTATACGAGTTTTCGTTAAAACCAAATGAGTCTTTCACACAGTAATTGATGAAGGAGCGTCTACATGTATTATGTCTATTTCTTGTTGGAAATACCTTAGTACTCCAATGATCAATAAGTCCCCCACAAATTTTAAAGCCTTAGATGGAAGAGGTTTTCGCCCATATGGGATTCTCAATGATCTACCTATAGAGATAGAAGGTCAAACGATTGCAGTTGAAGTTGAGGTTTTTGATGCTCGACTCAATTATAACCTTTTACTAGGATGAAGTTGGTCTTATTCAATGTCAATTGTGGTCTCATCATATTTTCGAATGATAATGTTTCCACACAAAGGGAGAATTGTAAAAGTAGACTAACTATATTACTATACTTTGGATCCTACCTCTACAGGTAGTATACCCTTTGGTGGAAAGTCGATTAATCCATATGAAGATGTTGGAGTAGGTTTGCTTAAGGATTCATCTTTGATGGGAAATTTTCCATGCCTCCATCGAATTTTCCTCATAATTTTTCCCAGGTCAACATGATTACATCAAGCACAATTAAATCATATGATACTTGGATTGTGTCTTCAGAGTCTGAATTGGCCATATACGACAGTGACATGCATTTGAGCCTGTATTAATTGGATTACCAGGTATTTCAATCACTTTCCAACCCATCATCAACTGAAACAGATCAAGTGAATGTGATCAGTGATGAATATTCTCATTTATCACGTTTAGTACCAATACCATTTCCTGATCCTTTCAATATCATGTTTCCAACTTATGAAAGTATCATGGAAGTTATGAATTTGGATGAATTTCCATGGAATGATTATCATCATCGTTCACCATTTATTCATGAGCTTTATAAAATCGAGAATGATTTTTCATCCATTTTTTCAGCTGAGATTGTCGATATTCCTTAATGTACTATGTCAATCCTTCATTCAGATTCTGAAACGAATCTAGGAAACATATCTTCAACAGTAAAAATTGACATCTCAATTAAAACTGGAATTACTGGGAACATTCATGTAGGTTCTTCGTGCTCCCTTGATGAAATCGAGACATATAAAGCCCTATTTACGGAATTCAACGACATTTTTGCTTATTCCTATGAGGAAATGCCAAGAATTGATCCCAACATTGTATTTCATGAAATTAAGACATACCTGGATGTTAAACCTGTTAGACTAATATTATGTCTAGTTCCTTCGCGAAAGTTGTTTCTATCAAGGTTGTTAGTATGAATCCTTTGTCTAAGTGTACGAAAAAAGACCACTTTAGCTACGCATAACTAATAGCCCTAACAACAAAAGTGGCTGCCAATATCTTCAGATCTGCAGTTAGTTGATCAAGAAAAGAGCTGCAAAAAACCAGATCTATGCATAGAAAGACATTAAGTAGTAAAAAGAAGGGTTTGCTCCATATATCCAATAGACAAGACAAGAACAATTTTTGAAAGAATTTTTTGTATTAAGGGCACCTGGGAGGAAAACAAGAAGATGTTTCCAATTCTCCTCAATGGGATGGGTTCTTGGAAGTCCTCAGCATTTCAGATCTAGAATCTCTCTCTCTTGTTGGTGTAGAAAACCCGGACAAAGATAGAACTCAAAGGGAGCTCACACAGCAAATAATGTAGAAAAATGTGACCAAGTGTATAGATCCAGAGTGATCTAATAGGCAACAAAAGGTGAAGAATGGTAGGAAAACCCTCCTATTTATAACAAAATATTGGGTCATTCTAGATCTTGGTGCATGATTAAAATAATGTTAACCAAATCTAGATCCACCTTTTATGGAATATTTTATTATATTTGTTGGAGGAAAAAAGTATTTGACTTGGGTCAAATCCCTTTATTTGTAAATAATAAATAAATAAATGATTTATTTATCATTTTAAGGAAGTGGTTGAATGATAATCAAATAAATAATGATGTATTTAATTATTTGTGGGTGATTTAGTCATATTTAACAAGGAATATTATTTAAATAAGATTTAAATAATTATTCCTAGAAAATAATAAGATAAATAGAGATTTATCTAATTAATTTCTTTGTTTTGGGTTAAACATGATGAGGAATAATAATTAAATTACTTTTTAATTAATTATTCCATGAGGAAAATCAAACAAATATAGATTTGTTTAATATTTCCTTTTGGGGTTTCCTGTTTAGACCATAAACAACCTAATAAATGTGGTTTATTAAGTTATTTTACATAGTGAAAGAAATTTTACTTAGGGTAAAATTGGTCTTATATGGTGTACTTGGGTCCATCTAATGATAATAGGTTAGATGACCAAAAAATGGTGTAACAGATTGCCCCCCAGCGTGCGAGTGTCAGGAGCAAATCGTATGACCGAAGTACGTTGTAAGAACACAATCACTAGACAACAAAAGGGATGTTAGAGAGAGAAATGTGAGGTAGATAGTGTGCTGAAGGACTAGACCCTGAGGAGACGAGACTCGCAAGTGCAACAAGTCTCTTTTTATGAGAGGGTACCTGTGCTGAAGGCGGCGGGGGAGGCATACCTATGCCCGTCGAGACAAAGTACAAAAGAATAGTGTGTCCAGTAAACAAGGGACCGAACCATAGAGTACAGCTGGCATAATCAAGAGCCAGATAAAAATACAATGAAGAGTCTCACATACATGTTGTGCCTGGGATAACAGCCAGGACTAGTACAATATCATCTGAGTACATGAGATAAATACAACCAAAATGCCCCCTGTAAATGGGGAAGGGCTCACAAAATCTGACTGATACATGCAAATCATAGAGGTGCTGCAAGTGGCTAAGGCCAACATCATCAAAAGCTGGAGCGGCATCAAAGGCTGCAATGAAGAGGTCATCCGGGCATGTGGGGGGCTACCTGCAAGGCCACCCCCTCATGAGGGCTGAGACATCTCACACACACCCGGGAATCACCAAGAGCTGCTGCTGCATCACTGAACCATCAAGCATACGGATCTCGATCATGCTGAAAGGAGCTAGAGTGGAGAAACAATCAAGTCAAAGGGAAATGAGAGATCCCTTTGCCTGATTCGAGGCACCGAACAAGAGTGGAAGCTGGAACCAAGGTACACCACCCTCTAGACCTGTCTTCTGGAATGAAGAAGCTGATGTCGACAGAAGGAGGTCCGCCATAGGTGAGGCAATGAGAGATCCTCAACTAAGGCATGAGAGAAAATAGTAGAGCGACGGACAGACTAATACCAATGATGATGGTGGAATGGAGGGGACTGAGTAGCGAATGGACGACTTCCCTTGCTAGAGCATAAAGGGCATGAATGACATGGCAGCGACTGACACAATATCATCAGGGATAAGGGACAGTGGGACGGAAGGCCATAATGTGCGACACAAGAGAGAGACCAAGCAATGAGGGATGGAGGACTATAGCGAGGTACAAAGGGACTCGGGATAGACTCCATGAATGCGATGATGACTCCACTTGGATGCTCTAAACAAGGGCGACTCGATGGTGCTGCCACACAGTAAAGGTCCAATGGGGGACCATGAAAACATGAGTACAAGATGGTAACTCATGACGAACATCAACACGAGCATGGATAAGTATGGAGGCCAAATGGTGCCCCTAGTATGAGTGTTGCAAGTGAAGAAATTTGATTTTGAGGAGGGTTATGGTTGAGGGGCATAGGTGCCCCCAAGCATGGTGTGGTCATGCCAAAATGTATTTAGAAAAGGGGGAATCTAAACACATTTTAATGATGTGGTGCGCCATTTGTTTTCGTTATGGTTATGCAGTTTTGAGAAAGGGAATGGAGGATTACCAATCTCTTTTGGTACTGCATATAGGAAGCAAATGGACTTTAAGTTTCTGGGTTGGCATACCTGGTGTCACTATCCCAAAGAGAGGAGTTGGAGATAATGAAATGATGCTCTCGTAGAAAAGCTATAGGTTGGTCAACAACAATGTCTAAGAGATGGAGTTGCTAATGTAAGATGAAGGAATGATAAGGGGTATCATCCTTAGAGTGATCTGAAGTGATATGGGACTCTAGAGGTTCTTCTAAATGTGGAATAATAATGGTACTAAAGTCGACACAACCAGATACACTAGGAGAGTTGTGGAGAATTGCTTCTCTTGGTTTCTCGAATGTGGGTGCCCCCTTACCCAAACATTGGGTTTCAATGTAATGGCCACAAGGTGTATGTGGTGTAAACACATGGGTTCGATGTAAGGGGAAATAGCGAAAGTCAGGGGTGGGGATTTTTTCCATAATGTCGTCATCGTGATAGAAGATGGGGTGACTGGTGGAAGAAAGACCACCTGACGTGGCGAAGCTACTTGAATCATCATCATGAGAAGAGAGGGTCACATGCGCGTCTTCACAAGGGGTGACAGAAGAGTAAGAAGATAAAGGATCTACCGATGTTGAGCCCAAGGTGATCGCTAAAGGAAGGTCAAGCGAAACAACAGGGAAAGATTGAGATGGAATGTTCCCCGAGGGTCTCATGGATGATGATAGGTAGAAAATGTTGGACAAAGGCTCCGTCATCTCGACATCAGGAGGGGGAATTTCAATGGGAGCAGTCATGTTTGGTAGTTTTTCCAAAGAAAAATGCGCAAATAGGGGAGAGGTGGACTCATTGCGCTTGGCCTCGAATTGGCGGACCGCGGCTAGAGAGGTGCGGAAGTCCTCAAGGCGGGGACAAAGGTGGGTGTAATGGCCATGGAGATCACACAAAGCACAGGGGTGGTTGGTGTGAATAGTCTTGGGGTTCTTGGCCGCGGTCGCGGAAGGAACAGAGGCTTCTGGGACCGCGGACTCAGGGAACGTGACATTAACCATGGGCTTGAGATGAAGCAATTCAGGACAGGTATGGGAGGCTTGACCGACAACATCACACAAAGCACACTGGATGGTATGCTTTGGAGGCTGAGGAGGAGCAGGGTTTGTCGGGGCAGCCTTGTCCTTGGATGCCCCCTTGCGAGCTTTGCCCTTCTTACCCGAAGCGGTCGCAACAGGAGGTGGTTCCTGTTGAGGTGACTGAGGCACTGTTGCAGCGGGAGAAGTCATGGGGACCGGTTGAACCGGGGTCAAAGCAATATAAGGTTTGGGTTGACCAGGCGGGGTTGCGGCTGGAGGATCATGGTACCAGACGGGAATCCCAAGGGTCAAGTTAGGAAGAGAGAGGGTGGCCATGACCGGTACCGTGTACACTCCTGGTGGGGGAGCTAGGAACGGTATCTGACCAGAGGGGTAATGGCCAGGTGGGACGGCTCCTAAATGGCTAAGGCTTGGAGGAACCATTCCAGGGGGGTAAAGAGGCTCATGAATACCAGCTACAGGTGAAGGGCTAGGAGCAGGTTGTAGAGAGCACGGTTGCTGACTAGCCGAAGCAGGTTGCTTGAGAGCAGCCCGAGACGATTGCATCATGCAAACATTCGATGAGCTGGGGTCGGAGATAGGAGGAGGAGGAAGACCAGGGAAGGTGCCAAGCAAAGAGGAGTCTTTGTAGACGCCGGGAGAGACACTGGTCAAGGAATCGACTGTTTGATTATTGGCTACAGGAGAGATGGTCGTCTTAGGGGAGGTCTGAGATTCTGGCTCATGATATGTCAACTGGTCAATGGTGACTATCTTTCCATTATGAGGGAAAGACATCTTGCGGAAAACCGCGGATGGGACAGTAGACATGGCATAGGTGTAGCTCCGCCCTAAGAGAATGTTGTAATCTAGAGGGGCGTCGATGACTTCAACGTCAACGCAAACAGTCTTGCCCGCAAGAGTGATAGGACAATTACGGAATAGGCCAATGGGCTGGGAGGCGTGGCCATCCCACTCTCGAAGGGTGATCGTGGAAGGGGCCAACTCAAGAGAACCCAGTTGTTTCCAAACCGAAGCGGACATCACACAGGTGGATGCCCCCTCATCAATGATACACCGAGAAGCGTTAGCGTTCCGGATTTTAACTGGGATTTGGAAAGCGACGGAAGCAGGAAGAGGAGGATGTTCTGATTGATGGGCGTCGAAAATAATCAATTGGTCAGCAGCAGGATCTACAGCGCCCAGGGTAGATAGTAGAGCCTTCTTTTGAGAAGGACACGACTGGAGGAGTTCCAATGTAGAAATGGCAGCAGGGGATTGCGCCAAATCATCTACTATGGTATCGGTGTAATGGTCCTTTAGGAATCTTGGTATGAACCTCAACTTTGGGTTGAGGGATAGGCAAGGGACCATTGGATGTCGAAAGAGGCTCTGTAGAACCTGAAGAAGGGGACTCGGGGACAGACGGAGCGGGAGGCTTGGAGTACTGAGGGGCCCGAGTTTGAAGGTTAAGGTCGACGGTTGGAGGTGGAGCAGAGTTCATCATGAGGATCTGGTAATTGGAGGAACCATAAGGGGAAGGTTGAGTGGCCACCTGTCCGTCAGGTGGTTGGGTAGCCACGAATCCCTGCTGTGCATCCACCTGCGCTTGAGTGGGCGGGACTGCTGTTGCAGGGGTTGAGAAGGCAAGGGAGGCGGAGGTGCTGGTGCTGGAGGAGCTGGAGCACCAAAATGCGGATACGAAGAATAATGGGGATGGGTAACAGTATGGTGAGCAGGAGGTTGGGCCAAAAGAGGAGGTATGTTGTATCCTGGATACGTGCTACCAAGAGGGGGACAAGTGCGGGAGGTGCTTCCCCCTCCCCCAGGAAAACAATAACCCATGGGAGGTTGGGCATATGGATGAGAGAGAGCTCCAACAATACCGTCGGCGGCATGAGGTGCCCCCTGTGCGTTGACACCACCGGGTCTGGGGAGATTAGGTAGAACGGTATAAACATAACCTGTCTGAGCGTAGATCAAGTCATATTTTAACGCCAGTTGGAAGGCGGCTTCTTCGTTTTGGGGAAAATGCGACGCAACATCTTTCCCGATAGGAGGCAATAGAGATCTAAGGAACCAGTCCATGTAGACACGGTCTTCGAAAGTAGGGGATTGACATAGGCTCTTTCGTCTCTGCCATTCCTGGACATGATCGGATAGGCGGGTCGCAGATGATTGACAGAAAGAAGTCAAAAGTTCGATACCAGTGTCATAACGAAGGGGAAGCTGGAAGTAAGATAAAAAAGCCCGGGCAAGAGTCGCAAAGGTGGTATGAGAAGAAGGGGGCTAATCAACATACCACTTAGAAGTCACGCCTGTAAGCGTTCGTTGGAACAACCGAAGACGGACAGAGTCATCGGTAATGGAGGTAGATGAACACCACATGTGGAAAGATCGGACATGATTTGAAGGATCTTCTCCAGCAAGGCCGTCAAACTTTGGGATGTCAGAAGGGAGCTTTATCGGCATAGCGGGCCAACTAGCGTCATGGTGTATAGGGTCATTTGTCAACCAGTCCAAATCAGGAAGGCCGAGGCCTACCATGAAGGGGAGCAAGGGTGCAGCCGAGGTAGTTCCTATGGTGGTTCTGCTAGTAGCAGTCCCGTCATTAGGGCCGGGATTACCGCTAGCATTAGGCCCTGGACCAGACATAGTGAAGGTGACAGGGGGAGAATCGGAAGTAAAAGGAGAACCCAATGAAGAGGAGTCGGAGTGTGGAATCGGAGGAGGACTAACTTGTCCACGATGGGAAGGAGTAGGTCGACCGACCGGAAAGTGAGGGTGAAGGCCAAGAAGTCTCCGGGATGTGCGCCTTGGGGGCGCAATGGTGACAACACAAACACGGCACAAGGGGAAGAAGAATGATCAACAAAGGCAGGGAGATGCAGAATTAGGGGATTACAATGTCGAAACAAGGGCAGATAGGTGCAGTGTCAATTGATTTTAAAGTCTTTGCCTGGCGGTGCAAACCAAGCTCTTCTTCACTTAGGGTGAGTGTGTGGTGTGCGTTAATTTTAATTTTTAAACCCTTTTCGTTTTGAGAGCAAGAGAAAAAGTGTGTTGCGTAACTGAAAATAATGTTGTAAAAAACAGTAGATAATGCTGAAATAATAGAAAATTAACAGCTATTAGTGCATCAATCTAACCCAAGAAGGCGGGTCTCTCAAAACTAAGCTAAAAGAGGGAATAAATCTAGTCAAAACACACTAAAAAGAGGCCAATATATCGAAGGTTAGGAGGGACAGGGATCTAAAGGGAAAAACTGCTGAAAAGAGGTGTAGAACACAGCCAAGAGGCAGAGGCAAGGTGGCTGTAAAAAAGGGAGGAAATCAGCTAAAGGCAGAAGGGACAAGAAGGATGCCCTAAAGGCAGGTCCAAACAAAACTATAGGAGGCGATTTGAAAGGGAGAGGAGCTGATTTAAAGGGATCTGAAAAGGAGGGATCAGATCTGAAAAAGAAAAGGCTGAAAACTCTGAAAATTTAGACACTTACAGCAGCTAAAACTCTTCCACAAAAAGTGGAGGGTACTGAGGCCCTAGGGGGCTAGATTCCCACTTAGTTGAGTAAAACAGAGAAATAATAGGTCTAAACGGGCGGAGACGGAGGTCAGACAACCTTGACAGAGGTTCAGACAAAACCCAGAAAAATTTCAGAAAAATTCCAGAAAAAAGTCCAGGTCGCAGTTTTTGACTTGTTTTTCGCTCAGGTAGCAGTTTTTGGGCTGTTTTCCGCTTCCCAGGTCGCAGTTAATGGGCTAAAAAGTGCGACCTGGAGTCCAGGTCGTAGTTTCTGGGCTGAAAAGTGCGACCTGAAGCTCCGGGTGTCCCGGCGGCAGATTTCCGAAAAAGTTGTCGTCTCAGTTGCGGCTGATGTCTGTCACCTGCGCAATAGGGCCAGAAACACGCGGAAGTTAGAAATTTTAAGGTTTTAGGGTTTTATGGGTGAAAAACAACATAAAAATAGGAAAAAAAAAAAGCTGAAAAGAAACCCTAGGGTCTGAAGTAGCTGGATATGCAGGAATATGAAAAACGACAGCGGTCGTAATTGAAAACCCGTGTGGAGTCGCGAATTGTTAGTATGAATCCTTTGTCGAAGTGTACGAAAAAAGACCACTTTAGCTACGCATAACTTATAGCCCTAACATCAAATGTGGCTGCCAATATCTTCAGATCTGCAGTTAATTGATCAAGACAAGTGCTGCAAAAAACCAGATCTATGCATAGAAAGACATTAAGCAGTAAAATTAAGGGTTTGCTCCATACATCCAATAGACAAGACAAGAACAATTTTTTTTGAAAGAATTTTTGTATTAAGGGCACCTGGGAGGAAAACAAGAAGGTGTATCCAATTCTCCTCAATGGGATGGGTTCTTGGAAGTCCTCAGCACTTCAAATCTAGAATCTCTCTCTCTTGTTGGTGTAGAAAACCCAGACAAAGATAGAACTCAAAGGGAGCTCACACAGAAAATAATGTAGAATGTGACCAAGTGTATAGATCCAGAGTGATCTAATAGGCAACAAAAGGTGAAGAATGGTAGGAAAAACCCTCCTATTTATAACAAAATATTGGATCATTCTAGATCTTGGTGCATGATTAAAATAACATTAACCAAATCTAGATCCACCTTTTATGGAATATTTTATTATATTTGTTGGAGGGAAAAGGTATTTGACTTGGGTCAAATCCCTTTATTTGTGAATAATAAATAAATAAATGATTTATTTATAATTTTAAGGAAGTGGTTGAAGGATAATCAAATAAATAGTGATTTATTTAATTATTTATGGGTGATTTAGCCATATTTAACAAGGAATATTATTTAAATAAGATTTAAATAATTATTCCTAGAAAATAATAAGATAAATAAAGATTTATCTAATTAATTTCTTTGTTTGGGTTAAACATGACCAGGAATAATAATTAAATTATTGTTTAATTAATTATTCCTTGAGGAAAATCAAACAAATATAGGTTTGTTTAATATTTCCTTTTGGGGTTTTCTGTTTAGACCATAAACAACCTAATAAATGTGTTTTATTAAGTTATTTTACATAGTGAAAGCAATTTTACTTAGGGTAAAATTGGTCTTACATGGTGTACTTGGGTCCATCTAATGATAATAGGTTAGATGACCAAAAAATGGTGTAACAAAGGTTGAAGTTGAAAAATTACTAAGAGCACATTTCATTTACCCTGTTCCCTTGTCTGAACAAAAAACAAGGGAATATTAGAGTATGTGTCGATTATAGGGATATAAATAAATATTTTCTAAAGGAGAATTATCCTACTCCTTATATGACCAAATTTTCAACGATTGTGCCGGAAACGGGATCTTTTCATTTATGGACATATTTTCCGGATACAATCACATAAACTTACACCCTGTTGATCAACCCAAGAATGCGTTCATTTGTCCATGGTGGGCCTTTTCCTATCCCAAAATATTGTTTGGATTTAATAACGTTGGCATAACTTTTCAAAGGGAAATGTCTTACGCATTTCACGATATCAAACATATTGTGCAACCCTACATGAATGACTTACCAACTCATTCATTGATACGACAATATCATCCTATGTATTTGAAAGTTATTTTCACACGATGTAGTAATTACAATATTCGTATGAATCCACACAAGTGTGTCTTTTGTGTACAATCAAGATGATTGTTGGGATTTTTATTTTGAAAGGAAGGCATTTGTGTCGATACACTTAAGTTCAAGGCCATTGTAAATCTTCCTCCTCCTTCCAATCTTTGCTAACTCCAAATTTTGCAAGGGAAAACAAACTTTTTACATAGATTCATTCCTAACTACGCCGAGTTAACTAAAGGTTTTACTTGAATTTTGGAAAATGACATTCCATTCATTTGGGATAAGCTTGCTAAAAATATTTGATGAACTGGAAAATACGTTGACCCTTGTAGCATTACTAAATCCGCATGATTATCATCGAGATTGTCTTTTGTATTTAGATGCATATGATACCACCATTGACATGGTATTAGTTCACGAAGATGCATTAGAGAACTTTTGAGGTCTAAAATGGGCCTCCTAAGAAAAATGTACAAGAAAAATAAACTTTATAAGAACCAATGATGATGTCAACCATGGAGGATGATTCACCATTTTTGGGGTAAAAAAGTAAAAGGATTAAAAAATAATAAAATAATAAAACTACTTTTTCAACTTTTATTTTCAACTTATCTCCCTAAGGTTTTACTCAAATTTCGAGTGTGAGCACTCGTTGGATGAAAAATTTAATTCCTCATCCAAGGAGTACCCATTTTGCATACTTTCGATGGACCATGTATTTCTAATTTTTCGTGTAGTAGTGTCCATCAAAAGTATGCAACAAGAGTATTCATTGGATGAGGAATCAAATTATGCATCCAACGAGTGTTCCCACTCAAAATTTCATTGAAGCCATAGGGAGACAAGTTGAAAATACGAGTTGAAAAAATAGTTTTTTTCGTTTTTCCCTTTAAAATTTGATGATGTAATATAATATTATTTTATTATTTTATAATTTCCTTAGGAGGCCCATTTTAGACGTCAAAATTCCACTAATGAATCTGACATTGAACATGTGATCTACTATTTTATTAGGAATCTCACGAAAACAAAAATCAAATATGCACATGTGTAGAAATTGGCCTTGGCAGCCATTCAAGTTGTCCAATGTTTTCGTCACTACATACTTTTACACAAAAAAACTGTGATCTCTGATTGCAACCCTATGATGTACATTTTGATTAAACAGTTGCTAGGGGGGAAATACTCTTAATGGATTGTCATCCTACAAGATTTTTATTTAGAATTCGAAATATCTAAGTCTAAGAAGTCATTGGTATTTTTTGAATTATTATGTGACTTTCCCTATACTAAATCTGAAACCATGGTAGAGGATCATCTTCCTAATGAATCCATGTTTCTTATCAGTATTCTATATCCTTGGTATGGAGATATTATTATATATCTTCAAAATCAAACTTTCGGCCCGAGTTGTCACAATATGATCGTTGTAGAATCTGGTACCAATCCCAGGAATTTACTATTATTGGCGATAATCTCTATCGTCGTGGTGTTGATTTTGTCTTTTGACGTTCTTTAATGCACGAGGCATCTAAGAAGGCTTTAAATTACTTCCATTCTGGAGCGTGTGGTGGTCATATGTCAGGGTTTTCCACTACCCAAAAGATATTGTGTGCTGGCTAATTTTGGTTGTCATTGCTTAAAGATTGCATAACTGTGGTTAGAAAGTGCCATAATTACCAAATTTATGATCACAAGATGCGTGCTCCTCCATATCCTCTCCACCCAATCATATTTTTCGGTCCATTTGCTAAATGGGGCATTTCTTTTTTTACATGCAACCCTCACTCGACTAGGGGGCATGGATATATAATTCTCGTAGTATATTATTTTACGAAATGGGTTGAGGCGATGCCTACATACAAGGACGACAATGAAACATAAACTATTTTCATATTCAATCGTGTGATTTCTAGGTTCAGAGCACCACAAGCCATCCTTAGGGACCATGGTATCCACTTTCAAAATTTTATGATGACATATCTTTATTCTTAGCTCAGATTGCACCATGACAACTCTACTCCTTATTATCCACAAGCGAATGGTCAGGTTGAAGTTGTTAACAAGGTTTTAACCAATATGATAAAATGGATTTTTGACATTCATAAACGAATCTGGCATACCATTATTTTTTCATCCTTGTGGGCATATCGCACCTCTGTGAAAACATCGACTAGCTTTACTCCCTTCCAAATTGTTTACAGTTTGGAAGTAGTTTTGCTAACTGAGTGTGAAATTTCGTCATTAAAACTAGCCATTGAGTTATTACCTGCTACCTCTGTAGAGGAAGAATGATTTTGTATTTATCACAACCAGGTGAAAATCGTTATAATGTTGCACTAGCTAGCGAGGCTCATAAGAAATGTGTTAAGGCTCAGTATGATCGAAATGTCAATCCTCACATTTATTCAGAAGGTGGCCTAGGGTTGATCTACGATCAAGCACATGATAAGCTAAGCACTGGTAAATTCGAACTATATTGCATGGTCCTTACATCGTAAAATATGTACTAGATAAAGGGGCCTATGAATTAGATGACTATGACTACGTTTCTTTAGGAGAACCTAGAAATGGTCTCTACCTGAAGAGATATTATGCGTGATTTATTTTGTGGATATTTTTTTTACATTACTTATATTTTTATGGGTGTTTGTTGTAGAT
Source organism: Pinus albicaulis (assembly GCA_034641835.2). Lineage (NCBI taxonomy): Eukaryota > Viridiplantae > Streptophyta > Pinopsida > Pinales > Pinaceae > Pinus > Pinus albicaulis. The sequence goes on along the minus strand of CM076583.1, from coordinate 237,558,830 downwards.
TTTCATTTTTTATGATTTCCTACTACTTTTCATTCTTATCTTGAATTACTCTTGATTTGTAGATGTCGATGTTCCCTCAAAATTACATTAGCTTTGCTAATGGTGTTAGTCGTAGTACTTGGAATTTATCTTCCATAGTTTGGGTCATATATTCACCCATTGATGAGTTAGCTTCCATTCATGGGATATGCCTCGGTCGAACAACAAACAACATAGTAGAATATAGTGCAATATTGAACTATTATCTGATTCCATCACATTTGACATTCGGCGTTTGATCGTTAGATTAGATTCACAACTCATTGTATTACATTTAAATTGTGTATATACAATTAGAATTTCATCAAAGTTAAGAATGTTTTTACGAGTCTGTCTCTTAGAAAGGCAATTTGATTATATTAAATATCAACACATTTCAAGAAATTTAAACACATTATCTGATGCCTTCGCCAATCACATGTTAAATAAACATTTTCAACATTTGTAAATAAAAAAAATATCCATCCATATATTTAACAAGATACACTGAGAATAAAAGTAGTAGTTCTCATTAGGTAAAATAGTATGTAGAAAGTGTGTTACAAAAAAAATTAATCCAAAGACATAAGGCTTTGTGACCTTTATTATCCGAATATGCTGATACAAAAATAAAAATGTATCCCTAAAAATACTAGTAACTATCCATGATGATGATCATGATAGAAAACTATAGCGCAATCCACTCGAGGTAACAATCACTTAATTGGTCTTGGAATCCCGATCATGTGCCTCTGGTACCGAAGAGGCAAATCATCAGTCCCAGTCTTTGGGATATCTATCATCAACCTCTCCATGTTTTTCTCCAGCTCAGATAAGGCCTTTGTTGCATTTGAATGGGGTACTACAACTATTACAGGCTAGTCTCCTCGTATTTCAAAGCGTCATAGCTCTGTTGGTCAAGCTGGGCCCAAATTTTCATTAGCATTTCAGATAATTAGCTTTGGATGTTAAAAACAAAATAAAAATTAAAAAACATTAAAACATCAAAATTAGAAAATTTTACCCAGATCACCCCACTTCATTCCAGCTAGGAGTGGTATATCTTCACCCTTGTAATCCATCTCTGCATATGGGAAGTCCTTAATCATAAAAAACTTACTTCTCAGCCACAAAAAAATTGAGGATTATATCTCACTACCAGGCCACCATCACCACCATGGTGAGCCATCAACGAAACCCAACGCAACATACATGGATCTTTGGGTCATGTCTCATCAACAAGAATCTGCTATGGGATGAGGAGTGGAATCCTTTCTAGGGAAACTGAGATACGAATGGCACCATAACCAAAGTTATTTAGTTTACCATTCTTTGCTCTAGTTATTTGTCCTTTCATATTGACAACCACTCCTTCACACCAGTTCAAAAAGGTGGACTACGAATACTCCAGTACAATCTGCATCTAGGCCTTTATGGCCATGTGTGGTGCTGCACTTCCACATAGTTTGGTCCTCAAATCAAGTCATTGGATGGTTTTGATATCTATTCTACCATCCTTGAGCTCAACTCCATCAACAAAATATTGCATCGAAGATGAAGCAGTAGTCTCCCCACCTAGTCTCTGGCCAAATAGAGAAATGTCAAGTTCTCTACGGGACAACCCAGTCAAAAAGTACATGTCATCGACATCAATGGTAAGGCTGTGATACCCTATGATGAAACATTGTTCCTAGACATCCCATGCCCTCACCAACCATGTCATGAGCTGTAACTAATATTTCATTCCTGGAATAACACAAAATTTGTAGAGACCACAATTTTTAGAGCTTGCAGAGTTGTTGGGTCATCTATAGCTTCAACATCATGAGTTTCATGTTCTCTATCTCTCTCTACTCCAACATGGTTTCTCAAAATTCCTAAAATTGAAAATTTAGGAGTGTTAGAACATTTATTAAGAGAAATTTGTGACTTTTGGGGTGTATTCTAATTTATTTTTGAAAACCCTCAATGCCTTGCACAATTTTTCTTTACATACATAGAAAATTTGTGCAATTTCTCAGCAGATAAATTGTGCAAATCACGTATTTCAGTATGTAAACAATTACCGATGTGCGTGGCCTCAATGAAGGAAAACAACGCACATCCATGGGCAGATTTTCAAAACTTTAACACCCCCCAAAAATCAAATTAATGGTTAAAAATGAAATTTAAATAGATGAAAATCAAGGTATTGAAGATATTTATTACCTGGAGAAAATGGTTCATGGATTGGTCCACCGGTGTGCTCGGAATCGACCTCTGAAGTTTCATCGTAAAAAACCCTCTTTTTTTCTCTCAAATTGGTTAAAGCTCAAATGGTAAAAAATGAATTACTTTTTCAACTTTTATAAGTTTTTTGGTCAATAAAATCTTATTTTTTATGCCTTTAACCTTTTAAAAGTCAATTTTTGACGATTTTAACCATATTTTCCAATGGTTATGATAAATTATCAAGTGTAATGTGCAGAATACAAGTTACAACATAAAAATGGAACATTTTGACTGTGATTAAACTTTTATCACATTTTTGGGCTCTCGAAAAATACGAAAAAACGAAACCCTGGAATTCTCTTTTAAGCCATTTTCAAAATCTCTAAACATGAAAAGTTTGTCGAGTACTTGACTATTCAAACTCATAAAAGTAAATGAACAATCATCTATTCAGTATAAGTTTACCCGTTTTACGGACTGAATTAGACTATCTACGAAACATGTAAACATTGACTAAGCATGGTCAACAAAGTTTTCTCCTACATCATTTTACCCTTTTTCGGGCTTGAGGGACTAAATTTACGAAAAATAACACTATGGAGTTACTTAAGTTTTTCTCCTCACTCCCTAAAAATGAAAATACCGATTTTTACTCTCTTCAGGTTCATTAAAAATTTATGTTTAATGAATTGATTGAGTTTTTTTTCGTGTCACAACATCAAGTTAACCATACACTAGACTTGTAAAACTAAACAGTGCAGGACTCGTCAATCATGATAGGACCGAACCACTCCTTCTCAGGGTTCATAAAAAATATTTCGAAGGACTCATCCGAAGGATGAGATTATAGAACAAGAAAATGTTACCCTCCTCAAGCTTAACAAAAATAAAGAGGTACTTTCTAGTAATGGTGGGGGTGAATTGGGAAAAGGTATTCATTTTTCATTTATTATGAGGAAATATGCCTCTCTTGAACACGACACTCCGTCACACATGTGTCCAGGTTGGGTAATCCATTTGTCTAACATTTAATCGAACCTCATTGAAATTATTGAACTAGTTTTGGGTATTATTGTTGAGTCAAATGTTTCCAAGTAAATTGTCGTGTCATCATGTGTTCAAGAGAATTTCAACCTTAGTTCATGTTCCTCTGAAAATTTGTAGCCATCAATTGCATCAACCATCCATGAGTTAGTTCTTGCAAAACAATTCTTCAAAACTTGACATGAATTTTTGTGTCGTGGACCCTCCTATGGCAGATCGCTTCCTATCGACTTCAGTTCACTATATAAGAAGTTGATCTAGAAACCCTTTTCAGTACTTTGAGGCCTGCAAGCTTTAATGATAGATTTCTCGCCTTCGACAACAGATTCTCATCATTGACCTTCGATCAAGTGATTCTATGAGTGTTCAACTACATATCACCCAATCACACTTCATAGATTGTACTGAGAGTACCTTGAGAGCCATTATAATTATTGGTGGTTTCTCTCGCACTTGTTAACAGTTCACATCATTGACTGTGTTAGTCATCAGTATTTTTCACTATATTTAGATGACTATATGATGGTTCTAGTTTTCTGAAAAAAATATTCCTTGAATATCTTGAGTTTTAGAAATCTCATTGCCTTCATTATCCTTATAAAACTATTTTCACTTTTCCTCAGTTGGTCTTCCCAAAGCCACCCTGTTGCTCCTAAAAGTCTCATCATGGGCTTATACCTATCATTTTCATCCTCCTTCCCTGCCTATGACCTCATTGCCCTATCAATATACTCCATCCTCCCTCTAGTGTTTCTTGTTTCCAACTCATCCCCATGTCCCTTTGGGCATAATAACCTGTAACAATACTCTATTTTCACCTGAAAATCTCCAAGTCAAATTTCAGTCAAAATTAGGTCAAAAGGACACTCCCACTAGGTCATTAGGGTTTTACATGTTTTAAGGTTATCATTGGATGTTTCAGGAACTGCTTTTCCTTTGCAAGAATCTCGCCCAGATGTAATAGAATGTCGAGACATGGTTATTCAAGAAGAACCTGAAATTTCCAAAGAAGTTTGTCTTAGTAGTTTAGGACCTGCAAATGAGGAAAATGGAAAAAGTTTAGCACTTCTGCGTGAGTGTTGAAGGATTTGTCAGCAGAAGGTACTGATGATGTAGATTGTATACTCCTGAATGAATATCATCTACAACAAGGGAAAGAGGAAAAACTTGGCCTTGTAGATGACTAGGGTTTATACACTTGTTAGTCCATTTGAGTGCCAAACAGTGATTACTTGCAGAAAATAACATGGAGGAAGCACACAAGGCCAAGCATGAAGAAAGTTTATCAGAAAATATTGATGGAATATGGAAAAAGGTAAGGTGAATTGGACATAAATGAATGAACTTAAAAGGGCTATAGAGAACTTAGAAGACAACACTGATGATTACTGTAAAAACTGCAGACACTTAGAGTTTTGAAGAAAGTGGCCAAAGAAGGTGGAAAATTTGAGTTTTATGGTGGAAACTACAAAAGATTTTGTAGATGCTACTTTGTGACTAAATCCCAAAGGTGTCAAAATGAACTTTTCATGCCTCAATGACCAAAATAAAAGTCAACTTCATGACTTCATCAACCTGCAAGGCAAAAGTGTAAAAGAATATCAGTGAAAAAGAGAAAAAAGGTTTCAAACATTAGAAAGTGGGTTTTCATAATTAAATTAAATTCCTCTTATCTATAAAAGCTCATTTTTCACTTCAAGAGAACCATTTTTGCCTCTCAAAAGGTCAAGCGCATTCATAGGAGAAGAGTTTGTGAGTTTTCAAGCAAAATTTGGGCAAATTGTCTTGGCGCTGCGTTGCGTGCCTGGGAGTTGGCACTGCGTGCTTGACATTTCCCCCCCATACAATTTCTGAAGGCGATGCATGCCTGGGAGGTGGCACTGCGCGCTTGAAGGAGCATTGTTCTCTGTCTTGATAGAACCCTGTACTGAAAACCCTTGGCGCTGCGCGCTGAGAACTGGTGTTGTGCACTCGGAATCAGTGTTGCGCGCTTGGAATTAGCGCTATGCGCTTCGACAGAGAGGGTTTCTCACTCTCCTAACCACTCAAATCACTTCAAATCACCTCAAATCACCTTCAAACTATTTCCACAGTCATCTAAGAAATCTTAAAGAGGTAAGTGCATACCATAACCCATTTTCAAGCTATTTTAGTGATTTCTAATTGAATGAAATGAAACCCTAGAAGAAACCCTAAGTTTTAAGCTTGAAATCACTATCTCATTCCTACTTCACCCCCTTTGAATAAAATCAGTCTTAAGCAGGGGTCATTATATTGCTTGAGGGTTTTTCATTCATATAGTTTACCCCCTTCACTCATTCCCTTCATTTTCAAAGTTGTCATTTCATTCCTTCCCCTCATTCATTTCACATCAGACCTAGGATTTCCAAAATAGAGTTTAACATGTCTGAGGTTGAAGACAGTGGTATGGAGGCACAAATTCCAAGCAGGGATGATCACAAAGGAGGGAATATAAACAGATTTGAACCCCTCAATACAAGGGAACTCATGGCATCTCCTCTTACTGTTTCCTATTTCAAACATGTAGGCTGCTTTTATTTTTGTGAGAAGGTGCAACAAGTACAAAACCACCCTGAGCTAACAAGACTATTTATCATTAATTTGCATGAAAAACAAGTTAATCTTGACGGGGTCACCTTTGAGATGTCTACAAGTGCCATTGCAGATGCGACAAGAATACCAAGTGTGGGAGAAAAGTGGTTCAAGCAAGCTAACCTAGACATGAGTTACTTTGAACCATATCTTAAACCTAGGTATAAAGATCACCACAAATCCATATTTCCTTTTTCTCATATGCTTGATAGATATGCACCCATGATGAGGATAATCATGAAGTATTTCACATGTGAGGGAAGGTTTTCCCACCTATACTCATACCACATCCGGCTTCTTATGCATTTCACTAGGGTTAGGATGTTGCATATACCATATTATATTTACCGAAGCATTTAAAAAATGGCCTACATAGTGCAAAAGAGAGACTACAACCAAAAAATGCAAAGCCTATTTCATCATTCACTTATCAAGATGGTTGTTATGCATCAACTCCAATAGAAGAAAATTCCATGGGATACCTTCATTGCCCATGAGATTTTCACTACTCCACATGGCCATCATCAGCAAGATATCCCTTCCTCATCTCATCCTCCCATTCCTACTTCTCCATCAAATCCCACTACTCATGCATCACCATCCACTCACATCAAATCACCCCATGATGACCATTCCACATCACCTTTCGACAACCCTTCACCCTCATATCATGATGACAAAGCATCAAGCAGTGATGGGAACATTGAGACAGATGGCACTAAAATGAGTGACATTGAACCTTTTCCTTTGACATACTGGAGAGGCTACAGGCATGTGTTTGTTGCATTTGAGATGCAAGGGGCCATGCCATCTACATAAAAAAAACAGCTTGACAAGGGTAAGGAAAATGTCACAGAGCAGGTCATTGTTAAGGAGGAAGACAAGCATGAAACTGAGCAAGAGTTTCAGCTAATTGACCTTGAAGATGAGGATGAGAAGAGGATTACGAATGTGTTGCTCAAAAGAAAGGATGCCAAGATTAGTGAGCTTCAAGCTAATCTTGGTATGGAAAAGAATGTGATCAACTATTTTGAGTTAGAAAATCAGCAGTTAGAGGCAAAGAAGGCCATCAGTGAGGTCAGAGCAATCAGAGCTCAAAAAGAGGCTAGAAAAGAAAAGGAATTTCTAGATGAGACCTTGGGAACATTTAGTGACATTGATGAAGAGGAAGAACAACTTCCTAGGAAGAGGCCAAAGAAAATTGGGTTGAAGAAGGCTTTAGCCCGAGAAAGAGAGAAAGAGGCAGAGTTGGCAGAGCAGCTCACTCCAAGTGAGATACTTTCCATAGATATTGATGGAGATAGGGAGTCTTGGCTAGAGGGGGAAAACTTGAACCTAGAGGGTCAACTTTACAAGGCAAAAAGAGACATTGACATGCAGAAGAATATGGCAAGACATTATGCCATGAGAAAAAGGATTGCAAGGGCTAAGCTCAAACGAGCCCTTGCAAAGATTCAGGTACTAAATGAGGCAAAGGAGAAGGAAAATCTGAATATCCTTTCTGATGTATCCCTCCAAACATCCAAATCATGATCAGCAAAGTAAGTTCACATTTTTTATTTTTGACAGTTTGGCTTGCAGAAAATAGGGCCAAACGCGTAGCACCACTGTTGTTCCAATATTTTTTTGGGCACTAAAATAGGAAAAACTCAAAATTTTCATGTTCCTCATGCCAAGGAAATTATCCTTAGAAAATTTCATACCATTTGGAGCAAAATTGGTCCCTCAAAAGGGTCGAAAAACACCAAAAAATCACCTTTCTTCCCTCTTTTCAGCACTCACGCTGCACGTTTAGAAGTCTTGGGAGAATGGATTTTTGGTAAGGAAAATGGGTAGAATTTTGAAAAATGAAGGAATATTTGGAAACTAGACAGGACAAGCTTTCCAATGAGCTATCATGGAGCTCATTTGGACACCTAGAAGGCCTCCAAAAGTTAGCTTCAAAACAGGCAATTGGTCTAGTCTTGGCGCTGCGTGTTTGGCTTGGCGTTGTGCCCCTGTACCTTGGAGCTGCGCCCTTGCTAGGAGTTATTGAAAGAGATATTTTGAAGCCTTAAAGTCAACTTTTTTACTAAATTAGCTCAAATAGTTATGTTAGAAGTTATTTTTTCCATAAATGAGTTTAGATATTTTGCCTTGGGCCTTGCATGGTCTCAAAGGTCAAATGCATTTAATATGTAATTAATGACTTATAAAACCCTATTTAGGGTTTAATTCCTCATTTTACAGTTAAATACTACATGTAATGCTTCATAATTTTGTTGGTTAATTGTTGAGATGAAAATCACATAGACTTTGAGTGATAAAGAGTTTTTTTCTTTGGAGCTTTGTAATTGTCTTGGATTGAATGATAATGGAGCAAGCACATTTGCAGGATTCATGGACTTTGTCAAATGGTGATGTTATTCCAATTTAGTTATTGTTTCCTTATGTTTCCCATTTGTTCATCTTTTCTCTTGCAATAGAACAAAAAATTTAGGTTAAGATATGTTGTTAGAGGCACCTTAAGCATGTCTGCCTTCTATTGTTCAAATGTTTTCCTCTGCTGAGTCTGATTAGAGAATTCTTAGTTGCTATCTAGTTCCACTTAGCTTGTTGTCTTGAAAATGATTTAATGAATTCAAGACAAATAATTTTATGGTATGCCCTGTCCTTTGGTGTAGCTTGAAACATTGTTTTTAAGGCCTTTTCTTTGAAGTTTACTAATTAGGGTTTGGATAAAGACGTTTATGGTTTTCCCTGTCCTTTATTCCATCTTGAATAGTCACTTGGAAGGTCTTTAAAAGTTTGATTGAAGAGATTTAGGATTTCACTGATCTTTAATCATCACTTGTTTGTTATCTTGAATGTTTTCTTTCTCTAAAGGTAAATAGATAGAGAATTTAGGAGTTCCCTACTCTCTAGTGTTTGTTGGATTTTTTTCTCAAAGTTTACTTGATAAAACTACGTCAAAGAAGTTTATGGTGCACCCCGTCCTTTGATTCTTTCTTAAGCATAGTGCTCTTAAAGACTCTTCTTGTTATAGTATATGTTAAAGGATTCTTTTCCCTTTAAACCTACTAAATTAACAAATTTAATGTTCATTTCACTCCCACAAAAGTTATTAAGATCCATTTGGCTTTGTTATCTTTCCCTATGAAACACCCTTGATTTATTGTTGTACTTTTCAAGCCTTTCACGAACCCCATAGCCCAATGGTTTGAATTTCTCTTACTCTATCTGTTCTACTTAACAAGCAACCCAACCAAACAAAACAAAACAAACAAACCCTATCATTATAGCTAGCCTAAAATCAACATCCTAAATCAAACAAGTTATATCTTTTATACAAATATAGAGAGATCCCTCCCTGAGTCCAGGAAGGCTAGCTCCTATGACTCCAAAGTTGGTTTGATGTTACCCCTGTCTATTTGGTCTTGCCAATATGACAAATTACAGGGACCTGATAGACTGGTTATCAAGTGGTATCTGCCATGTTCAACTTCAGTACATTTGTTCATATGGTCATATTCGTACTTCAGATCGAGAGATGGAGATCAAGACCCTGGATATAGTTTCATCCATCCAAGATGCGAGGAGTTTGTATTCATGATTATGTAGAAAAAATCATTACATATGGATGCGTCTATAATTTTTCTACTATTTATATGATTCTAGGCTATTTATGTACAAATTCATCGAGTTAGCTTTACTTCGAGTATGGGAATTCCTACCTCTGTGATGATTATATATATTTGTATTGTAATCCTTGAATGCTTGTTGCAAGTTTCCAACCATTATCTCCAATCCAATCTTTGGCATGATAAAGCACTTCAATCTTTTAATGTCTTTCTAGACTTCGCACATTAGGGGGAAATATGTTACACATAATTTTGTCACCATGACACTTGACGGTTAAATTGGATCTCTCACCATCCATGCACATGTTTCAATGCACTCCCTTGCAAGTCAAATATCTAAAATCCTTGAAGAAATTATGAATTTTTGGTAACATGGCATTTTAACCTATTTAGTATGACCTGCGCGATTTTCCTACTCAATTTCTACGCATGCACAGTTTCTTCCATTGAAACCTGCAAAAAATTGTGCTTTGTCTTCCATTGTAGACCGCGCACATGATTCGATGAAAAATAAAGATAAAAATTAAGTTCTATAAGCCTCGTTGGGTGAATATATCCCAACTAGAAGCTTCCTGGTCATATCTATTTGAGTGAAGACCCTCAAAACAAGGAGCTAATTCCATTTCATCAAGGAACCCTAATCCCACTATTAGTGGATCTCATCCTTCTCTTTTGGATCTGAAACCTCCTCCATTTTTCCTATAAATTGAGGAGAGGCTAGAGGGTTCAAGGAGTTCAGAAAATGTAGTATTATGCTAGTGAATTTGTATTGGGAAGCTTATCATCCAAGGAGAGGATTTGAGGCATTTGGGAGGAACCTCAAGACATCAAGGCATGGTTGTAAGGCTCTTCTTTTATCTCTGAATTAATAAAAATGAATAATTTTTCTCGTTGTATTGTCTTACTGAAATGATGAATGCTTTATGTTCCTTTATATTACACTTTTTTTGAATCATTATATTGCATATTTCTTTGATCTCTTTTATGTTTGTGATTTTAGATCTTATCAAACCATCGAGGAGTTGCATCATGATGGATCGAGGATATCCATCAAGAATTTAACAAATACGTAAGGGAACCACTCTCCTTCTCTTGTTTTGATGATTTAAATGAATATAGCTTAGGGAAAGAGCTATTCAATTGTCTGTTTGTTTCTAGTTTTCCTTTAGGAATCTAGGGAGATCGCTCTTGTTCGCAAGAGGGATTTGTTCTCTTAAAAAGGGTAAGTAATATTTTTTATTAAATTGATAATAAATTACTAATTAGTTTAATTAAAATTATAAAGTGTAATGGTGAAATTAAATAATAGAGAGAAAATACACACTGATCAAAAGTAAAATAAGAATTGGATTAATATGATAGTGATAATGGTTAATTATTTATGTTAAGATATTAAATTAAATAATTAAAATTCGATTAAGAAAGTAAAATAAAAACACAAATAAGATCATATTAAGATTAGATTACAAATTTTTAGATTAGAAATGAATAAAGGAAATAAAGGAAAATTTTGAACTAGAATGACATAATTGTTCTAATTTTTCCCAACAATTGACATCCATCGTCAAAATTAGGGGGGATTGCGGTTGACATCGATCGTCAATTTCAACGGAGAAATATTGGGATTGAATCCATCTGTCGACCTGCCTCCTATTATCCTCATGTATTTTACAGATTTGACTAGGTGACTGTGGATGTTCTACAAGAAGTTAAAGATAGCATTATTTGTCTATCAGCTATCTTTAAGAAATCTCACTGCCTTCATTATCCCAAACAAACCTATTTCACTATATTTCATCTCTGCCTTCTCAGTTTACCTTGCTGCTCTTAAAATAAAGTCATTTTGGGCTAGTTCACCTCATTTTCACTCTCCTCCCTACCCACATTCTCATTCACTCATTCCCCTTCTGAAAACCCAATTTTCCCCTTTTTTCGAAACCTTCATTAAATACCCTCCATTCCTCATTCTCCCTTATATATTAAAACAATGTAAAATATCCTCTTTTACGTTATTTTAAAATAAAAAATTAAATCTATTGGGTCCCTTTACTTTATAAATATAACCCTGTTTTATTTTTTTAAAACCCGACCTTATGTTTTATAAACCCGAGCCCCTTTTTCTCTAGCCCTAAGCCCCCTGATATAAATTTTTCGCCTCTGCCGTTTGTTATATAACTCCCCATAAAACTTATAAAAATGCTCCTTTACCTTATACTATAAGAACCCCAAGCCCGCTCCCCTTTGGACTTTGTGCCCCAGTCAAAATGCACCACCTATCCCCGGGCTCCACCTCTGAACCTACCCACCGCTCCTCTGCTATGCAATCATCGTCGATCTCCGCTTTCGAGATCCGATGACCCCCATAGCGTATCGCAAATTAAATTGCACACGAGTTAACGTCTTGTAACCCACACGAAATGGATGGTTTTTCCTTGCCACGTGGCGATCACCCTATGGTATCGCATCGCCGCCCCCGAAAGCTGTTTACCACCCTTCTGCCGCGCGATAAACCACTTTCAGTTTTCCAAAACTGCTCATCCCTCCGTGCCAATTTTCAAAATTTTCCCGCCTCCAGTTGAATTCCTGCTGGTTCTGCCTTCAAAACCATGCCTCCTCAGCCATTTCCTCCTCTGTAAGCTCCCTCCGACAGCTCAAAACCTCTGAAAGATGCATTAAACCCTCTCCTACATGGTTTTTAGGTTAATTGTTTTGTGTTTTGTGCAGGTTCAATGGTGGAGGTGTCCACCTAAGCATTCTGATGGTCCAGGAACAATGGATGAAACTCTGGGTGACGATCTAGAGATTTAAATCAACCTTAGAAGGACCAAGGGCCCCATGTCAATGTCAAATCGATGAAGCATGATCATCGATGATTAATTAAAACCCTCCTTCAATGAAATAATGCACCTCCGCACACAAGACAAACAAAGAAACAGGAATACAAGTGAAGAAAACAGTTAATGGACTATGGACAGAGCAAAGCTAAGATTGGAAAGGCTAATCACTGATCAAAAGTAAAACAAAGAAGTAGCCAGCAAAGAAGAGTTTAAAGAAAATAAAGGCAGACAATTAAAAGATTAATGGATAAATATAGAAGATCAAAAGGTTTAATCAAAGGATTAATGAACAGACAGAGATAAAGAAGATTAAAGAGAAAAACAACAGAAACAGATAGTAAAAGGTTAATCAGATTTTAAAAGCCTAAATACAGAGTTTAAAGACAAAAACAAGAGGTAGATTAACCCAAAAGCACATTCGAATTAACTACACCTACAGGCAGGTACTTCTTTCAAAGATATTTTGCCACCTACAACATTGTTTCCTTCAATAAAGTGTCAAACAATTATTACACTTAGTTAGATATACTTTCTATCTACCAGTAGTTATTGTAAAGTTATTTAAAGGCCTTAAAGTCAAAAATTTCGCATATATTCTCTCAGAAGTTAAGATAGGAGTAATTATTCCAGAGAAGTATCTTCAGATATTTTTTTCCTTAGGCCTTGCATGGTCTTCAAGGTAAAAGACTCATTAACTCTATAATAAATGACACCCAAACCCTAACTTAGCTTCCACCTCCTCATTTGCAGATAAATATTGCATTTGAGCTCATTATATTGTTGGCATTTGATGATTTTGATAGCAATAGATGGTTTTCTTGAGTTCGAAGAAGAAATTGGTCTTATGGAGTTTGTGAATATGGCTTGCTTGGATTGATGATGATGGAGGATAGCTTGAAGGATCCTTGAGCATGATTAATGGTGATGTGTCTCTATTTAGTTCTTATTTTCCTTATGTATCATTTTGTTACATCCTTCTATGTTGCAGTAGAACATAAGAGTATAGGCTAAGAAAATGTTGTTTGAGGCACCTTATTCCTTTCCGTTTCTATTGTATTTATGTTTTCCTCTATTGGGTTAGTTTAAGGAATTCTTAATTACTTCTTAGGCCTACCTATGCTTGTTTATTCCATGAATGGTTCAATATAGTAGTTTTCAAATCTATTTTATGGTTAGCCCTACTTATTTGAAGCTATTTAAACTCTGTTTTGGAATCTCTCTTTGAAGCAATACTTGTTAGGTTTTAGCCAAAGAGGCCATTCTCTGATCATGCCCTTTGTCCAAGCTTAAGAATTTGCCTTAAAGTTCTTTGTAGCTTGATCATAGCTGTTTAGGAGTTCCCTCTTCTTTGATTAAAATTATATGTTATCTTAAATGTTTTCTAACCTTGAAGGTGAAATCACTAGAAGTTAAATGAGTTTCTTGCCTTCTATATTTCATTGGAATGTTTGTCTTGAATACTTATTTGCTTAATTTGAATCAAAGAGTTACTGGTTTGCCCTATCTATTGATTACTTCTTTATGCTTATGTATTTAAGTTCCTTCTTGTTAAAAGGTATGTGTTTAAGGATTCTTCACTGCCCTTACACACCTACTATGCTCACCAACTTATTGTTCATTTCACTTCACATATGCCTTAAAGATCCATTTGACCATGCTAGATTTTCCCTATTATGCATCTTGTTTCATTGTTGAGATATCCATGACTTTCATAGACTCCATAGCCCAATGATTTGAAGACCTCTCACTCCACCTATTCTACTTGATCATTTTACCCAACCAAAAAAAAACAACAAACACTACACTTAACAACTAGCCTAAAATCAAAACCCTAGAAGCAAAAACACATCCTTGCATACAATAGAGAGAGCCCTCTCTGAGTCTAGGAAGGCTGGGTCCTCGAACCCCAAAGACTGGTCTGATGTTACCCTATGCATTTGGTCCACCAATCTGCTAAATCACGGGACCCTAACACCTCCTTCCTATTAAATTTTGAAAACAAGGGGGTCTCTACAATTAATGTGGATCAGTACATTTGGTAGCAATTTCTTCTATTCTCTTCATTTATGTTTACAAGCTACATGCTTTCATTGCTATTTCTGCAATGTATTGGTGGTTTTGATCTCTCGTATGATGAGCTGGGCGAAATTTAGACCCTCTTCAACCTATATCATGATATCTAAGTGGGTGACAAAGGGTTGAGGTAGTTGGATGTATGGTGTTACGTGAGACGAAAGCTTACATATTAGCTGGTTCAGTGTTGGTCTTGAGACCTTTTGCCCTTTCCATTATGGAATCAATGGACACCTATTTTTCTTTGAGGTACCTTAAGATTGTAGTATGGAAGGGAGATATTTCTTCTATCTTCGGGGTATTTGAAAGCTTACGTACTATCTAGTTCATTGCTAGTCTTCAGACTTTTGACCCTTTCCATTTTGGTATGTTGTGAAAGGTTTAGACTTATTGTTTTTCGTCACTATAGCATATCGGGCATGTGGTGATTTGAGATATGACCGCCTACATTGACCGAACTATCTCAGGTTGTGGGATTGGTTGTGTGTTCAATATACATATTATATCTTGTCATTATTGATGCATATAAGGTTACAAATAGGTCATAAATAGACTATGTGTATAGGGTCTGTTTTGTCTCCATCTTCTTACGTTTTTTTGGGGGTGCTCTCTATTATGGTTTTTGAAGTGGCATTCAATGTAATGGATGGCACATATGTTTGAGCACTAAATTTTAGCTCGCTTTTATTTCTTTGAATTCGATTCCTGGTCATGTGAACAAGCTTCCTGAAGATGTGAAGGGGGATTTAGAGCTTTCATATAGGAGGAAGGTACGTGTGAATTTTCTTATCTTTATCATCCCTTGTAAATATTTTCATGTGCACTGTTGTCATTACTAGTCGAGGTATCCTAGATGCTGGCGTTTCTATGTTTCCTTGGTTTTGAGTTGCTTTGGTTTTATTTTTGAAGGGGATTATGTGGTGAGTATGGATATTTTTGCTATCTTTGGGGTGTCTTTAAATCTTGTAGCATTTTTATGTTATTTCTAGCTTGGGTGTGGGTTGGCCATATTTGAATTGTGCTTTTCCTTCCTGCCTCTGGCCTTGAGATGGTGGTTTCCCATTGTTAGTGTCAGAATATGCATTCTGCCATTAGTGATCAAAATCACTCTTTTCATTCTCATTTTAGGTGTCCCACTTGAAAATTTTTATTTCAATGCATTAGGTCATGCTAAAAATTGTTTCACTGATGGTAGCCCTACTCAATAAAACTTCACTCTCCCTCAGAGAATCACTTTGATGACTCACTTCCATGTCTTCTTGAGCATAATAACACCCATGTAAAGCTCATTTCACCATGTCTTGTCTCAGTTAAAGTCAACCATGGAAATCAAGTTATTCAAAGTCTCATTAGGTCATTAGGGTTTTGTCTTTCAAGGTCCAAAATGAATTATTCCATCTCAATAAATTCAACAAAAACACATGAGAGTGACTCAAAGACATTCTATTTCCATCTACATAAGATCATCAGTATGTAAATATTATATTTTTTAAGTTGTAATTTTGATTTCATATGATTTTCATATCAAAATGTCATTTTGATATGAAATCAAAGATGTAATTTATTTTTATTTGAAATGAAATTTTATGTTTTTTATATGTAATAATTCATTCCCTAGCTACCAAGTTCCAACTCAAGCATTCATGAAAAATTGAAGGAAATAAATTCAAACTCCATCAACTGATCAACCTTCAAAACAAAAATTTAGATGTTAAAGAGCATTAGTGTGAAAATTTGAAAATTGAAAAGTAAAACATAAGGAAAGTGGGTTTTCAAGTCCTAAATCAAATCCACTAGAGTATAAAAGCCCTAAACACTTCAAGACAAAGATCATTTGTGTCATACAACCTTAAGCAATCCTCAACAAGGAATAAATTTCGAATTTCAGAGTGTAGCTGTGAAAAATAGAGCTGGTCATTACATGTTCTCCTGGTCGTTGCGTGTTCAGCAGAGACGTTGCGCATTTAACTAGGACGTTGTGCATTCAGGCGAAATCTCAGTGCAATTTTCAATGGTTTTACGCATTCTGCAGGGTCACTACGCATTCAATTGGGTCGCTGCGCGTTCACCCAGAAAGCTCCAAAAAACCTCTGCCAGCCTGCCACTCCACCAATTGATGCCAAATATTTTCACAATGAGTCTTCAAAGCTTCTATTTCCAGTAAGTAACAAAATTCTCATCACCTTGATGTATTATTGTGCTTCAAGTAAATTCAAACCTATTTATAAAGTAAGAAACCCTAGTACTTATTAAAATCTAATTCACACCCTAAAGCTAATCCCTAAACTTTCATACGCTCTCTCTCAAATTCCTAAAAACATTCACCCAATTCCTTATCCCCATTCCCTAAAAAATCTCATCCCTTATAACCCTAGGCCTAGGGTTTCACTTGCCTAGGATCCCCTCCATATTCCCATTACCTTCATATCCCCAAGACCTCCCTTCACTTCATATTCCTTCATTTCATTCTATCATCCCCAGGGTTTTTGACACCAATCATGGCTGAAGAGGAGAACATAAGTTATAGTGAGGAAGAAAAACAAGAGAGAAAGCCATATAAGAGGGGAGGGAAAGTCATTAGACATGAACCAGCAAATACCATATATCTTATGGCATCTCCCCTCACTGTGGCATGCTTTAAGCATGTAGGATGTTTCAAGTTTTGTGAAAAAGTGCAAATAGTTCAGTACCATCCTATGTTGACAAGATTGTTCAATTCTAACCTTCATGACAAACAGGTCACCCTTGCTGGGGTCACTTTCACTATGTCCACTGACATTATAGCAGCTGCTATTGGGATCCCAAATGTTGGGGAAATATGGTTTAAACAAGGAAATCTGAATCATTATTATTATGAGCCATATCTTAAACCAAGGTACAAGAATGAAAAAAGGATGATTTTTCCTTTCTCCTACCTCCTTGACAGATACGTCTCCATGATGAAAATCATTATGAAATACTTCACCTATGAGGGAAGGTTTTCTAGACTCTATTCCTATCATATCCGGCTCCTCATGCACTTCACTAGGGTCAGAATGCTTCATATACCCTATTATCTCTACAGGAGCATTGATAATATGGAATTTATTACCCAAAAGAGAGATTATGATCATAAAATGCAAAGTCTCTTTCACCATTCCCTTATCAAAATGATAGTCATGCATCAACTTAATCAGTTAAACATTCCATGGACACCTTCATATCCAATGAGATTTTCACTGCCCCACCTATTTAGCATGACTAGAATGCACCTTCATCATCTCATCCTTCCTCATCTATCGCTCCATCTCAGCCTACTGTTCATACATCATTTCTAGATCAGCTCCCTTCACCTCATTCACCTCCATCACACATTGACCCTTCTTCTTCACCTTTTATAACCCTTCATCATCATCACACCATGAATTTGAGTCATCATGCTGTGACGAGGATATTAAGGAAAAATGGGCTAGTTTGGTTGAGGTTGAGAAATTGCCCAAAACTTACTAGAGAGGTTATAGGCATGTGTTTGCTTCACTTGGATTGAAAGGGGCCATGCCTTCTTCATTAACACAATAGGTAGATAAAGGTAAGGAAAGGGTGATAGAGCCAGCCATTCATGATGAGGAGGAAAATAATGAAACAGAGCAAGAATTTCAGTTGATTAACCCAGATGAGGAGGATGAAGATAAAATCACCAACGCAGTAATAAAAGGTAAAGAGGATAAGATTAGTGATCTCTAAGCTAGTCTTGAGAGGGATAAATATGTGATTCACTTCCTTGAGCATGAAAATCAGCAGGTGAATACCAAACATGTCATCAATGAGGTGAAATGCATCAAAGCACAGAAAGAGGTAGAGAAGGCTAAAGCCTTACTTGAGGAAACATTAGAAAAATTTGGTGAACTTGATGATTATGAGGATCAACCTCCAAGACAAAGATCTAGGACTAGAGGGCTGAAAAGAGATCTAGCCCTAGAGAGACAAAGGGAAGTTGAGCTAGCAGACCAACTTACACTAAATGAACAGCTTGCCCTAGAAATTAGTAAGAACAGGGAACCATGGCTTGATAGAGCCAATATAGAATTGGAGAAGTTGATAGAGAAGGCCAACAAGGATAATTAATTGTTGAGGACAAAGGTCAAACTTCATGCCTAGAAAGAGAGAATTGCATTGGCCAAGCTCAAAAGAGCCAATGCCAAAATTGAAGTTTTAACCAAGAAAGAAGAGAAAGAGAAGTTAGATATACTTGTTGAGGTGACACTCCATGCCTCAAACACTTGATCATCAAGTACCCCAACAATTTTTACAAAATTTTGGAAAACTTAGCATTTTGTACCTTTCTGTGTTTTTAAGGTTATTTTATACACATAAAATTTGCTAAACATGTAGCACCTTGGACAATACGCTCTTTTTGGGGGCATCTAATGGAAAAATGGCCACCACTCGTAGATTTTTAATGATGAGGACATCAAACCTATGAATTTTCTAAGATTTTGGAGAAGAACTGGTCACTGAAAAAGTCAAAAAACCATCAAAAAATCATGTTTCTGCCTCAAATTCTACCTGGTCACTACACGTTTACCAGTCTTGGAAGAAGTAATTTTTGACAAGGAAAATGGGCATCATTTTGAAAAATGAAGGTACTTATGGAAATTAGACTTGAAGGGATTTCCAACGAGCCATATTTGAGAATATTTGAACATCGGGAAGGCACTCAAATTAACCTTGAATAGAGGGGATAATTTCTGCCTGGTCGCTACGCGTTTAATAAGAAAATGGTGCTTTTGTTGTCTTCAGAAATTTTCTAAGTTTCACTCCAGTTTTGATTTTTATCTTGGGAAATTTTGAATTTACTTATGTAAATGATGAAGATGAATGTAATTATCATGATTTTACTATTTACTAGGGTAAATACAAAAGGAAAATCAAGCATATGAGGTGTAATGAATCAATTCACTTGAGATAGGAATGAGTCACTTTCATCGTCCTATACTCTAGCTATCAGTTCAAATTTTTGTGTAATATCTTCCTCACCTCATGGATTCGACCCTTGAGGATGATTGAAGGTGGTTTTCATGTTTATTTAGCTCAGTTTTTCACATGAGTCAAAGGTTGGAAATGTTGGAATCAGTTTGATTTTTCTAGTTGATCAAGGGAACTTGTACTCAGTTTTGGCCAAGCTAATAAAGAGGAGTTGCAACTACATTTACGAGATACCTGTGGTATTGAATGTCTTTAATTGTTTCTTATTCAGTCACATATGTTTGAATGTATTGTTCATGTCACTTTCATGTCTATGTTATGATATTTTACAAGTTTGAAATTCAGAATACATGCTTGCACATGCTCTGTTTTGGGTAACTGATTATATTTTGTTCATAATATTTTGTCTGAGAGAAAGACATCCGCTATGCTTATCTCATCCTTCTTACATTTTCAAAACCATTCCACAACCATTTACTTCAAGTGATTGGCATTGTACCTATCTTGCCCCATTGATCCCTATAGAGATTCAACAAGATGATGAGCTTATTGAAAATTAAGCACCTTCACTAAGTGGGGCCGCAGACTATTTTTAGGTGTATGTCTATTTTTAGAATGGTGAGCATATTATAAAGTTAGCAGGATGCCGATTCTCGGTGGTTGAGAAAGTTCTATCTTTGGATGAATTTCTATTTTTAGAAGATTGGGCGAAGTCTATTTATAGATCGCTAATCTAAAAATAGATGCATGTCGATTATTATTAGCCCTTAATAATAATCAGACTCTAAATATCAACTTATTCTCCTGGAGCACTTTATTTCAGTGAACAGGTGTGGCACATCAATGGGCTGAAGGAATTACGCAATTCCTAGGGTAGTTGGTGACTCATGCATGGAGGACTCAGTTATAACTAATAGTGGCAAGTTGTGACAGAGTTGGAAGAGTAGTTATGTGAGTTGTTATTTCATTTAACTTAGTTAAGTGGGTTAAACTCAGTTGTGCTAGTTGTATCTAGTTGTAACTAAAGATACACTAGTGAGAGTTCAGTGAATTAATTATTTAATTAATTCACAACTAGAGACTCACTTGCAACTGAACAAATACAACAGTTAACTACTTGCATGTCAGTTCCAGTGGAGACCCAGTCGAGAGATAGGTGAAAGGGTGAGATTATATGTTGTGACTATAGTGATGAATTCAATTCATTTACACAGACATTGGAGTTGCCAATGAGGATTGTGCAGTCAAGGCAAGGCAAGGTCGAATTCATTCAAGGATCTTCTTCAGCAGGGATTCTGTAGTGGAGGCAGGTTGTCAGGAGGCAAGAAATTGGTGCATAGATATGCAAATTTCTGCATGACAGTGTGTGATGATTGTATATTGTACCGAGAGCTTGATGTACTAAGATTTGTTGAGATTATTACATGATTCCATTGATATACATAATACATGATAGTTGGGGTTTTTAGCTTTAAGCTTTCCCATTAAAACATCTTGTTTATGTGCGATTGATTTTCTTCATGTGTTTGCAATTGGCGATTTAATTTCCGCAAAGAATTAATTGGAAGGATTTTGTATTTAACATAAGTTAATTTGTTAGATCAAGAGAATCCGGTAATACATATCAGTATTAATAAATTTCTACATGGTATCGAAGCTGTGTTAATCACTGGAGATTGAAATATTGAAGCAATGTTGAGTTTTGTGCTGGTGGACAATTCAAATTTGCTGCAAAAACATTTCTTGGTGCGACAGTTGAGTATTAATTGAAATGGCTTTCAATGGGTTGCGGTTGGAGTATGAAATTGAGGTTAGCTCTAACTACCTAGCCTGGAAGGACAGGATGGAGGTGGTGCTTGAAGATAATGGTCTGAAGGAGTTCATCGATAGCGATGTTCCTAAGCCCACTTCGACGGATGCTGCATTACTTGATGCCTGGCAAAATAAAGTAGCGAAGACAATAAGAATTCTGTTGGAAGGTGTGAAAGACCATATTGTGTCAAACCTTCATGGGAAATCCACTCCATTTGTAATGTGGAAGTCTTTGACAGATCTTTTCCAAAGTAGTAGCGACTATAGGAAGTTGGCGCTGAAAGATAATCTCACAAAAATCAAAATGGAGAAGGGCGACAATATTCCAAAATATCTCACGAAGTTTGTCCAATGTAGGGACGAGCTGGGGAGTGTGGGAATAATAGTTTCGTATGATGACTTGGTGAGCTTGGCTCTCCTTGGGCTTCCAAAGAGTTGGCACAGTTATCAAGACTCTGTCAATGGACGGGAGAAACTGCTAGATTGGGAGCGACTTTGGTCGGATCTAGTGCGGGAGGAGATAAGGCGAAGTACCAGGGATGACTCTTCATTAAAGAATGATGATAGAGAGAATTGTGCTTTGGCTGCCAAAGCAAGGAAAAGGAAGGGGAAGAAATCCCATCCAAAATCCAAGGCTAAAGGCAAGAAGCTGGATTTGTCCAAGGTGAAGTGTTTTCACTGTCACGGACATGGGCATCTCGCCACTAACTGCCCACAGAAAAAAAGAAAGAAAAAGAAAGCTGCTGGAGCTGCAGCTAGTGAGGCCCTTGCCTTGAAATTTGAACTTGATTTCTCCTTGATCACATGCTTGGTTTCAAGTGCAATGGGATCAGTGTGGTATCTTGCATGACGAGAGACAAGGAGTTATTTAGTGACTTGGAGGAGAAAGATCTCCAAATGCATATAGATATGGGCGACGATGGTAGATACAGTGCGGACAACATTGGAATCATTACGTTTGAGAGGGAGTTAGGTAAGCCATTTCTGTTGAAATAGGTTATGCATGTTCCAGGTCTGAAGAAGAACTTGGTCTCAGTCATGATGTTGGAGGACAGAGGTTATGACGTTGTTTTCAGCAAGGGAAAATATTTCCTGCAACATAAAACAATGGGTTAAACTAATAGGATAGGGATTCGAGTCAAGAATATCTACAAGCTGGAGGTATATGGTTGCGCTGCAATAATGGGCAAAGAATAAGAAGTGGCAAGCCAGGATGAGGGCGAATTATGGCACAGAAGATTGGGCTATCTTCACCATGGCGCCTTGAAGATTTTGTAGTATATTTCTACTGGACCTCCCAAGGGTACTCTTGCGTAGTCAGATCAATGCAAGGGATGTTCTATGGGTAAGTTTTTGAAGACCAACTTTCATGAGAAGGAGAACCGTGCTTCGGTGATCCTGGAGAGAATTCACACAGACGTGTGTGGAACTTTCTCGATTGCTTCAATAGAGAAACACAATTATTATGTTATTTTTGTTGATGACTATTCTCGTAGATGTTGGATCTTCAGAAGAAGGATCAAACATTCTCAAAATTCTGTGAGTTTAAAGCATTGGTGGAGGAGTCGGGGAAGCAAGTGAAGGCTTTGCGGAGTGATAATGGTGGTGAATATATCTCGAACGAATTCAAAGACTTTTGTAGAAAAGAAGGAATTCGAAGAGAACTCATAATGCCTTATAACCCACAGCAGAATGGGGACTTGGAGAGGAAGAAAAAAACAATCGTGAGTGATGCATGAGCTATGTTGCATGACCAGGGCCTACCGATGCACTTGTGGGCAGAAGCATGCAACACTGTGGTTTATGTGCACAACCGTTGTCCTCATAGAGTACTTGGCATGAGTACACCTGAAGAAGCTTTTACTGGTAAGAAGCCAGATATTTCTCATTTAAATATTTTTGGCTCATCTGTTTACATTCATGTGACCAAGGACGCCAGGAAGAAGCTGGAGCCGACTGCAGAAGTTGGTATATTTGTGGGGTACACAGAAACACCCCATAATTATTGTTTGTATTTTCCAAACAGTCGGATGACTGTGGTGTGACGGGATATAAAATTCAATGAGGAGAAAGCCATGAAGTTGTCGCTTGAGAGGGAGCTAAAATTTCATGCAGAAGAGGAGCTACTTGCTCCCAAAGATGAGCCTCTAGATGTGGATCAGCCACAGGAGGAGATTCATGGAGTGGAGGAGTCCACTCATGTAGAACCAAACATTAGAACAGGTAGGAAGCGTACCACGAAAGCTTATAGGTTGAATCTTGATGCGGCATAGAATGTAGGAGTCGCTTCTTCACAGTGCAAATAGGGACAATCACCTGACTGATTCACTAGATACATGGCTCTCATGAGAAAGTGTGTCGTGACAAAGCCATCTTCCTTTGAGGAAGCAACGTAGGAGCCCACATGGGTAGATGCCATGGTGGAGGACTATGACTCCATTGTCAGAAACAATGCTTTGGAGATTGTTCCAAGGCCGGTTGGTAAATCAGTGGTATGTTCAAGATGGATCTACAAGGTAAAGAAAGCTATTGATGGGAGCGTCAAGAAGTATAAGGCAAGATTTGTTGCCCGGGGCTTCTCACATATCGAGGGGCTTGATTATGAAGAAACCTTTGCACTTGTCGCATGATATTCTTTCGTAAGGACCATCCTTGCTCTCTCATCACAGATGGGTTGGCACATTCATCAGATGGATTTGAAGACTGCGTTCCTTAATGGGATCTTTGAGGAAGAAGTGTACATTGAGAAGCCTAAAGGATTTGAGATCTTCAGCAACGAGTCACATGTGTGCAGACTCAAATGAGCGTTTTATGGGCAAAAGCAAGCACCCCGTACTTGGTACACATGGATCGACAACTATTTCACTAGACTTGGCTTCACCAAGAGTGAGGCAGATGCAAACCTATACAAAATTATGGTGGAGGGTAAGGCTTTAATCATTTTTCTTTATGTTGATGATTTAATACTAACGGGTGATGAGTAGTTGATACACTCATGCAAGGAGGACCTTGCAAAGGAGTTTGAGATGAAGGATTTGGGCCTCCTTCATTATTTCCTTGGATTGGAAATATGGAAGCGAGAAGGTGAAATATTTGTGTCTCAAGGCAAGTACGCTCGGGAGATACTTGGTAAGTTTTACATGCAGGACAACAAGTCCATGGATACTCCTCTTCTAGGAAACTGGAGGGAAGAGGATGCTACATCGGTAGAGGTAGTGGATGCCACTATCTATCGACAATTGGTGGGTTCTCTCATGTGTTTATTTAATACAAGACTGGAAATATGTTATGCGGTGAAACAACTTAGTCAAGCGATGGTTAAGCCTACCAAGCTCTTTTGGAAGGCAGGAAAGCATGTCCTGAGATATCTCAGGGGCACATCTGAGTATGGATTACGGTACAGACAGACGGATGAGGTGAATTTGCATGGCTTCACGGATGTAGATTGGGCAGGAAACCCAACAGACAGAAAGAGCACATCAGGAGGGGTTTTCAGTATCGGATCTACAACAGTTTCTTGTTACAACAGGAAACAAAGATCTGTGGCACTTAGTTCAGCAGAAGTAGAATACATGGCAGCAATTCAAGCTTCATGTGAGGCTATTTGGACGAGGAAGATCCTGTTCGGTTTGTTCGGTTCTCATTTAGATCCTCCAGTGATTCATTGTGATAATCAGAGTTACATTAAACTCTCGATTAATCCTGTGTTTCATGATAGATCTAAGCATATATATATCCGATATCATCATATTAGATATTGTGTGCAACAAAATATCATGTTGCTTCAGTACATTCCTACGGAAAATTAGGATGCAGATATTCTGATGAAGGCGTTCACTAGGAGAAAATTCGAATACCATAGATGCAGGATCGGGGTGAAGGATAATCCCTATATTTTTGAGAGGGAGTGTTTAGATTCAACAAGATGATGATCTTAGTGAAAATTAAGCACCTTCACTAAGTGGGGCCCATGGGCTATTTTTAGGTGTATGTCTATTTTTAGAATGGTGAGCATATTCTAAAGTTAGTAGGATGTTGATTCTATATGGTTGAGAAAATTCTATCTTTGGATGAATTTCTATTTTTAGAATATTGGGCGAAGTCTATTTATATGTCTCTAATCTAAAAATAGATGCATGTCAATTATTATTAGCCCTTAATAATAATCAGACTCTAAATATCAACTCTCTTGGAGCACTTTATTTCAGTGAATAGGTGTGGCACATTAGTGGACTGAAGGAATTACGCAATTCCTAGGGTGATTGGTGACTCATGAATGGAGGACTCAATTATAACTGATAGTGGCAAGTTGTGACAGAGTTGGAAGAGTAGTTATGTGAGTTGTTATTTAGTTTAACTCAGTTGTGCTAGTTGTATCTAGTTGTAACTAAAGATACACTAGTGAGAGTTTAGTGAATTAATTATTTAATTAATTCACAACTAGAGACTCACTTGAAACTAAACAAATACAACAGTTAACTACTTGCATGTCAGTTCCAGTGGAGACCCAGTGGAGAGATAGGTGAAAGGGTGAGATGGACTATCTGTTGTGACTATAGTGATGCATTCAATGCATCTACACAGACATTGAAGTTTCCATTGATGATTGTGCAGTCAAGGCAAGGAAAGGTCGAATTCATTCAGAGATCTTCTTCAGCAGGGATTGCGCAGTGGAGGCAGGCTGTCAGGAGGCAAGAAATTGGTGCATAGATATGCAAATTCTGCATGACAATGTGTGATGATTGCATATTGTACTAAGAGCTTGATGTACTAAGATTTTTATGACATTGTTACATGATTCCAATGATATACATAATATATGATAGTTGGGTTTTTTAGCTTTAAGTTTTCCCGTCAAAACATCTTGTTTATGTGCGATTGATTTTCTTCATGTGTTTGCAATTGGCGATTTAATTTCCGCAAAAAATTAAGTGGAAGGATTCTCTATTTAACATAATTTAATTTGTTAGATCAGGAGAATCCATTAATACATATCAGTATTAATAAATTTCTACAATCCTTACAACCTTAACTCATTTTCCTTGACCTAGATTTCCTTGACCTAACTCCTTCATCCACTGATTTCCCCAACCAAATCATTTCAAAAAAACCCACCTACACTATATACCTAGCATAAAACCCTAATCGCTCCAGCCCTCCTGGTTGTGACCCTTTTGGAGAGAGCCCTCTCTGGCTTGATAGGGCTAGCTATCAAGTCAAAATCTTGGTTTGTGGTTACCTCTATTGGGATTCCTTCCTCGACCTTGGGAATCTGGTGGAGTGATAACACCTGACATATGCCACTATATTTTCTAATTATAACCTTTGATTACTTGTTGGATTTTCATGTTTAGTATCGACATCTCAAGGTGATTTTAGCCGCGTTTGTACACTGCGGGATTTTCCCCTTTTTGGGTGGCAGTGAATGACTCAATTTATGTTCTCGGGAGGTTTATATCACAAGGTATTCTATAGCATTACCTTTAATGCTTCTTCGTACCTGTCTTTTGTTGATAAATTACAATTACTCCGATCCCTTAGTGCCCTCGCATTTCTATACCGGGTAGGTATATTTTAATCTGGTATTTATGCTTCCTGGATTCAAGCCATAATTTGCATCTATCCACCTCATCAGGCTTTGTGTTTTTCTCTCTTGGGCAGGTGTGGTCTGCACCCTTGGGAAGGATGAATTATTCGAGAACTAACTATGGTTACCCTGAGGCCCTTATTAATGCCACGTTGGCTGCTGAGGTGGAATATGCCAACTCACACCTGATTAGTTGTTTCTTGGGCCCCACACACAAACATGTTGAACATTTGTCTAGGGATGGTCCCTCTGGATACCACACTGTGCATGAAAAGGACACCAGGAAGAAACTCAAGATGTCTTAAGACATGCCTTTCGGTAAAAAATCTGGGAAATTTGTAAAGGAATCCTCTGAGACTAAACTACTTTGTTTCGGTCACAACATTCTTTGGGATTATGTGGTTAGTTTGTAGAAGCATGCTTTTGTGGATTGATGGGAATTCTTGGAATTATATGAAAAAATTATGCAGGTATGGGTAAAATTATAGTGGTTCCCCATTCTCAGCTATAATCCTAAGGCCAATATGTTTCTTCGTAGATGGTTTAGTATGCATTTCCTCCATTAGGATGATGCTGAGTGAATTCTCAGATCCCCTTGGGGGTGTGGTCATAGTTTTTTATAGCTTCATGAGTGGTATGTTCCTTTCAATTCATTATCAGATACTCCTTGTAATAATTTCATTTGGGTTAAGCTCCCCAGACTACAACTTTAATTATAGAAACAAAAGGCCATTGAGGATATCGATACCACCATCATTCATTTTTTTAATTTGGATCCTATAAGTATGGGTGCTCCAGGAAAGAGCATCACATGGTTGTTAATTGAGGTTAACTACTTAGGTGGCCTCCCTAAAAATATTGATCTGGAATGGGGCCCGATTAAGATCAGATAGAGAGTGGAATTCAAGGGCATACCATTCAGATGCATGTTTGTCCACCATAAAGGTCATCCCATGGATAGATGCTTGTGGAAGACTTGAGTGTAATATGGCACCCATAATTGAAATGGTAATTTTTTGATCCACACTTGAATTAATATCATCTAGGTACTTATCCCCCTTCTCTTGACACATATTTAAATTTTTCTGGTCTTTTTTCCTCGTCTTCTTCCTCCCTTCCCTCCTCATCAAAGAAATCTAACGTTCATAGGTTTGAGGGTGCATCCAGGTCTAATAATCCTATGTTTTGTGCTTCTCCTCCTTCCCAAGACCCTGTCTTTTCTGCTCTGGTCCAGTTGACTTCATGCAGTACTTTCTTTGTGAACCCCCCTATTTCAGAGTCGTTGATCAATTATCCGTGTTTTCTTGGTCGTCTCCCTCCTAAGCCATCCCTTGACCTGCATATTTGGGATATTCCCCTTCCCTTTGAATCTTGTATTCAGGCCTTAGTCCCTAAGGAAATACATCCTCTCGTGGAACCTCTCCTACCATCATCTGTCATCGTCCCCCCACTAAACTCCTCTCCTCACAGCTTTTTTGTAAGTGACTTAGATTTATTGATGAAGGAACCAACCATGGATTTGGAGTCCCTCTCCATTCATAAAGTTGAGGAATCACACTCGTTTCCCTCCATCGGCCCTGGCTCTGCCTTTAATATTGCAGTTCATAGAGTGAGCGGAAAAGGTAGTCACCATTTTCATGGGAGGTCGACTACTAAAGCCTGAAATTTGGGTTGGATGTGGACCTTTGAGAGGTTCCCATCATATCCTCTTCTAATTTCTGAGCCATTATATCTTTTGTGCCCGTCACAGAGGATCCTAAATGAATATAATTTCTATAAATTTGTGAGGCCCGAGGATGCCTTAAAAATACTATCCATTAAACATCTCATTTCCTTTGTGTGACCTTCACCATTTTTATTTAGGAGATGATGTTGGCTAAGGATAAAGCTATAGATTATTTTCTTTCTATTTTCCTGAGCTAGTACTTGGTGGCAGCCGACTCGTGCAATTTCTCTAGTGGCTTGGATCTCTTTGGGACCCTAGATGGGTGAATCTAAGAGCTTATAAAAATTTTGCAGGCATCCTATTTTCCGAGAATATTAGGGGCATCTCTTGTCATTTACATGTTCTTAGTATTTATGCTCCTTGTCCGGACATCCTCACATTTTGGATCATGTTAGATGCTTGAGGGATTTTGAAGATCGGTTCATTGTTTATTGCAGGTGATTTAAATGCCATTATTTCAAGCAAGGAATTTTGGGGTTCGAGGAGCAGATTGAACCCTTTGGCATCTCACCTCCAAGACCTCTTTACTGCGAATCACCTTGTGGACGTCTGGTCATATCGACTTGTCCTTACTTGGAGTAATTCTTTGGATGGAGTAGACCATATCAATAAGTGGCTTGATAGATTTTTGGTCCATGAAAATATTTTGGAGATTCTCGGGAATACAATATCTTAGGTTGCTTGGAAAAGTATCTCATACCACCTCCCGATTGTTCTACAATGGAGAAGAGAGGAAATGTGATAGGGACTCCCTTTCAAATTTAGCAGAGTATGGTTTGAGGACAAGGATTTCATCAAGATGATGCGTAATTATTGGAATTATATGACACTCACTTGTGTGAACTCGACTATGCATTTGATCACCTGGAAAATTATCATATTAAAGAGTGTTATCAGGACTTGGGAGTGCTTAAAAAAATACCATATGGGTTTGCACTTGCAAGGAATTGAGGAGGAGATGATTTGCCATGGAAACATTAAGGACCCTACATCCCCTTCTTCAATACATTTGAAACGTTTGAAGGAATTAGAGAATGAAAAGAGATTTATATTAGACATTCAAGAAACCACTTGGCGACTTAAAATTCGGGCTATCTCGATTAAGGAAGGTGACTAGAATACATGTTTTTTCCACCATTATGAAAATAAGAGGAGGAACATAAATTCTATCCAGGAGATGGTATCTGTATCTGGAGGTAGTGTACACTCCACTTTAGATATACAAAGGAAGGTATTTTTTTTTTCGAAGGCATGTTCTCTTCCCACACAAGGGTCGATATTGAGGATCAAATCTGGGGTATTGAGAACTACCCCTGTATGTTCGCAGAGGAATCAAACACTGCCCTGAGTTACACTGTTTCTATTGATGAGATATATTAGGTTCTAAAATATTTCGCGAAGGATAAATTCCCCGGCCCAGATGGCTGAATGGTGGAGCTGTTTTTGAATTTCTTCGATATTATGGGAAAGGATCTCATGGATATGGTTGAGGAATCTCGCATAACTGGTTGTATCACTTGGGCTATAAAATCCACCTTTTTATCGCTCATTCCTAGTTCCTCGCACCCTGTCTCCTTCTCGAATCATAAACTGATTTCCCATTGAAACATCACATATAAACTGATCTCCAATATCATTATGGGAAGGATTAAGGATACTCTTTCAAAGCACATATCTCTGGAGCAGTTCGATTTCCTCACTAATTATTAGATTCATGACACTATTGCTACAACGCAAGAATGCATCCATTCGATTCACACTAAAAATATTGAGGTTATGGTTATGAAATTGGACTTGCGTAAGGCATATGATTGTGTTTAATATTATTTTATGTGTTTGATCCTCACAAAAATTGGGTTCACGGTGAAAAATGTGGACTAGATCATGGCTTGTGTTACATCAGTAAATTTTTTTGTTTTGATAAATGGTTTTCCTTCAAAAAAATTTCAGGTTAGTAGAGGGCTGAGACAAGTGTGCTCATTATCCCCATTACTATTCATTCTCTTCATGAATGGTTTACGTAAGAATTCTAGGGAGACCCTTGTGCTTGGTACTTTCGATGAACTACAATTAACTCACCCAGCTTCTGTATCACACATGTTATTTGTGGATGATGTCCTTCCTTTTGGTCAGGTATCAAGGGCACAATGGAGTATATTACATTCCATTTTTTCCAGGTATGGTATTGCATATGTTGTAGTGGATAATGGAAACAAATCAATTCTGTTTCACTCCTCTAGTGATATGGAGGAGATTGAGTACATTGTCAGGATCTTTGGGGTGGATATATTGAGCCTGGAAGAATGTTTCACTTACTTGGGTTTCAGTCTAAAACCAAATAAAAACTCAGTTGGGGATTGGAGGCTTTTGGAAAAGTTCCAAAACAGATTATCATTGTGGATGCATTGGTGGCTCTCTTTGGGAGGAAGGTATACTCTTTTACAATCTGTATTGCAACAACTAACGATTTATTGGATGCATTTGTTTTTTTTACTAGTGTATATCATCAAGAGGACTAAGGCTATAATGGCACACTTCTTATGGTCGGGTACCATGGGGGCACATAAATATCGTCTGAATCGCCTTGATGCTATATCAAGAGACAAGGAGAGTGGTGAATGTGGCATATTGGATTTGTGAGTTTTTGGATGGGAATTGTTTATTAAATCTCTTTGGAGGGCATTTTATGGAAAAGGTCTTTGGCAGGATATTATTTTTAAGAAATATATGAAACAAAATTCGATAATGGAATGTTACCAAAGAGGGGAGATTGGCATGAAAACATGTTCATAAATATGGCAGAGTTTTCACAAAGTCAAAAAAACAATTCCTGACTATGCTACAATGGTCATTTGGCACAGGGGATAAAATATTGATTGGCATTGACTCTATTATTGGGGATAATTCTACTTCCTATCTTCTTGATTTTTTAATTGAAGCTCTACATGCCAGAGGCTTTTTATTTCTTAACCAAGTCATTGGTCACTAAAACGATTCCTACCCTATCTAGATGAATGCGGTGGAGATCAACTTAGTTGACTCAAATTTGACTTGCTGACAACACTTTACACATGTTATTCAAATGTCTAGCTTGATTCGAATGGTTAGTGGCGTTTCTCTTAAATGGCTAGGGACCATGCGAAAAGGAATAGTGGTGGTCTCGAAGATTTACAAATACATTCTTTCCAAGATTTATCCCACGACTATTGTGTGTTGGTACCAAAATATTTGGAGATGGGTCATATTTTGTTGGTTATTGTGGCATAACAAAGTCCTCATCTGGGACAATATTTGCAAAAGGGGCTTCGAGGGCCTAGGTTGGTGCCCTTTTTGCAAGTGGTCATAGGAATTTGTACTTCACCTTTTCTTGCAGTGTTTCTTTTCTTTGCATGTGTGGTCTCGGGTTTTATATCTTCTATAGTTTCCACCTCTGTGCTAATTCCCCTTATTGGAATCATTCTTAAAATGGTGGGCAACAAGAAGGGGAAATCACAGGTCTATCCCACTATACACTTTTTGGAAGATCTGGCACGCAAGGAACTTTATGATCTTTGAAGGTATATAGGTGAACATCTTTGGGATCTGTATTAACATCCTTTCTTGGCTGGAATTGAGGAGGGGTAAAAAACACTTAGAAAAGGTGTGCATATTGAGAACGAATATTTTGCAGGTCCATTTCTCTGCTGTTGTTTTTTATGGATCCGTTCAGGGTGGAAAATTCGGGTACGACGCTTGGCTAAGACTTAACCCTGATACTCATTTCCTTCTTTATTGGCATGGTGGACATGGAACAAACTCTAGAGCCGAACAACTGGCTCTCTGGGAGTTGTTGTGTTTTTCCAAGAAAAACTAGATGGATAACATCACCATTTATGGGGAATCTAGATCTATCATTGACAAGATCTCTAGTCGGGCCAATTTCACTCCTCCCAATTTAAACCACTGGATGGATCACATTGAGTACTTGAACCGGTCCTTTGTGGACATTTCATTCATACACATCTATAGAGAATTAAATATTGTGGCTAATGGTTTATCGAAGAAATGCCTTTTGGTAGCTTGGGAATTTCTACATTATAGACTAGTTTATGAGAATATGTTTGTGAAGGAGGGCGAGTTGGCCCTTAATTAACTTATCATACCTACTTGCTTTATTTTGTTCCTTTTAAGCCTTACTAATTGAACTAATACATATATAGTCTTTTTTATGTTGGTTTCATATGCCTAGACTTAGACTCTTTATTATATTGGTCACAATAATTTATCTTTGCTTATTTGTTTGGGGTTGGAGATATTTTTATTTATTTTGGCAATATGAAATGCATATGGATATTATGTATTGGTTTTTTTAATATAATACAAAGCTAACATTTTATCCTTTAAAAAAGAAGAGAAATAATAAGTAAAAAATAAAAAATATTAGTCCCACTGAAGCTATCAATGATTGTCTATTACATATTGGTTGTATCCTTTATGGGCATTTACAATGAACCTTTCAATTATTTTGATTAAAATTTTCAAAAAAATTAATCATTTAAATTATTTTATAAATGGTTAAAATTTATTTTTTGATCAGTTTTAATTTTAAAAAAATTAATAATTTAAATTCTTTAATAAATATTGACTATTTAACCTATTTTAAATTTGAATTAAAATTTTCAAAATTTTTAATAATTTAAATTATTTTATAAATAATAAAAATAAAAATTTATGAATAAATTTTCTTAAATAAAATTCTAACCTTGTACATAATTTCAAGTAAATTTTAAACCACTTGTTAAAGTCCACACGTAAAACAATTTCGATGCTATTTATCCCATCCCAACCCTGTGTTATATAATCCCTTCTTGACATAATAGTCCATAATAGAGAAAATGCCTTCGAGTTAAAATATATCATGCATTAATATATCATATGTTATTGGGACTATCTCAATTAACATTTATTATTATTAATTTTATATTGAAATCTCAACTTTCACATTAAATTGTAATATGGATTATTTGTACATATTTTTTTTATATACAATTTATATAAGAAAATGTTTATATATCAATATTTTTTATTTTCTAAATAAAATTTTAATTAAAAATTATTTATGTGAATTAATTTTGATAATTTTACCTCAAACGTAATAATAATGATTTCAGTAAAAAATCACATTAATTTTATTAATATATCATTTTATATTAGTTATGAGTAATATATTATTTTAAATTTAATTATGATTAGAAATGAATCTAAGGTAAAAATTTCTCCTAAAGTAAAAAAAAATAAAAATTGTATTTTTTAAAATTAAGTATAATTACCTCTGTGGGGTCTTGGTTAAACGGTGATGAGGCGGGCTGTTATAGCACTCATCACAGGTTCAATTCCCTTCCCCGATCGGGGTGATGTATCTGGACATGTTAACGAAAATGGAGTAAAAAAAAAAAAAAAAGAGAAAAAAGTGAAAAATGAAAGGAACTACCAAACTTACAAAAAAAATAAAATTAAGTACAATTACTTAAAAGTTTGTAAGTGAATTTACTAATATTTTTTAAGAGAAACACCAAGATAAGTGGTGGTGTCTAAAAATATTGTTGGTGGGATCTTATTGGTGACGGACAATTTTCTAGTCACGAGTACAAATTTACCTAGAGTCCCTATTTCTTTAAATAGGTTGCATTAGAGATGAATACCATGGGAAAAACCATGGGCGTTCTTATACGTGGAGCCTAAAAATCGTTGGTCCCTGAAACACTCTAACAATCCCCCCCTTAAACTTGATTGTGGGAGATTAACTTAGTCCCAATCATTCATCAACCATTTCGCTTGAGATCTCACATTATCCCCCTCAAGCTAGGATATCAATATACTTGCAACCATGGTACCGATCCAAATGGTCTATTCCATAACTTAATGACTAAAGTCTTAAAACATTACAATAACATATAAATTCGACATCTAAATTTGACAGTTAATTATAACTTAAATTTTCAAAATTTTCTGCCAAAATATTTCATAATCTTACCAAACTTCTAGATTATTTTGTAATTTTTTAAAGATTACTGCAATTAACATTAGGAATAATAATGCTATCTCCACGATGCTGCTGTCGAGCGGACTCCCTTCTCTGTTGGGAAGCCTGGCGTCATCATTACTCAACGTTCAGGGTTCAAAGCCCGATCTAACACTGGTCATGCCGAATGGGGTTGCGAGACACATCGGATTTTTGAGCGGCGTTTAGTTACGAGTGGTGTGGTCGGAATATTCGGTTCGACTGATGGTCAATTTTTTTAATTTGCTTTATATTTACACAATTTTACTCTTGTTTTGAGTCTTTTTATATCACCAGTCATGAATCGGAATTGTGTGTTTCATAGAAATTTTTTTTTTTTTTTAAATTTTTTAATTTAATTTTTTTTTTTTTTTTTTTTTTTTAATCTTCTTTTTCTTTCTTTTATATTATAAATCTTTTCTTTTAGACAGAAACGGTTAAATTTTATTAAAGAGCGCCAATACAGTGGCCTTGTGCTATTACATTACTGCTCTGGCTGAGAGCGCAGAGCCTAATTTTCCTCCTTAGGCAGTAAACATTGTAGCAGTGATTGCAAATATCCCACTGCAGATTTCAATGCACTGTGTTGTCGTGATCAGATGGAGCGTTGGAGGTGGCATCGAAATTAGAAGCTCTGAGATTGCCGACAGGTCCGCAGATGAGCGCTGGCTGAGTGGAGCCGGTGGCTTGAAATCCCTCCGGATCAACGATCAGGTCCTTCGTTTGGCATTCCAGGGCATCGTAAGAGGAGCCCTTCTTTCTATTACCTTTGGATGCGCTACGGATAGAAAATAGAGCATTTTTGCTTCTGCCAAAAATGCAGCAGTGGATCACACAGCCTCCTCTCATCCGGATGCTTACAGCAGAGAAAACAAGAAAATAACAAAGAGCGTGAAGATGGGAGAAAAGATCAGACTGCTTCAATAGGGATTGAACCAAGATTGTTTTCAGAAGATCATTAAAGATGTTGCGGTTCAGATAGAAGGGAAGATGGAAGGGCCTAGGGATCAGAGGAATACCCAGCAGAAATTTGGCCCAGAGAACACAGGACTTAAGGGATATTGCAGAAGGAATCGACATAGTTAACGGAAAGAGATCTTTTACTCCGCAGAACGCCAAGACTGGCTTCCATATCTGCCTGGGTATTTAATTTCCTGGGGATATGATAGAAAGAGATCTTGTGGAATTTAGGCAAAATAAGTCTAATTTTCCTGAGGATAGCTGATAAATGGATCTGAGAAGGATTCTTATTGGAGTTCAGCGCCTGGATAATGATCCTGGAGTCCCCGAAGACTGAAATGGAGAGAAAGTTACCTTTGATCGCTTGAAAAAGACCCTGCCACAGAGCAAGTGCCTCCGCTCTATTATTTGATTCCCTGCCCAGACCCCAAGCAAACCGGATCACATCAGAACCATCAGGACCCAAGAGAACCCCACCGCCTCCTGCGATACCAGGGTTGCCTTTGGAGGCCCCGTCAAAAAATAGGCAGTGATCATTCAGTGCCGACCTCCATTTGATGAACTCTTGCTCCTCCAGCCTAATTTCCCAGTTGGAGTGGACACTTGCAGAAAGGGTGGAACAGTCCTTATGGTTAGGGACCAGTCCATTCAACCAGAGATCTTCCTCTCTGTTCAGAGCTTTTCCAGGCTTATTGGCAGAATTGGCTTCTAGAGTTTCACCCAATAGAGCTTTGACTTTGGTGATGACTCTGGGCGAATTGCAGCGTTCGTTTCTGAATAATCTGTTGTTTCTTTCCAGCCACAACTTCCAGCAAACAATCTTGGGGATCCACAGCCAGCAATTTTTGAGAAGGAGATTTTTGGAAAGACCAAACGGAGATAATTTGCTCCAGGTTTGGAAAAGATTTGGGATGTTCCTAGGGAGCTCGATTTTATCAGAATTTAGCATAAGGACCCCCTTCCAGACTTCTAGCGCAAAGGGGCAGGTTAAGAACAAATGATCAGATGTTTCTTCATCTGACATGCAAAGATTGCACCAGGATGGTCCTTCCATACCGCGCCTGCGGAGATTGTCACGAGTGAGTATACTATTGTGAGCTAACGTCCAGCAGAAGAAATCAATTTTGGGAAGAGAGGGGGAATCCCAAATAAATTTCCATTGAGCAGGATTTGGAGGAACATTCGGAATGGTCATAATACTTTTGTAGCCTT
This sequence comes from Pinus albicaulis, assembly GCA_034641835.2. NCBI lineage: Eukaryota > Viridiplantae > Streptophyta > Pinopsida > Pinales > Pinaceae > Pinus > Pinus albicaulis. The sequence goes on along the minus strand of CM076583.1, from coordinate 237,522,112 downwards.
CAGATGCTGTATACGAACCTGAGACAGAACCCCAGCCTCGTTTGTCCTTTGCTGAAGCTTTTAAGGGAGCTTTCCCTTGAAGTTTATCCAAGAGAACTGAGGCTTCACCTTCCAGCCACTGAGGGACCTCCCCCAGTTGCCAGCTGTCCCAAAGACTATCCTCCGTCCAAGTGGAGATGTCCCAGAGGGTGTTTAAATTGCGAGCCTGGAACCAGTCTTTGATATTGGTAAGATCTTCCATCTGATTCAAAGGTTGATCACCCAGAATAGGGTCATCCCAGATTCTTATTTTTTTCCCATTACCTGGAATCCAATACAGCGTATGACTGAAGTGATCCAGAGCTTTGATGCAGAGTTTAAACACAGGAGAACCTTTGGAGGTTCTAGGAAGCTGGTCCAAGCATCTAAGGCGCTTCCCGTGAAAATATTTTCTCCACAGGACTTTCTTGCTCCAACTTAATTTTCCAGAGACAATGTCCCATAGTAGCTTGGTTCCCAAAGCCAGATTTTGAGCGGCCAGATCTCGAATTTGAAGACCTCCTTCCATAAATGGCTTTTTAATAGTATCCCATTTAACAAGATGCAGCCTTCTTTCGTTGTTTTTTCCCCCTTCCCACAGAAAACGCCTTAGGAGAGCTTCCATTTTGTTGATGAAGGTTTTTGGGGCAAGGAGGATACAGTGCTGATATAACGGAAGACTTGAGAGAACAGCTTTCATCAGAATGATATTTCCAGCATTATTCAGCCATGAAGCACCCCAGGCATGGATTCTGCCTTTAATCTTGTCCAGCAGTGGCATCCAATGGGCAGCTTTAGGAGTGGTCTTGAAGATTGGTACCCCCAGGTATTTAAAGGAGTCCCAGGCCTAGGACCCTTCCATATCAAGAATCCTTGCAATATCTGATAATTCCTTAACCGAGCAGTTCCAGCTATAGATTGTGCTTTTTAGAAAGTTGATCTTGCTGCCCGAGACCTCTCTATAAATGTCCAGCTCCTTCTTCAAGGATTTAGCAGAGTTTATGCTTGCCCCACCCAGCAATAAAGTGTCGTCAGCAAATTGGGCATGATTTATATCTTTGACATGATGAACCATACGAAGACCAGGAAGGATTTGAGTCTGTTGATTATGGTCCAGTTGAAAGCTGAGAACAGAGGCTTGAATGGCATAAAGAAGCGGGGACAAAGGGCAGCCTTGTCTTAGGCCCCGAGAGGCTTGGAAAAAATCTGAAGGTCGTCCATTAACCAAAGGCGCTATCCAAGGAGAAGCAATGCAGGCTTTTATCCAGTTAATGATGGCTGAAGAGAAGCCCATTTTCTTCATTACCATAAACAGGAATTCATGCTTTACTCTGTCAAAAGCATTTGCTGAGTCAAGCTTAATCACCATACCTTTCTCCTTTCGGTGATAGCTTGAATGAACAGCTTCTTGCACCAGCACAATGTTGTCAAGAATCTTTCTCCCTTTGATGAATCCTCCTTGGTTTTCAGGGATAATGGCCGGTAATATTTTCTTGAGGCGATTGGCTATAATTTTAGTGATCAGCTTGTAACTGGAGTTACACAACGAGATTGGCCTGAATCTGCTGTAATCAGCTGCACCTTTCTCTTTCGGAATCAAGGCCAGAAAAGCTGAGTTGATGCCACCTCCGATCTTTGCACAAGATTGAGATTTCCTGACCATTCTCAAAAGGTCATTTTTTATTATGGCCCAACAGGAAAGATAAAATCTAACAGGGAACCCATCCGGACCAGGAGCTTTGTCTGGTTCCATACTGTCCAGTGTATTTTTAAGTTCATTCATACTGATTAGAGCAGTCAGCATAGAATTGTCAGCATCTTGAACACATTGAGGAATCAAATTCATCGGATAGGCATGGGGATCCATTGGTGGATCTTCGGGGGTAGAGTAAAGGTCTTTGAAGTGAGAGTGAGTTGCCCGCTTGATGCCTTCAAAATCCTTAACCACTGCATTTTGGTGGTGAATTTCTTTAACAGCTTTGAATTGCTTGCGAGCTTCAGCATGTTTGTGGAAGAAGCTAGTATTTTTGTCCCCGGCTTGTAACCAGAGAGCTCTGGATTTCTGCCTCCAGAGTTCTTCTTCTTCCCTACTTGCTTTATGGAACTCTTTTTGCAGATCAACTTCTCTCTGAAGAAGGTCTTGGGAAACAACTGAGTTTTCCAAAGATAATTGGTGGGCAGCAAGACTGTCCAAGGCCATCTTTCTTTTGGAGGAGGGAGTTTTCAGCGTTCTAGCCCACTCCTTAAGCCTTCTTTTGAGCCCCCTCATTTTTTCTTCCCACACGTAGAAAGGGGAACCATGAACATGTATTTTCCAGGCATCTGAAACCATCTCTTGGAACCCCTCATGCTGAAGCCATAATGAACTGAATCTGAAGGGGATAGGGCCAAGATTTTCATCCATGGAAAGCTCGAGGATAATAGGTTTGTGATTAGAGGTGTTGTTTGGCAGAATTTTGGACGAGGCCATTAGACCGCAAGTTAGGAAAGAGGATTGGACCAGAAATCTGTCCAATCGAGCTGCAATATGATTTGGGCCCACCCTTTTGTTAGACCAGGTGAACTTCCCAGATGTGGGCTTGATATCCTCCAATTCCCATCCCAACATGAGGTCTTCAACCCATTCTCTAGCTGGATCCCTGACCGGGGAGCCTCCCTTTTTCTCATTTACAGCAAGAGTGACATTCATATCACCAGCTATGATAATGTTTTCAGGATTGTGCAGCGAAAGATAGGACAAAATCGAGTCCCAACAGAATTTTTTCTCAGAAGGAAGAACAGGAGCATATATATTGAACATACTTACTTGTTGTCCGGAGTCTTTATGGAGGAGCTTCGTGAGCAGCCAATGGGAGGAGCTATCTTTTTGAATCAGGTCATAGATAGAGCTATCCCAGAAGGTAGCGATTCCACCGGAGGCGCCTCTTGCACTGACAGCACAACCAAAACCTTTGTGCCAGAAGGTTTTGCTGGCATGGAGGAGGGGAGTTTCCTCCAACTTTGTCTCCTGGATGAGAAGGATTTCAGGCGAATACATTCTTACTATATCTTTCAGGGCATCTTCTTTTAGCTTGCTGCCTAATCCTCTGCAATTCCAGGAGACGTACTTCATTATTTATTGGCTTGGGAGATTGTGGCTCCTTTTGGAGCCAAGCCGTGCTTGCGCCCTGATCTAGTATTCATCATTCCCTTGAGAGTTTTTTGAGAGCCTTGGAGAACATCCAGATAAGTTTTCTCCTCTCTCTGTTTCTTCTTGGATTTTCGACCCCTGGCTGATTTGATAGGGGTGACTTGTGAGCTGTCTGATTCATAGGTTTTTCCTTTTGAGTCTTCATCAGATTCGGAAGCCAAGCTGATATGGTCTTCCTTATCTATATTTCCTTCATTGCCTCCTGATGCTGGGGGGGTGATTGTTTCAATACCAGTTTCTTTTACTTCCTTCGTCAAGTCTTCTGGTTCTTCTTGAGCCCCGATGGTTTCTGCGTTCCCACCTGAGGAGGATCCAACATTTGGGTCTTTATTGGCCTTTGGATTGGACTGAGGCTTTCCTACTGGTCCAGAAATTTTCTTCTCTGTTGGCCTAGGGATAGCCTTGCCTCTTTTGATTTCTTTCCATCCTTCTTCGTCCTCCTTTGTCCCGGCCGGGGATTTGGGGCAATTCCGTTGGAAGTGTCCATGTTCATGACACATTCTACATTTGAAAGGTAGTTGCTTGTAGTCCAGCTTTTGATAGTGATGCCATTCTCCCACTGTAAGTTTAATCGCCTCGGGGAGACCAGCCTCTAAGTCAACTTCCACACAGATTCTTGCACAGGTGTATTGGCCTTTATTGTCTGCTTTGTCAATGAATCTGCCCAGACCGTTCCCAATCCTTTGCAATGATTGATAGCTCCAACAGTGGATCGGAAGGTTAGGGAGCCGAACCCAGACTGGTACTTCCTTAGGAACATCCACTGAGGGATCAAAGTCAGGGGTCCATTTATTGAGATAAAAACCCTGATTTCCCATGAAATACGGTCCATTTCTGAAAACCAGATCTCGGTCTTCTTTGGTGGTGAACTCGAAAATGAAGAAACCTCTACCAACCGCATAACAGATCACACTGTTTTTCAGTTGTGGCCTCCAGTTGCGTTGAATCCAGTCATCCGTGGTTTTTGTAGATGGCCAACGCCCCATAAATTGCCCGACCAGCCCTCTGTCAGCTAGGGCAAGGGAAATTTTAATCGGCTGATCTTCTTGCAGGGCTATCTCAGGGACTTCCTCAAGTTTTTTAATGAATTTTGAAACCTCAGGGGCAGGACGTTTCTTCCCTTTCTGTGTTAATAGGCGACGGAAGGCTTCTTCAGCCGAAAGCGGAGGGGTGGGAGAGGATTCCCCACCCCCGGGTTCACCCATGGCTGCAGCAAAGGAACGAAGCAAGGGAACTCAATCCATTCTCACAACGCCCCTGCAAATCCAAAATACCAATTCAAAGGGCCAATACGCAGCACAGAGGAGCACTACACGCCCAGCCAGGGATGCGCAGCGCAACAAAGAAAGGATCTGATCACGGGAAGGGGGCAGCAAAGCCCACCCAGACGCCCAGAGGGCCGAGGCCGCCGTCACACACTCTGGAAACCTAGCAGAGCGTAACAGGCAGCGCGATCAGGTTGATCTCATTGTTGCTATATATTATAAATCTTAATTATAATATCAAAGGCATATTTAATGATTAAGAGTATGTTTTTTTTCCTAAAAAATTATAGGTTTAAAATTTGAAGAGTAGAGTAGTATGTATGTTTTTTTTAGACTTAAAAGTTAAATGATTTCTAACAAAAAATCAACCAAACACAGAATGATTAAAGAAAAAGCTAAACTTCCCCTAACTTATTACTAACTTTCAAATTTAATAATTACCATTTCCATTTGTCCCAGAAACTCATACACCAATTTGATATCTGATTTGATCATGATATTAAAATTAGATAATAATAATAATGCAATTATGATGTTTACATTATAATTTATAACAAAAATCAACCAATAACATAATGATTAAAGAAAAAACTAATCTTCCCCTAACTTATTACTAACTTTCAAATTTCATAATTACCATTTCATCTTTCTTTTTTCTAAGACTATGCAAAGTTTGACATGCAAAATCAAAAATTGTTCGGGGCACCTTCCTATCCAGGTTTGCCACAACGGAACACACAAAATAATAAAAAATAATATAATTAAAAAACAATCTTCATCGATGAGCTTTTTGGTATTCCAATTGATAAAAAAGCTTCTTCAAATAAAATGAAATACATATTTATGAGGTTATTATCTTATATTATATTTAGCTTTTCTATGATGTTTATTAGTTTGTTTTAATCAAAAATTTGTATATCTTATTGAAATTTTATTTTATTTTATTTTTTTAATTATTTAAATTGATTTATTTGTAACGTGATTGCTTGAAGTCTTACTATAGACTCTTTAGTAACTTCCATTTTTATTAGTTATTAATTTTTTGTTTTTAGTTTTATTTCTTTTTTATTTAACCTTTTTGATTTTTACCTTTTTCTATTATTTTCATTTTTATGAATTATAGTTTTTTCTCTATGTTTTCAATTTAAAATGACAAATTTTTAAAAACAAAAAATAATTAAAAAACTTTTTTAAATAATTTGTTTTTAGTTATATTATTTTTTTATCTTTTTCATTTTTTTTAAAATGACAAATTTTAAAGAGGATTATATATATATATATATATATATATATATATATATATATATATATATATATATATATATATATATATTAATTTTTATTAATTTTTAATTTGATTTATATTTTTTTTTGTCTTTTAATTTGTTTTTTAATTTTAAAGAGGAATCTTGTGAGCATTTATTTTCTAATTTTAATAAAAAAGTTTTATTGATGTATAGTTACTAATTTTTAGGATTTGGTGAGCATTTTTTTCCTAAGTTTATTGAATTTGTTTTAATTAGGCATACTTTTTATAATTTATGCCCCATGTATATCCATAATTCAAGAAATTGATTTATAACAAGAAATTGAAATTCTGGCAGGTATTTGAAACTCCCACCATGTATTACCAGGACTCCACTTTAAAGTTCCATATTCACTAGCTAAGACAAGGCATTATCCAAAAGCTTCTCAACATTGTTGGTAGCAACCATCTATTTCTTTGTGGTTGCATATGAATGGTAATGGGTCCTCTTGGATGGGATGTGCCAAATGAAATATTCACACTTGAAACACTCTCAGCTAGGCCATAACTGTGTCTTAACTTTCTTTTCACATTTGCGGTTGCACAAGGCTTCTTATCTCTTTTATGTTCTTTGAGTACGAGATTTTTTTGTTGTTTACATCTTGGATATGTGTCATGACTCAGTTTGTATACCTCATTTTTTCTATAAACTAAAGGTGTAACCATTGAAAAAATGATACTTCAGTGGAGAAAGTATTGGTTTTGGAAGAGAATAGTCCCCTACATTGAAGAATGGGTGCAAACTAGGATGCTAATCTGTAATTCACATAAATGATAATTCAGCTCGAGAGTTTTCCATCTCTTTATCATAACTTGTAAGACTATTTAAGTGGTATTTTGGAGTTACTATGAAAGGCAAAGAAAATTGATTCATATTTTATTTGGATTTTATAGATAATATATGTTTTTTTGTTGATTTAATATATTACACTAGTTAAACTTGGTCCTAGCATGTAAATTGCCAAACCCATTTTTGTTCTTGCTTAAACATCATGTCGATTTATGTTGACAAAAGATAAAGACTAAATGTGATTCAAAACAACAATGAGAAATGTATTTTGTTTGTTTTCAAATCAAGAAAAGTGATACTGGAAATTGAACATCCTAAAATTTAAAGAATATAATTTAGGGGCTTTTTTTTATGCATTTGAGTTGTGTAGAAGATCATTTACATAGTTTTTAATTTATGTGATAATGATTATTTCCTTTAGTTTTCTTTGAAACTTAAATTTATCAACTATAAGAATTAAACTTCATATAAATCAATTAATCTATACCCTATAATTTTTTTTATTAATATCAATATCCATTTTGACAACAATAATTGAACCATAAAAAGTTTATGTTAATATTAAATAACATTTAACTAGTATAAAACATTGAATGGAATAAGCTAAAATTACTTAACCAGAAGTGATTAAAGACAAAGATGAGACTAGATATATGCATTAGATTTGGTTAGAGTGGTCAAAGTAGATTGTATGGCCTTCGAGTTAATTAGTATGAAACACTGAATGGAAGAAGCTAAAATTACTTAACCATAAGTGAATAAAGACAAAGAGGAGACTAGATATATGTATTAGATTTGGTTAGAGTGTATGCGCTCCAGCTAGGGTATATTTTAAAACTTCCATTCCACGATGTTTGTTATTTATTTTTACCATAGTTTAAATAATATGTTATATGTGTTTTTGCTGAATATAAAAGAATTTGTTTTTTAATATACCTTTTTTGTTATTTCTATGAAATTTTTCAGTTATAGGTACATTATAAAATATGGCTTAACCAAATAACATTATAAAAATACATGTTTTATATTACTTCAAAAATATTAAATTGGTGCAATTATGTACAATCATTATCTATGTAATTTCAAATATTTTACAAAGTATGGTGAATTTTTTTTTGGAAAATTTGAAAGTAGCTTTGTCCGAAACCCATTAACTATAACATATTGTGAAGAGGCACAATACAAAATGATGACTTGGAGTGGAGGACCTTATAAATAAATAAAGCAAGTTTGAACCCACTTCTAAATAGAAATTTGAGATTATTCTAACATTTCAAGTAATAATAATATATGGGTCATACATTTTGAAAAAAATCATAATCTTGTGATAAGTAAGAATAATGGAGCTCTCTCGGCATCCTAACACTTCAATTCTTCAAAATCCAAGGTCCACTAGTATTCATATTAACCTAGGAATATATCAAACAAATGACAACCTTGGTAACCAGGCATTTGAAATTTTATATCCAACAAGGAAATATATTTGTTTTTTAATCAAACTAATAATTAGATCTATTTTTATAAAAACTAAATTTATTACCATTCTAATAACACTAAAAAACTACATAATAACTCTCAAAATCAAATAGAAAATTTCATATCACCCATACAAACAAGGGATACATAGTAGCTAGTACCTCGTGCTTAGCTTAAATATAGTTTAATTAAGCTAGAAATCAGTAAAGACATAAAAAATTTATCACGAAAATGGCATCACCAAAAATGAAGAAAATATGAGTAGTTAATACTGTTTATATTAACAGATATACACTTTAATATATATATATATATATTAAAAAATTTCACATCTTAATTTGAAAATATGGAGAAAAAACTAGAATTCATGAAAATGGAAATTGACTTATATATATATTTTTCTCTTTCTATTTGTTTTTCTCTATTTTCAATTTCAATTACATTAATCATTTTTTTTTCTTGTTTACACAACTTTTATAATTAAAAAATATTATGATAATTATTTATTAGTGTTTAGAATCTTGTGAGCATTTCTGTGGAAGACGTTGAGCCTAGGATTAATAAGCTCGCTAATGGGAAAGCTAAAGATATTGAAGGATACCAAGCTAAGATCTTTAAAATAGGAATATATATCATCATTCCTCATCTCCAAAAGCTTCTCAATTTGGTTCAAAAGCATGGCTTCCCTAAGCTTTGGACGCAAAGCCTTATTGTGCCTATTTTTTAAAATGGAGACAAAATATCTCCCTCTAACTACAAGACCATTATGATTAGCCACTGTTATGAGCCTAATTCATAACTAAAGTAATAAATATAGTCATTAATAGAATAAATAGAAATAAATGTAATTGCTAAATAATCAATTAGGATTATGATAAATAGTCATTAGTTAACTGAAAAGGCATGTCTAAAAGACATGCCCATTCGTGAAAAGGTACCTGCATGGGTATAAAAGTAGGACCTCATTGTAATCATTCAGTCATGTCTTATATCATATCAATAAATATTAATTATTATAAATACCTTGTGTATTTTTATAATTAAAGCTGCCTTTGCTATCAAAGTCAACAAGCGTACAAGTATTACTGCTACTGTATTCAAATCTACGAATTCCCACTCAAGTGAAAACAGTGAAATATTGAACCCTACAGTATTTATAATGTTCGACTGCGTTGACCTAGTGCAGCGTTCCGGAAACTTCTGCAAAATCGTCAGTCGAAGGAATAAGGCCAAAGCAATCATAACCAGTCACGAGTGCGAACCCCGTCGGGTAATCATCTGGCTGCCGGAATTGTTCATCGAGGTTGAAAGGTCGACTGGCAGAGGAGCATAGGTGTAAGCCCTGAAAGACCTGTATGGCAATGTTTCGAGTTAATAACTTTTGGAACGCCACACATAACATTTGAATAAACCCTCGTGGCCATTCCAATCACGATTTTAAATAATCGTTATACTTATATATATATATATAAATATTATTATTAATTTAATTAATTGAAATCATTAATTAATTAATTAAATTAATCAAAATTAATTATTATTATCACTATTTAAATAATAGTAATAATAATTATTAAGGAAAAAAAAATATATATATATATATATATATAAAGGGAGAACTCAGTTTCAAGGAAGTATTATTGGAGAATTATACATGCCAAAGTACCAATGAAGAATGACATGTTTAGCAGATAATCTCAAGTGAAGAAAATTGTCGAAAAGTTAAGCTTTGAGGACAAAGCTTTTCGAGAAGGAGGCAATGTTATGAACCTAATTCATAACTAAAGTAATAAATATAGTCATTAATAGAATAAATAGAAATAAATGTAATTGCTAAATAATCAATTAGGATTATGATAAATAGTCATTAGTTAACTGAAAAGGCATGTCTAAAAGACATGCCCATTCGTGAAAAGGTACCTGCATGGGTATAAAAGCGGGACCTCATTGTAATCATTCAGTCATGTCTTATATGATATCAATAAATATTAATTATTATAAATACCTTGTGTATTTTTATAATTAAAGCTGCCTTTGCTATCAAAGTCAAGAAGCGTACAAGTCTTACTGCTACAGTATTAAAATCTACGAATTCCGCTGTTACAGCCACATCCTAGCCAAGCTTTATGGGCTCATTTTAGAAAAGAAGCTTAGCATTTAGTTTGAGAACCATGGTAAGAGGGCTACATGGCAAGCTGGTTTTAGGAGGCACCACTCGAATATCGACCACCTTGTCACTCTCAAGATCATTGCAGAGGAATGACGTAATAGTAAAACCAATCTCTTATATTGTTTTGTGGACTTTAGAAATTATTTCAACATTGTCCCTCGAGATAAGCTCTGGGAGAGACTTGAAGAGATCATGGTTCCTCCTGAATTAAGGATTGTTGTGATCCGCCTCTATGAGACTGTCATTGCCAAGCTTAAGACTAATGAAGGGTGGTCCAAATATATTAAATGAAATATTTTGGTTAAGAAAGGTTGTCCCCTATCCCCTACCCTTTTTGGTATTTACATCGATAATATAGAAGAGTGGAAACTACGGGTTGCAAGGGCACCGAGCTCGCTGTTATAGTCGTTACTATTCTCCTTTATGCTGATGATATTGTTCTTCTTGCAAAAATCCATGATGACCTAGACAAACAACTTGAGACTCATCATATCTACTAATCCAAGATGGTTATGGCAGTTAATACCGACAAGACTAAAGTCATGATCATTAAATCCAAAAATATCACCCATGGTAGTTTCATCTATGATAACCATTGTCTAGATCAGGTTTCTTCTTATAAATATTTGGGTATTGACTTTCCTCATCAACTCAACTGGAATTATAGCATTGAGAAAATAATTATTGGAGGTTGGAAAGCTTATTATGAGCTTGAAAACAATTGTAAGTCGATCGATCTTTACATTTGGAGTAAAAAAAGGTTCCTCTTTGAGACTCTCGTCACCCCTGTTGTCTTATACGAATGTGAAGTCTGGAGTTGCAATATATCTAGAGAGCAGTGGAGAAAGATTGAGATGATCCATACAAATGTGAAGTCTAGGGTTGCAATATATCTAGAGAGTAGTGGAGAAAGGTTTAGATGATCCAAAAGCAATTCATAACCTATAACCTCAATATCAAGGGGAACACTCCCTATCCTATCCTCTTGATCAAAGTTGGCCTATCCCCCATTGAAAGTACGTCAATGTTTAGATATATGATGTATAAGAAGAAGCTTTACAACATGGAATCCAAGAGGTTGCCAAAAATTGCTTCTAATTTTAGTAAAAACCCCACCTATGCCTCAAGCACGGGTGGCATAAATATGCCTAGTCTTGGCTCAACCTTTGGGGGATTAAGGAGGAGATCATCATGGGAAGTAAGGATAGTATCAAAGATACTATTAAATCCAATTTTAAGGGAAATATGTGGGATGATAAGGAGTTGGAGGGTAAAAGGAAGCTAAGATACTATAAGGAGGTGATCAAACTCACCCTTGATAACCAAAATTAACTCTCTATGTTGAAAAACACTAAGAATAAAATGAACATCGCTAGGATAAGAACTAATTATCATGAGCTTCAGAGTGAGACAGGGCGATGGTCTACTCCCAAGGCTCCCCTGGGACAACAAAATCTGTCAAATTTGTGATACTAAGAAGGTGGAAGATGAAAATAATTTCCTTCTAGACTGCTTGACCCTTTCCCACACCCGCTCCCAATTGCCTATCATTAGTCACACCTACAATCTTCTTGACTTATTAAGCCAACCCAAATATGGCAATCTTGGAGCACTTCTTTCCCTTCTCCTTGATCATAGAAACAATATTTTGAATAATGACAATTAGGCTCTTTTCTTGAGGTACGATAGACCACATTGGTATTAGTGGATATTAATCATCATCATCATCATCATCATTAAGAAAGTTTTATTGATGTATAGTTACTAATTTTTAGGATCTCGTGAGTATTTTTTCCCTGACTTTATATTATTTATGCCTCCAAATATATCAATAATTCAAGAAATTAATCTTCTTGAATTCAAGAATTTTTTTTTATATTTTTTATCCTTTTGTGTGACTGTTGTTGTTCTAGCAGGTCAAAGGATTTGAAACTCGCACCAAGTATTACCAGGATCCCATTTTGAAGTTCCATATTCTGCTTCAAATCATTGGATCTTACTCAACATTTATTGGGAGATCCTTCAATTTCTCCTATGTTTCAATTGTTTTGATAAAGTTGTTTTATCTTCCTTCCTCAAACAAAACATAGAAGATTGGTCTCAATTACCATTTAAAAAGTTAATGTGTGAATGTTGTTAAAGCGGTTTAATCTATTGCAACTTTATTCCTGGTTTTATTCAAAGTGACTATGTCAAATTCATCAATTTTAATATTAAATCAGAAATCATAGACAAATGTGTAATATTTAGAAAATAATGATATATTTTATTTATTTTAATGATTAAATTTTTTTCAATATTTTTATTTTTATTTTCACTATACGCAATATTTTAGGAACTAAGTATTTTGATTAGAAACTAAGTTTTTTGATATCCATCTATAGTTACTAGTGATTTACTTTATATAATTGTGTTAGTCATAATTTAGTTGTTAAATTAATAGTGAAAAAATTGTTATAAAAATAATTGATAAATATTAATTAGCTTGTCTTTACAATATAATTTTAAAAAATAATTTAATACTAAATCACAAATTATAGATCATCCCAACTCCATTTTACTTTGCAAAAGAAATAAGTCATGTTTAAAATGGGGCGTCATTTGCGAGATAACATTAAAATTTGTGTTCCATACTCTTATGCCTTCACTGCCACAAACACAATTACATTCAACTCTATATCAATCATGTACAATTCCCATGAACATTTTAGGAGACAATTTGGTTGTGCAAAACAAGTTTCTTGGAAATGACATCTCATTGAGTTGAAACTAAATTTCTCTATATCAATTTGAACCAAACACTACCAAAGAAACGAAGTTATAAAGTTTCATTACAACTAATGAGGTAAGGCGCTCACCAAAAAACAACATTTTCACTTTCATTTCTATTATTTTAATAAGGTTTTAATTAATCGTCTCACATCATCTCAACAATTCATACTCCAATTAGCTATATTTAAATTAAATTATATATTCAAATATATCGCATAAAATTTATGTGTTTTAAAAATTTAAATTAAATTTATTGAATATTGTTTTCAAAAATTTAAATAAAATTATTATGCTTAATCATGTAGATTAATTAAAATTTTAAAAAAGGTAAAGTTTGAAATCAAATGATTATGATAAAATTTAGATATATTTGTAATCTTAAAAAATATGTTTAAATATTCATATAAATGAATTAAATGATTTTTTTAATATAAAATATATTTTTTCTATGTGGTTAATAGTTAAGAAAGATGGGTGACTATTACCTCCATGAAATATTTATGCTAAAAAGTGAAATCAAACACAAATCTTAACTCTGAGAGTGTCAAGAGAATTGAACTCATGACTTCTCAATAGCAAAGGTGCCTTAACCACATGAATATTTTTTTATTATTTAAATTTTATATGTAGATTAAAAGTTAAGTTATTATAAAATTGTTTATAACGATATAAATAGAATCATGTATATCTAATAATACTAAAGTTATAATTAAGTCAAATATTAAATTAGTGTGTGAAATTTCTCATATTTATTAGGGAGGATTTTTTTTTTTCATAATGATTTAACTATTAAAACATGTGTACATATTAAAGCATGTGTACATATTTGTACAACTTGACTCCATCTAATAATATATATTTTTCCATAAAAATATCATAAATTCTTTAAAAAAAAAGGAAGTGGTGTACAAATTCATAAACTAACAAACCCATGAAACAAGAGAAAGGGAACAACTAAGTGAATTAATTTTTTTTTGAAAAGATAAGTGTAGTGTGTTAAATGATTCATGGATAATTATAGAGTCCATGAATAATGTGTTAAAAACTATTTTAGACCTTTAAACATTGTCATAGTTGAATGTATAATAAAGAAAATTCCACGAGAAACCATGTTTTTATTTGCAATTAATATTAAAATTAAAGGTTAAACATGACCATAGCCATGTGCTAGTTGTTCTCATTTGAGAATATGGCTAAGAATTTGGACTTTTGTGTGGGTTTTCAAATATATATGATCATAAATAATATTACACATGCTAATAATTTTAAGAAAAACAATTTCCAATAAAATAATGATGTCTTCATCATCCTTGCATTACTTGTAATGTAGGTTCAATTTTAGACAGAAAAAGAAAAAAAAAAAAAAAATTGTCTTCACCAAGTTTTTACATTCTAATAGTTTAAGGAGATGGAGCAATGGGTTATTAGATTAAGAATATATAGGTAGTGATGATACTTTTGATAAACATCAATGAGTAATTGTTTTTGCCATATTTGTGATGTCTATATGGTTTTCATATGAGTCTACCATGTAAAGCTCATGTCACTTCCTAGTCCACATTAAAGAAAAAATAATTATATATGAAATATATTGGGCTAGAAAGAACCTATCTACTTCAATTTTCATTAATGAGAGAACTAAATTATTTTTTTTTCCTTTTACATTAAATTTTTTTTATAACTATGTTATAAAGCGATAAAAAATATAAAATTAAAAACACATACCAATTTTAAAGTATGAGTTATTTATATAAATAAGATTTATGTCCCTTTTTTTCTTCCTTATACCAAAACTTCAATTGTCACCCGGATAAAAATAAAATAAAATTTTGATTTAATTTATGTCCTCAAACTAATATTGATATATAATATTTATATTTATAAAAACATCTTACATGCAAACATGTAATATAAACATATTAAAATGTAAGGGAGAAATGAAAATAATGCCATTTATAAACTTTAAATAAAGTAAAATAAAATCCATGCTAATTTTTTTAATCATTTTTTTCAAAATAAAAATTAATTTTAAATTGTATTAAAAAAAAAAAAACATCTCAAAATAGTTAGTTTCTTTCAACCTATAATAAATGCATATTACAATGAATTTATAGTAATTATTTTTAATATATATATATATATATATATATATATATATATATATATATATATATATATATATATATATATATATATATATATATATAATAAATTATAATATTTTTAATTATAAAATCAGTTAGTGGGTTGGTAAGGATGTCAATTGCTTATCATAACGTGAAATTATAGGTCAATTTCCTTCATTGTCTATCTATTTTGTTAATTAGTATCTTGTTGTCTAGGTTTGAAGTGTTAGGGTTAGTGTGTCTGTGTTTTGAACTCCAACCTTAGTCTGTTGAAAGGGGTATGAAATATTTGGTAGTCTACATGCATAGTTTGTTTCACGGCCTCTCAGTTCTGTTATGAGAATTGGGGTGCTGCTATGAGAATTTCACAAATTGGTAGCAGATATTTTAGGGGTTGGTTATCGTGAATATTTGTGCATCTCAAACACCTAGGATTTTTTTTTTCCTGAGTTTGTGCCTTTGTTTAATGTTTTTGGGGTGATGGTATTTCATTGAGGTCGTTGACACTTATGTTGTCTACACAACTACCCCTGTTGAGCCATAGACTTGTATTCTAAGGTATGGGGGCGATTTAGTGGGTTTGAGTTTTGGTCCTGTAATGGGTGCATTCGAATTTCTCTCTTTCTTTTTTCGCAGGTAGAGGAATCTGTATTTGGTGTTCCAGGTGTGGCCCCTATGCCATCGAGACAAAGAATGTGTTATAGACTAGGGGAGGTTGTAGTGCTCTGTAGGGGCAGAGAGGGGAGATTCTATTTTCTCACGATTTGGTTGCAACCTACTTTAATGTTGTTCCACAAAATACAAGAATTTTTTTTTATAAGTTGGAGACTCAAGTAGGCGTCGAAATACAATATCATTTTGATTCAAAAATCCTAGAGGAAATGTCGAAATGGGTTCCTAACCCTAGGCACACCAGGGGTATGAAAAAGGAATATTTAAATTTTGTAGTTGTGCACTGGCAAATGAAAACTTTACTAGCTCTTGTCTTAAAAGATAAGCAAGTGGAGCAACACAATGTCTTGACCACCTTGTAAGACATTAAAAGGAGGCTTAGAAATTAGAGACTTTGTTTGGACATGATTGACTCTTGCCCGATGTTATCATCAATAACATTCAGTTTGGTTAGGAAAGTCATTTTTTATAGGTTTTAGTTTGTTGATGAATTAATTCATGAAAATTGATGAAATTTCATGATTTGATTATAGTCCTAAGTCTTTAGAGTCCCCACATGTCATCTCATTAAAGTCATGTCAATAAAAATCTGCAAAGAATCTGCATGCATTGGTTCAAATTAAGTTTTAAACCACTTCTTCACTTTTTCCTGACTCTGCAACAAATTCTGTGGAAAACATGTTGTTTTCGCTATGGACTCACCTGACAGTGTCATAGCGAATCTGCCGTACTCATAACAGAAAATGCTACGAACTTGTGTTTTTCTGTACCGGCAAGGTAATGGATGAGGTGTCGATTTTAAAATGGATAGGGGTCAATATGAGGTCATGTGTTGAATTTTTTGGAGTCATGGTTCATGCTTCGTCATCATTACCATCCTATCATTATGTTTTTATTTCCTTATTTGTCCTCCTTCCTCTCGCATTCAACTTATCATTTCAAATCATATTTGTGAGTTGCTTCCTGCCACCTTTTCCCTTTTTTCTGAGTATAGTTGTTGAAGTTGTCTTAAGGAAGGCCCAACCTCTTTCTGTAAGCTGGTTATTGTGCGTAATTTTCTTTTGCAGGTGTCACACTGCCAAGGAGGCCAATGTTGTTTTGAAAGGAATGGACACACAAAAGAAGACCAACAAAGGAGGCTCGGTGGTCAGATATGAGCTAATGAACCTCAAATTGGTCATGGAAGATCCAAGTTTTGCAGCAGCCTTCACCAGTGTTGGCTGCATGAGGTTTTGTCAGAAGTTGCAAGGGTATCATGCCCAAGTTTCGAAGGATTTTGCAGTCAATTTTGTTGGCACTGCATCAAAGGTGGGCACACTAAATTTAATGGTTTCTCCTGAGACCATTGCCCAAGCAAAAAAAATTCCAAGGACAGAGGAAGAGTGGTTTAAAGCCACCAAATTCAGATTGCAGAATTGTGATGAGTTCCTGAAGCCTGAGCACATAGGAGTGGACATGACCTCAGGGATACCAAGAAGCTGTCTCAAAGAGAATTACTCCAAACTCTTGTTATTGATTCAAAATTATTTCACATGTGAAGGGAGGTTTCAAATGATATATTAGTAGCACTTCAGACTTTTACTCCATTTCACTGGTAATCAATTTTTAGAAAACTCCATTTTTTCTATTCAGAAGCTTAGGCAAAATGTCAGATAAAGTGCAAGCTAGGCCTACTCTGCTAGGCCTAAGAGTAGTGAAACCTCTATCTTCCATCATGGATTAATTAATTTGCTGGTTATGGAAGAGTTGAAAAAATTAAATAGGGACTGGGCTACATTTATGTTTTTAAGTGGTTATGAAGTGGATGTGTTGACTCCTAAGAAAACACCCAAATCAAAGACCAACCCTTCTAGTAATAATGATGATTCCATAGTTGAAGAAGAAGGTGGACATGAAGGAGAAATGTAGCCAATTACAGAGCCCATGGAGGTTGAAATGGAACATTTGCAGAAGACATAGATACCTCAACCCACACCTACAAGCTGTAAGCCTAAACCTAGCAAAAAGAGTCATGGGAGAATCACTAGGAGACAGAAAGTGGGGAAAGGTAATATTGAAGATATTTTACAAGCCATAGATATAAAATAAACACATGTGGTTAAACCTATGGAGGCCAAAGGAGGTGAGAAGAATAAGAAATGCCTCACTGCCAAGAAACTTGACTTTTCCAGTGAAGATGCATGTTATGTCTTTAAACCAATAAAGCCTCTCACTATATTCCAGCTTGCCAAAGGTATTAAGGGTGATAAGAAGCTTGAAGAGACAGAAAAGGGCAAACAACCTATGGTAGAATAAATCATCGACCTATCCCCAAAAAAATAATAAATTATCAAGCAGAGGACAGGCAAGGAGAAGGTCACTGAAAATCTAAAGTGGAGCTTCTAAGGGAACAATTGAGGGAAGCTAGGGAAGAGGTCATTAAGACAAAGCTGGAGTTGGAAGAGGCTAAGCAAGAAAGGAAGATGGTAGAGGAGTTCAAGGAGAAAGTGAATAAGCAGATTATCTATTATGATGAAGCCCTAGCAAGCGCTAAGAAACTGTCGAAGAGAACCCTCCCTTTACATAGAGTGATGAAGCACACAAGGAAAATGAACATCTGGCTACAGGCAGAGAGGGAGAAGCTCAAAGGCCAAGTGAAGGAGCTTGAGGTGCAGATGGAAATGGTGCAATAATAACTCAATAAAAAGGCTTGAAGATGAGAGTGGTGAATGAACCTATTGAAGGTGAAACCACTGCTGCTAAGGGTGAAGCCACTACTACTTGAAGGGGGGTAAAATACATTTTTAAAATTTTTTTTCCTCATTATAGCTCATCATTTACATAGCCATGAGAAATTTTAAAGAATAAATTGGAAAATTTTCAAGCCTGCTATCTATCAGGCAAGTTCGTAGTGTACCCTAGGCTTAAAGCCAAGAAAATGCTACGAAATCGCTGAAGATTTTTTTGGGAATATATGCCAGGTTTTTTCACAAAGAAGGTAAGTGAATGCATGTGTTTAAGTGTTTAGGCCCACCAGACATTCTCCAATCAACAAATAGGGAAAACGATTTGCATAGATGGCCAAATTAGAAAACTCTACGAACTCTCGCTACGGACTTGCCTAGAATTCCTTCGTTTTTGTAGCAAGGAGGAATTTTGAAAATTTTCAAGGCTTAATTGTTTTTTGGAACAGGTCAATCACCTAGAAGGGTCAGAAATCATTAATATATTTTTTGGTTGAAGACACACTCATAGAAAAAGATGATCAAGCTACTAGTTCACCATGGCAACCACATAAGCAAATATGACATCACCTCCTCAAATCTCGAAAGACAGACCTCCTATCTTGGTGGGGGTGTTTATTGTCTAGTCATGGTCATTGCCACCTTAGGCACATGATCTTTTCGATGTATATCAACAAGCATAGGGATTTTAATTTTTTTTAAATGTAATAAAGTGTATTAGAGTCCTATTAGGTTTCAAATTCCTAAAAATAACAGATCTCTATTTTCTCTCCTTGTAATCTGCTTTTTGGTTAGTCAAGGTGTCATTAGAGGTATTAGAAGGTTTGGCCTTGCTGGCAGACTCATTATAAAGGTACCTAAGTTTATATATAGGAAGATGACAACTGGAGAGAGGGTTGATGGATGTTATATTGCAGACTACTATTGTAATTTTTTTTATCAATAATATACAGTGGCAACATAATTCTTTTCTTACCTAAGATTCATTGTTATTCTTATATTTATTTGTCTTATATGTTCTGTTACTCTATCTTCAGTATTCTAGTTGTGTTATTACTTAGAATTCATGGTCAACATGCTCCAACTTCCTTTATGCATCTAGTCTATTATAAATGTTATGTTTCATTGGAATACACATGCCTCAGCTTCCATGAGAGAATTTTCATTTATCACTAAGTTTTCATACTGACTCTATATGCCCAATGGTAGTTATTTGTTTGCATATTTCACCTGCACAAAACTACATTTAAAGCCAATTTTAGAGTTAGCCATTTGTTGATCTTTATTTACTTAATATCACATTTATCCTTAAGAGAGACCTCTCAGGCTGGAAAGGCTAAGTTCCAGCTAAAAGTAGGTTTGAAATAGTTACTCTGAGTTAACTGTTGAAGCAACCCATTAGCCCCTCAATTCAGTGATAACACCCGACACATGTGGAGGGTCATATTTCCTGTGAATCTGATAGTGGAGATCTGATGGATCCATCGAGGTCAAGTGCAGGGGCTCCTGCGACAATCTCCTCTTTGGAAAATGATTAGTGATATAGTTGGTTGATTGTGTAGTTTCTTGGTTTCTATGTTTGTCTTCAACCCGATCAACTAGGTATTTTTTAATGGTCTTAGTTCTTGTTTTTGTAAGCATCGTTTTTGGCTGCTATGTGGTAGTTGTTTATGTACTGACCATGATTTTTATAATGGTATTAGTCTTGTTAGTCTATTTATCGTTTTTTATTCTCAACTATGGGTTCGATGCCAACCATGGCATCTAACTATGTATGGGTTCTTGATGCTAAGTGTTGTATAAGATATCCAACCACTTTTTTGTTTTGAGTAAGTCCAAATACTCAAAAAGCAATCTGACAAAACTATATATATCTAATTTTTAAGTAATACAAAACATTAATTTAAAAACAAAATTATAAAATCAATTAATTAAAATTATATTTTTATATCTTTTATTTTTCTCTTAAATATATATTTGTATAAATATAAATATAATATTAAATAAAAATAAATTTTTAATTTCCCAGATTGAAACTTTTTACAATCCATTGTCAATTTTTTCAATTCAATGTGGGGGACGGAGATGTGTCATTTTAAAAATGTCAATTTTTTAAAAATAGTTTGTTTTACCATACATAAACTATGTTTTGTCATTTCCCCATAAATTATGTTTTTTCATTTCTCTTTTATGGTAAAGTTTTGATTAATTGCAAATATTTACAATTTTATAAATGTGAATAATAAAATGTGATTTATTTAATTTATAAATGAGAAAAAAGTTTTATGTAATTTTTTTTCTTTATACTGAAACACTAACACTAATTATGATCTAAACAAGAGCTACATTTTAATTAGTATTTTTGGCATAGTTTAAATATAACTTAATTAAATTAAAAAATAATAAAGATAAAATTTTCATCACAAAAATAATACAATTCATCAAATGTTATATTGTTTAATACCATCACCAAAAACAAATATGTGTGTTATTTTTTATTAATATATATTTTAAATATAATAATAAGCCATTTTAAATTGAAAATAGGTAAAAAATTATAATTCATGAAAATGAAAATAATAAAAGAAAAAACAAAAAGTTAAATAAAAAAGAAATAAAACTAAAAACAAAAAATAGTAACTAATAGAAATGGAAGTTACTAAATAACCTATAATAAGAACTCAACCAATCATATTATAAATAAATGAGTTTAAAAAATAATAAAAATTGAATTTGCAATATTTTTTTTTTCTAAATTTGGCTAAATTCTATTACTAAAACATAATTTACAATGAGGCACTGGCCTCAGCAGTTCCTAGCCATGATTCACGGCATATATCATCCAAAACATGTGTGCGACTACCCGATAATGGGAAACCAGTCAAGTCCAAAAAATAAGAGCCGCCCTCACAGGGGAAACTGACATAAGTTCAAAAAACATTGTTTTGTTTACATTCATAGTAGAGCTAGCTATTTTTTCCAAAAAAACTAAAATGCACCCAAGAGAATGTGAGCTGTGAACCTGATTCCAAAAGAAGCTAGCAGAATTAGCTGTCATGAGGTGGAGTTGGGCGTTCTTCCACAATTCGGCAGCTGTAGGCGTCGAAGTCATCTGTTTTGGCCTACACTGCATCCACGTCTTCCTTCTCCCACTTAGCACCTGTCATCTGGGTCTGCTCAGCAGTGTCTGCATTTGCGGTGCCTTCGCCTATTTGAACCCATTGGCGTTTGCAAGCAGAAGGCTCGCTCTGAACTTTATCATGAGGCTTGTCCTGATGCG
This sequence comes from Pinus albicaulis, assembly GCA_034641835.2. Classification (NCBI taxonomy): domain Eukaryota; kingdom Viridiplantae; phylum Streptophyta; class Pinopsida; order Pinales; family Pinaceae; genus Pinus; species Pinus albicaulis. Next base: position 237,500,324 of record CM076583.1, on the reverse strand, counting down.
TGCCCGAAGAAACATCATGCTTCTCCTCCTGGAACATGACAGTGATGGTGGCTTTAATAGTGGGTCTATCCATGGTGCACTGGTAGGTGAATTGTGCAGTGTAATGAGAGTACTGAGAGCTGGACGGGATGGTGGCAACAAAAGGGCCGGAATGCTGGGAGTGAAAGCTAGAGAAATGTTTGCGTCCTCTGCCGCTATGCGTATCAGGGTAGTGAGGTGAGAAGTACTCAAAAGAGGGAGAATAGGTGGAGCTCGAACCAGACAAAGGCGAGGAGCGAGGCATTCTCCCTCTATTGCTGCCTCATCTACATCTCATAAGATGGCGCAACTTGGGCATGGCTTCACTGAGTAAGGAGAACAGATAATGCAGAGTAGAGACGGCAAGGAACTGGTCACTTCCAGTAGCAACAAGGGCATAATTGAGGTGAAGACTACAGTATACGCTCTGTGAGTAATGGAAGCTTGTCCCAAACTCAATGCAGCTGAGAATTGGGCAGCGCTTACCAGTGGAGGTGCGAAGAAATGGCTGCGCGGCTAGCAGGGGGCATCTATATTGAAGAGGCAGAGGAACATTCTTGAGAGCAGGCCTGGAGGCTTCAAGAGAAGCCATGGAAGAGTAATGAAGCAGGAGGGCAGTGAAAAATAGAATGTAGAGCCGCATTGAAGTCGATTTATGATGGAAAATTAATGCGGGGTTACGGGCAGCAAAGTGGCTGTGCCACTTGCCACCCCCAACATGCATCATCGCATTAAGGTTGAATAACACTCGCATCTGGGGAATTGAATTTGCAATATTAAACTATAGATAATGAGTAAATTTTTTTGATAAAAAATAACTAATAAACAATAAAAACAAAATTAAATATATTATATCAATATAATAAGAAAAAAAAATTGATTTAATTTCTGTATTTTATATTTATTAAAAAATAGCACATGCAAAAATGTAAATATAAACTTATTAAAAATCATTCAATAATAATGAAAACAATTCAATTTATAAATTATAAATAAAATTATAAATAAAAAGTAAAAGTTAAGCTCATTTTTTTTTGAAATTTCTCAAAATATAAATCATTCTTAAATTATATAAAATGGAAAGAAAAATCTACACTATAAATTCGATTTTTCTCTACATATGATAAATATCTAATTAAAATATATTTATATTAATTATTTTTAGTTTATATATATATATATAAACACTTACAAGTCCACTATGATGGGGTGTATTGTTAAGAGATTTCTTAATGTGAAGGTCATCGGTTCTAAACTTTGTGGGAAAAAATTGAGCCATGTTAAGGGTTGGTGCGGCCTAGGCCACGTGTCATCCGCAGGTATTGGTGTGGCCTAGGCCACTTAACATCCTGAGGTAATTTTGATGTCTTAGAAGCCCCTCGTTCTAGTTTCTCATGCAAAAAATTATGCGAAAACTCACACAACTTAACAAAAACAAAAAAATTACAAAACATATATATATATATATATATATATATATATATATATATATATATATATTCATGCTATAAATTTTATTATTATAAAATAAATCATATTCTAAACTATATTTGTATATCTTTTATTTCTCTCTTAAATATATCGAATTGTGCTTCATTCTCATTAGTATATATATAAACACACATTTTGTACTTTTTAAAATGGGGATGAAGAGGAAGTCTTTCTTGCTCTAAAAATCAACAATGTGGGGTTATTTTAGCATGATACAATATTTTGATTCAACAAGATATGACTGGTGAATCAAAATGGTAGTTAAATTTAGTTTGGATGGGTCAAGGACCTCTGAAATGTAGTATTTTTTATGGTTTTTTCTTGAAAGGAAAATTCCCACATGGGATGTCTCCAAAAAAAAGAATGAGAAAGTCTTGGATTTTGTGTTTTATGTCATCAAAACAATGAATCTATTAACTATTTATGTGTTTTTTTATCCTTTTGTGAAGATTGTGTGAAAATAAGTTTTAATTGTCCTATAAATAAAAAGTTGTTGGTTTGGGAAATCTATTGAAGAAAGTATGTGGCTTTGGATTCAAAGTTTTAGTTTGTAATTTTTTAAATTTCTTTCGGTGTACATGATGTGGGGCATTTGGTTAGGGAGAAGCAAAGTTCTCTTTCACAATGATGTTTTGTGCTCAACAGTAATTGCACATAACTCTAGAGTTATCTTTCTAGAACAAATCAAGCCCTTGAAATGGAAAAATAAAAGAATTATAAGGGAGTTGGTGCTATCTAAATGAATTATACTTTGTTTCTTCTATGAAGGGAGAATTGTGGGGCTAGTATTTTCATTCTATTCCCTCATAATGTGGTTCTAAAATGTAAGTTTGATGTTGGAAATGGAACGAAATTTGTTGTTGAGTTGATTGCTATGTGTTGTGCTTTGTGGTTAGCCTTGTGGAAGTAGGTGAAGGTTTTTAAATTGATTGGTGATTCCAAATTAATAGTGAATTGGTTTAGTGGAAAGGTGAATTTTAGAATCCTTCAATTGGAATCATGCAAAATGAAGATCCAACAATTACAACAATAGTTTGATGGTCTTCAAATAGTTTGCTATTACAGGGAGAATAATGTTCTAGAAGATATTCCCTTAAAGGAAGCTTTAATTTTGGATATTGGCATTTCTTCCTGTTAAATAATTCCCCAATGGTGTTTTAAGATCAATCTTTTCCTTTAATTGCTTTAATCTTTCTTTTCAAATGACAAGGTATTTTTTCTTCTTTATGTATGACTAAAGCATATTTTGGAAGCATATATCTGTTAAGAAATCCGGTGAAATGCTATACAACCGAAATATATTTTTCTTTTAAAAAACACACGTTTTGGAATCATTGTGCATATGAAAAAATTATATATATATATAAGGATTCTTAGATGTATGATTAGTAAAGAAAAAAACAATTATTCAGATTTCAAATTGTAAAATTCAATATTAAAATATATTTATTTCTAATTAATTATAATTATTTGATAATAAAATTATTAATTTATAAATATTTTTTTATATTTACCTTATTTTATATTATTAATGAAATAAACAAAGTTTTCTTAGTCGTCATTTATTGAATCCATTCACCCAATCTTAAACTTGATGCCATATATGATGTATTATTGCATTTGTTTAGGCCTTGGAATTTAATGTCTCACAAAGCATCATTGTTGCCCAAAGATGAACACCTCTCAAGTCACCCCGTGTCCCTGAAATTGATGTCACATTTCATGTATTATTGCAATCAATTAGGCCTTGGAATTTCATGTCCCACAAAGCATCATTGTTGCCCAATTATGAACACCTCTCAAGTCACCTTATACACTCACATCCCACAATGTACATTTTTTGAACTGGAGCAACTCTCAGGCATGCATAGTCCTGCCTGGGATTGGACCATGATTCCTATGGGGACCAAACTTCTCCACCTAACCATTAGACCACATCTACAGGACAAAAAGGTGATTTCCAAGTTCTAACCTTGCTCAGTGCTTCTAAATTCCAAATCCTTTACAAAACATAGTTGTAAATAGAAAATAACGAGTAAAGCAAAATAAAAATATACTTTGTTTAAAATTTGTTGAAATTGCAAATTCAAATTAATGTAATTTACAAAATTCTAATATCCCAAAAAAATTTCAAAATAAAACATATCAAATCAATTTATGTATTAAAAAATTACAATCTAAAATAAATATGCACAATTACAATGCTCCAAAAACATTTTTTAAAATAATAAAAATCAATTTATATGTTAATAAAAAATTACAATCTAAAAATAAAAATAAAAATAAAAATAAAAATAAATAAATAAATAAATAAATATATATATATATATATATATATATATATATATATATATATATATATATATATATATATATATATATATATATTACATATGCAATGCAAGACTATCAATTTAACACATCTATAACTTTTATTACAAGTTTGCATAAAATTTTCTTCTTTCGGCCATGTACACATGTATAACTTTCCTTATTGTAAAAGAAATTTCCTTCTTTTCAGTGTCTTTTTATCAAAATTCCTACCATATATGCATAATGTGAATCATTATAAATACACATATTTATAGTTGTAAATGCCACTTATAATGGTAAAAATTCCTACCATATCTGCATAATATGAATCATTATAAATACATATTTTTATTGTCGTAGATGCCACTTATATTTCTATTTGTAAAAGTAAAACAAATTCTCATAAATCCTCAATTCAAAACTATTAACATCAATTGGGTTCCCAATGCCATGCAAACGAGTTTTTTTTCGAAAGAAGTGATTAGGGATAAAAGCTTAATTTTTTAGTTTTCACGGGCCTCCTCGAGGGATATATATATATATCACGGGCCTTCTCAAGGATATATATAAAAAAGCTATTTTTAATTTATTTAACTATGGTTTTCAAGTGAGCAATATATGCTTATGCAACTTTTGTTAAAGATTGTAGAGATAAGATTACATAGGAGACCAACAATAATAAATTATTGAAGTAGAGTTCAATTATAACTCAACTAATTTGGACTAAACTCAAATTGACATGACACTTAGATTGATAGTTATGACATCTAGTAGACATGAATAGGTGATTGGAATTATTTTCTCCAACACTCTCCCTTAATTACAACCACAAAATATTAAACTGAAATGTATGTTGGTCTAAGTCTCAACTTTGCTAATAATTTAAAAAAACAGACATAAACTAGATTTTTTTTTTCTTCCATATATTGTAGCCTCTGAATTGCTTCAACATTGTATTTTTGTTGTAGAGTTCAAATTCTAGATTCTTCATTTGCTTGTGCAGCTCTTCCATTGTTCGAGGTTGTCCATGTATGTCCTCTACTTGTTCAAAAGTAGGATTTTGTGTGGACTGCAACCACATGTCATCTTCTATAGTGCGCCCTTCATCATCAATTTTCCATGTTGACGTTTGCAACAAGAAATAAAATGAAATTGGCATCCAGAAACAACATGACAACACCTACACTAGTGTGGGACCACAGGTCATGTAGTGATGGGTCCTAGCGATACATTAGTGTGTAATTCAATTTATTTAATAAATTGGATGTGTGTCAAATTTAATTATCCCTTAATTAAATTGGACAATAAAATGTAATCTTATCTCATAATCACTTGTAATAGTTAATTGAGTTTGATAAACTCAGTTAGCTCATGTATTTCGAGTTGAGGGTAGTTGGTGAGGCATGCAGAGTGATTCTATGTGCTTTAGAGTTCAAGTTGCAGTTAAGTGCATGAGTTTAATGCATGAGTAATCAGTTAACTCGGTTATGTGAGTTAAAGTCAGTTGGACTAGTTTTAATTGTTTGTTGCACTAGTGAGAGATCAAGTGAATTAAATCATATTTAATTCACAATTAGTGATCTTCCATGCAACTGATGATTTACTATTAATAGCTCATGCAAGTTAGTTCCAGTGGAGACCCATTTGAGACAAAGGTTAAAGGGAATTTAACTATCAGTTGTGATATTAGCAGGCTGCCCAGATGTAGTTAAAACACCACAGGATGCACATGCTACTCAGTGCAGTTGAGGAAGGCCAAAATTCCTAAATAATAGGGATTGCATTCATCAGGAATTGCGTGAGCAAGGCAGGCTGAAGACAGATTGGGAATTGGCTGAGTATCGGCCCGATTTTGTCTGGATCAGTGTGAGATGATAGGCAGAGTGCAGGAGATTCTTGTGATAAGAATTGCATTGTAATTGTTTCATGATTCCTTGTGGAATATACAATATATGATAGAGGGGTTTTGAGCAGTAAGTTTTCCCCAGGAAATTATCTGTGTTGTGGTTTGATTGATTCTTCTTTACTTCATGTGATTGGAGATTGTGTTTTTTATTTTTTCAATTGATTTGTAGAAGCAATCCAATATCTAGCTTTAGTACATTGTTAGATCAGATTGAATCCATGATATACATGCTTGTTGTATAATTTCTACATTCCACAACATAAGTTCATGATACAATTTATCTCTCATAACTTCAATACATGAAAACTTCATTAAAATTTTCATTTTGTGCATTCGTTGCTTTAACTTTTATGCACACTTAATCAAAACATGGTGTTGCAAGACATGCTTCAAGGAACCTTAATTCTTCTTCAAATTTTATTGCTTCTTCTTGGTTGTTGCTAGCATCTGCACATTCAAAATCAAGGTTAAGTTTAAAAACATCTATAGAACCATATATATTCTATTCTTTCTTCTTTGCAATGAGAGCTTTCACCCCTTGCGCTTCCTTCTCTGCCTCTGTTTCTTCTCTACTACTACAAACAAGTTGTCTTCCACTTGTTTTTCAGACCTAGATAGTCTTTTCTTACAAAAAAACATCATATCTATGATATTTTTCTGTTGCATCATGTGAAACCACTCATCATTGGCTAACTATTCTTGATCAAATCTAGCACCAACAATTTTAATTGCTAGACTCATCATACCACTAGTTTCTCCAATGGCATCTTCATTGTCATCAGCAAGCTTTGTTGCTGGATTTAATAAATCATCATCCATTTGTGGTTGTGCACAACAGGATTCATGAGCATCTGTGTGCTCTTTCTCTATCGTTGGTAACATACCATCATCATTTTCATCTACTTTCAAGTGGAATTCACAAAATTCTTCATCTCATTGTAGATATGCTACTATAGATCCATCTTCATCTTCAACTTGAATACTCCCCCTACACCAAAACTCCTCTCAATGGTATTCCAAGGGTCCTTGGTTGTCTTTGCATCTGCAATGAAGGGAAGAATGCTATCATCTAGGCATTCCTTTATGCATTTCAATGCGAAGGAATTATTTTGCCTTTTGGCTTCCATCTCTTTCAAATAGAATTCAAACATCTCTTAATGTTGCTTCGACTTTCACAACCTCTTGGATTTTCCCATTTGTTGAGTGTTAACTAACTATGGCTCAACACGCAAATCAACTTGTAGACATAGCGACTTCTCTGCAGTCAACTTTGGCTCTGACAAAAATAACGCTTGTCTTATGGATCACTTCTCTCCAAACAATATACTCATGTAGATTCCACTCAAAGTGGTATTTTTATCCATGTATAGAAGACTTTTTCATTTAAATAAAATTGTCAAATAAACAATGCCCAATAACAATGAACAAAACCCTCCTTTTTAAATAGACTTTTATTAAAAAACAATTTTGAAAATTCGTGTTCTTTTGTTAAAGAACTTTCAAATACGAACAATGGACTTAAAAAAAAGCCCTTCTGAAAATTACATAAACCCTTTTAAAAACTTTTCAAACTAATTTACCAAGTGAAGCTATTAAACGAATGACTCATTTTTTTAAAACAAAAACCTTTATATTTTCCTTGCCTCTATAAATTGTGCTTGCGTTGCATTTGCATACGAGTTGACCTCGTGATCCAAATATTTATGCTCGCGTTGGACTTTCAAACTACAATTTCGTGGACTTTTCGTTCAAGCCTTTTTTTTAACCGTTAAACCTTTTTTGTGTTGTTGTTGAACTTTGACTCCATATTTACGGTAATGCATCTTTCGCGACTATGAGGCTGTGTTAGTGTTCGAGAAATTGATGCTGGTACAATCTCTGGTGCGTTAGTGTCACTGGAATACATTTTTTTTTAAATTCTCACAACAACCACCATGATCACTCTTCTACTATTGAGGTTTTACCTTCGCCTTCACTGGATTCTTGCCCTTCCTTCACTGTCCACGCAGCAATTGGCTTCTTGGCAGGAGCGCCTTCTTCGCAGCTAATTTCTTCGTTCTCCTCCACGATCTCTTGATCTTCACACTTTTTCTCTCTACTACTACTCTCAAAGAGTCTTATGCAGGCTGCTCTCTGATTACCATCTTAAAGACTGTAGAGGCGGAAGACGGAGACAAGAATCAATTCAAAATTAGCAAATGGAGCAAATTCAATATTCACATTACTCAGTAACTGTTAGATACTACTATTACATAGCAGACAAACAGTAATAAATAACTGAACTGGAACTCAATTATAACTTAATTGAACTGGACTAAACTCAAACTCACTATGACATCTAGATTAATAGTGATGACACCTAGCAGACAATAACATGTGGTTGGAACTATTTTCTCCAATATTTTTTTTAAATTAGTATGATATAATTTTTATTCTCGGACTAAAAAATATAAAGTGAGAGATAGAGATTTTTTTTTTTAATGTAATATAACAATTTACAAAAAAAAATATCCTAACAAAATACAAAAGAACAAGTTTACATTTAATTTGTGATGGTTGTATTACATAAACTAAGTCATTTAAATTTTTTTGATATAAAAACCTTACTCCATATCCTTATCATATGCAACTTCTTCCATACTCTTCTAGCGCATCCTATGTCGCCAATTTTTTTTATATAAAAACCTTACTCCATATCCTTATCATATGCAACTTCTCCCATACTCTTCTAGCGCATCCTATGTCACCAACCAGAGTCAAAAAACCTAGAAAAGGCCTAGATAATTTGATGGGACACCAAGAAAATCAAGGATGATCCCAATACCACCTTGAATCCTCCTCTCTCCATTGCAACACCTTTCCATCTTTGCTCTTTCACAGGACTTGCATCCTACTAAAACCTTCCCCTGCTCTTCCACTACTCCTATACCACTTTTGGTAATCACCTTAGTTGGAAGAATAAGAGTAGGAATCCGTTATTCTAAAAGATACCCACTCGAAATTTATGTTTTGAGAGAACCTAAGTGAAAAAAACCATAATGTCCATACATTTGAGAAGGTTTGGCGGCACAATTTTGAGATGGATGAAAAACTATAAACAAACCAAAAAGGATGTACCCTCGCCTACAAAGATGACCACAAAGTACTTCGCGTGGGAGAGAACAAACTACAAATGACCAACCTTAGGAGGCTAGTAGAAAATACGTAGAAATCACTTGGCGAACAATACTGAGACATAACCCTGGAATGGGTGGTTAATTGATGGTAGACATATGCCATGGGCATGCAACAGGTGGTTAATTGATGATAGACATATGACATGGGTGAGTAGACATGTGACACTTTTTCATACGTTGCACACATATGATGAAAGGCTCTCAAAGAACCTCGCCCTTAGAGAATGAAATTAAGATGCTACTTAAAAAGTAAATGTCCCCTTCAAAAATGGTAAAGTAAGTGTCCCTTACCAGTAAAAATAAGAATAAATTTGTGACAAACCTAAACTATGTATCCAAATTTTCCCTCGCCTAGATTTATGAGAACATGCCACATAATATGTTTAAATTTCACAGTGTATGTATGATCAATAATGTGTTTAAAGTTCATATGATCAGTTCTTTGTGTCCCATTTTTATTGGAAATTCTTGAAAAAAATTCTCTTACTCAATTTTATGGGAACATTTCACATAATATAGAATTGGTGTTTTCTATTGAGGCCACGATTTCACTTGGACAACTATTTTCTAAACTATGCAATATAGAATATTTTAGAAGTTAATTGCGTACATATAATTAGAAATATATGTATTATTTTTGTTGGAATCGTGTGATAGGTTTTAAGTGAGATAATAATGTTTTGTTATCTATTTATAGATAAATAAATAAATTCAATTATCTTACTAAATTCAGAAATACTTAAAATTAAGTTAAAACTAATTTTTTCCAAAATAAAATTAAATAAATAAATAAATCCTTTTATTATATTCCTCCCTTGTCTTTTAGTTTAGATTCATGCTTGCAGAGCATCAGGAAAAACCATCCCCTCTCTAAATTAGCTTAACATTCTCTATGGTAAATGCCACATCAGTTTTCGTGGACTATGATCGACTATGCAAGCACACTTGTTTTTCGCTTGACAAGATTGAAGGGCTTCTGGGTATTATCATTAACGGTTTCCAACATAGATAATATTTCTCTCCTGGACAACCCTTCTTCAATGACGATTTTTACTTCTTAAGAGCTCATTTCCCCTTGTTCAAGTCATGTTTGATGTGGAAAGTTTTGGCGCATTCGATAGATTCAGGGGGCTAGGGCATTTGGGACACCTGTACATTCAATAGATAATTAATTATTAAGATCACTTTGAGGGCCTTAATCGAGAACAACATTTGGGCGCAGTTAGCTAAGGGGAAATACATGAATGCATAGGATTAAATGGATCAGGGCATGTGCAAAAATAAGACAAGTTCATCAATCATATGGCTATCATGATGAAAAACATACAATGGTTACTTGGTAATCTCAGGTGGGAAGTTGGAGATGGAGGTCAGATAGAAATCGGGTTGGACATAATTAAAGGCTTTATGGGAAATCACTCTTTGTCTCTTCCTCTTCTCTTTTCTCTCCATGAAAGAGGTAAATTATTTCTTAATCAGGTACTCACTATAGGAGGCCTACATATTTCTCACTCTTGGATGAGGGCAGATGAGATCGAGATCACAGGTTTTATTTCTAAAGAATGGTAGACATATCTCTCAAATATTTCTGTTGTGGGTATCACCCTTCCTGAACAAAGTGATAGTATAGTTTGGAACGGTCAGGTTAAGAATGTGCATATTATAGAAAAGGAAATATACCATGGTAGTCTGAAGGTAGCACAGGATTTCGATTTCAAATTATGGTTCTAGCTATTTTGGCATTGGGAGTTACCTTAGAAACTGAAATGTTTTTGTTGATTGGCCCTCCATAATCGTATTCTCACATGGGAGAATCTATTAAGAAGGGGTTTTTGTAGACCTAGTATATGTTTATTATGCATGAAGGGGCAAGAGGACACAAATCACCTTTTTTTTACGTTGCATGTTTTCCAACGTTGTTTGGATAGGGGTCATGGATCACCTTAGCATTGGTTTGAACTAGACCAGGGGTACACTGGCAGACAACCTTCACCATTGGTTCTTTTCACAAAAGGAATATTGTGATCTCTCTTTTTATATCATTTGGATCATCTGGTGATGCAGGGATTCCAAAATCTTCGAGCAAAAATTGGTAGATGTAAGGGAAGTAGTATTTTAGGTATGTGCATGCTACACATAAATTGGACCAAAGAAAATGAATTCATATAAGAGGACAAACAAGGTTAAATATATATGCGATAATCTCCCAATTGGTTTATTCAACGACACATGTTCTTTTAGGCGGTGTGGTTGTGGAGCTTTCATCATTCTTGAACCAGGGAGATACTATATTTTTTAGTGGCATGGAGGAACTAGTACAAACAACATAGCATAACTTATTTCCCGTTGTGGCATCCTGATATGTGCCAAATTGTTAGGGATATAGATCCTTCATGTTCATGGGGATTCAAAGGGAATCATAGATTGGATTAATTAACATTCACATTTTTTCCCTCCCATTATGTCTAGCAAGATGAGGTGAATTCGGACTCTGGTGATTACTTTCCATGTAATCTCGTTTGAACATATTTGTACGGAGAAAAATTTGGTTTCAGATCCCTTATCAAAGAGAGGGTTCATGAAGGAATAGGGGAGGATATTCTTTGTTGCTTTCGAGCAAGACTCCTTGGTTAACGCAAGTACCAAAAACTATGCATAGGTTTCATAATTTGTTTCATTCTTGATTGTTGTCATATCCGGTTTAAGCATGTTTCTTTTGGTGGAGGATTTAAGATACAGTCTCTGGAATAGGACATATTTTTGTAATGATGTTTTATAGCAACCCGTAGGTGACAGGACTGGTAGTTTACTCTCTTTTATGTTTATGTTATACAAGATATAGATAGGTAGCAGCCTGATTAAAGCATATTGATCATCTTTGTTGAATTTCTTATTCTTGGGAAATTGAAGACTAATACTGTGAAGTAACCATGATAATGTAATCTATTTTTATATAAATAGAAAGGAAGTATTTTTTTTCTTTCTAGGAAAAAAAAAAAAAAAAACAAAAACAAAAAACAAAAACCAAAAAAACAAAACAATAAAACAAGAAAACAAAAAAAAAAACCAAAAAAAAAAAAAACAAAAACATGTTTGATGTGGCTTTATCTATGACATGAAGAAATCAGTTCTATGCCAATGGAAATCTCGTCCTTATTATTATTATTCACCCTCTTTTATGGTTGAGCACCCATTTTGCAAATTGGAAATGTTGATACAATATATGTAAAAACTATGTTTACAATTGGGTCGTTCAGAGTAAAAATCTATGTAAAAGAACTCCTGTGATAGTGGATAATGTTGTTGAATTAAGTGCAATGTTGGTGAATTAAGTAAATGAAATATATGTTAATGCATAATTATTGGTGAAATAACTAATGATATTCAATGAACTATAGTTAAAATGTGACAAATTTCAACTATCATTATTAGTGAATATAAAATTGAATATATGGTTTTTAATGGTTTTTATGGAATGCAATGTATTTTAACGTAAAATCCTAATAAATGTAGTGTGGTACATATGAATTGATGATCTTGGACAATTTTTAGTGAATGCAATGCGCCTCAATAGATAATATAGTGTTAATGTAGTGAGTGGATCTCATCTCGATAAATGATCTTCATGGATATAAATGAATAATCTAGGGTGGATGTGGCATGCTACATTTGAATGGGTAATCTTGGACTGTCCTTGATGAATTTCATAAATATATGCTCCTTAGCCCTTCCACTTATTTTTTTGTGATTGAGGATGATATTGGATGAATTTGATAGAGTAATTACTCCTCAACCTTTTAACCTAAACGTATGACACCAAATGGATGATCTTGGATGTAAATTTCATAAAAGCGATATTCCTCACTGATTCCATTTCACCTCTTAATATTGATTTGATGATCCTAAATGACCCTCACTATTTTGTTGGAGTATATGCCCTTCAATGCTTCAATTTATACAATGCTTCAATTTATACAATTAAGAGATAAGAATGATCCTAGATGACTTTGACAATGCACAAATGTAGTTATGGATTGTTAAGGTGTTTGCGAATTTTACCGAATGTTTTAGGTAAGTGAAAGGATCATGAGGTATTTATTTTATAACTTCAACTAGGATTATATCGTGACATATATTACATCCAAGCATTGTGAAGGTTGTTGAGTGGCATTATATCTATGACGTGTGAAGATCATTTTATAACACTATGCTTATGGGTTTTTAAGGTCGTTTCAATTTATTTAACCCAACATTATAGGTAATACATTGATTTGTGGGTTATCAAGGTTATTATATTACATCGCATTCATGGCTTGTGAGAGTTAAAAAGGCTTGCACTTAAAATATTTCTTTTAGCCTCTATTGAAATTTGTTGTGCAATACCAAGTTAATAAAGAATGAAAAATCATGTTTCCATTTCTTTTAGCTTATCTTGCCCCACCTTCGCTTACCAATGATGTTATAAAATACCCCTATGAAAGAACAATCAATAACTTTTCCCCTTTAATACTATAAGTTTAATGGACAATTTTATGTGTTATCAACAATAATTTTATGAAATCAAACTAAACATTATAGATAGTCAATTGTAATAGCCTTGATAAAAATTCCATGTAATAAGGTTAATAAAGGAAAAATAATAACCAAGGTCATGGACACGTAGGCCAAGCAGAATGGTGGGAAAAACATCCTAGTGTGGGTGTTCACTTGGTTTATTAGGGCTAAGGGAAATTAGCAAAGGTAATCGCAAAAGGCTTTGGCAAGGCAAAGAGGCATTAATTGGTATTTTATATATGAAAATAATGGAAAATATGAGAAAAAGAAGGTGAAAGGTCACAGGTTTCATGTGAGGAGGAAAATGAAGGAAAATAATGGAAACTGGAGAAAATAGAGGCCTCATTAATAAAAAGGCTTATGATGACCAGTTGGTACCTTTTTTCAGTTCAGTTTTGGAGCTATCTCTCTCTACACTCTCTCTCTCTCACTCTGAGACAGATATATTTTTCTTGGAGCACTTCAAAATTACATCAAGGAAAGCAAAGAAGGCAAAGGAAAGCAGAGATCAAGAAAGGAAGAGAAGAATCAAGCAACTACACTGGGATTACTTGCAGGTATCGATTTATATGTGTGATTTCCTTACAAGATTTGGCATGCATGTGTGTATTTGTGATCTGAAAATGTTTTGGATAACTTGTATGTATTTCAAGAACCTACCACTCAGTTTAAATTAAAATGATCTAGCTTGAACTTGACGTTTTGCGGAATTTTGGCTTGAAAGTGGTGTATGTTTTTTTTTTACTGTTTATGTGTCTTAAGTTTATTTTTTCTTGTTGTAATTTAATATGTATAACAGCAACATAATTCAGCAATTAAACCATGAAACACAACAACAATATAATATAGGATTTCACTCGAAATCTCGTGGGCTACGTCTCCTTTGAGTCTTGTCAACTAGACTCGACTCTTTGGGATTAAAGTAATTGTTCATTTACAAGTTTCAAGCTTGACACCAATGAATACAAAAATGATTAAAAGGGCTGAGAATACCATTTAACATCCCTCTAATGGTTGTCCAAATTCTGCAAACAAATTTAGGGTCTTGTTAACACATTTCCTTCTGTCAATTCACTAAGCTTCTCTGAGCTTCTAAATGGCACAAACTCCCTCAGAATTTTGTTTTAAATCACTGAAACCACTACTGCTATATCCAAAAAACATTAGACACCAAATTTCAATTGATAAATTGCTTAAATCAAGCACAACATCCCCAAAATAGGTTATCCTCCATGGTTTTCCCAGGGCTTCCCAAAACTTCCCATCAACTTCTCGAGCTGAATAAGTTATTAAAATATTCTGAAACCACTTCCATTGGTTCAAAAATTTATAAAATAGCCAATTTCGACTATTTTTTCATCAGAAACGGCCTCTGGATGCTCCGGTTTTTCCTCCATACACTGTTGGCACCCCCTGGCACTAGGGTCAAAGAAAACCTCTCTGTTGAGTTTTCGACCTCTAGAAGTTATCAAAAATTTCTGAAACCTTTGTCATTAGATTTAGAATCAAATTTTCAGTCAATAAGGACCACTGGTTCACTGCAAATGGTCTCCAGCTCCCCTGGCTAGGCCCTACACTGCTGCTGGAAAAAGTAGGAAAAAATGGCCTCTTTAACTTAAATGAAGCTTTTCGGATTTCTAATGCTCTCTACAGGCTTTGAAAACCATTTCATCAGATTTATAACATCTGAATTATCCAATTTAGCCTATTGAAACTCTATAAAAGGACTCTAACTCCCCTGGTTAGGCCTCAAACTGAATTTGTCTTATGGTGGCCCTGATGGCTCCTTTATCTTCCCTGAAGAAAAATATGCTGAAGATCACCTCCATTTGACCTAAACCCTGTTCCAAATTGTTTAGGAGGTCGAAGAGACCCAAAATTGACTAAAATTTTGTCCAATTTGGTTCAATAATGAGAGAGTTATGACCAAAACAACTTTGCCCCAATTTCCTCCACTAAATGTGGGGCAACTGCCAGAAGTCCGCCTAAATTTGGGAGCACCTCCAGAATCTCCGCCATATTAAACTCCACTTAACTGAAGCTTAATTAAATATTAAACCTAGGATTATGCTCCTTAAGGGCTCTTAATATTAAGCTCCCACACTGGTCATATGATGAGGTTCCATGGGAGGAGGGTTGGCCCCTCCGTGCTCCGCCAGATCCACTCGGAATTCAAAGTGCAATAACTTCTTCATACGGTGTCCATTTTTCAAACTGTTTAGGGCATTGGAATCTAGAATATGAGACCTATGCAACCATCTTGGTTTCAACCCAATCCTGTAACTTTGAATTTTGAGCTAATCCTTAGGTCCTTGATCCAGTTCTGATCACACCTCCCAAATGAGAAGCTTTTGGACCCCAAAATCTCTCTTGGACTACTGAAACTGATCTATAAAGCAAATGAGAGTATTGCACCCTCTTCTGTTTAGCCTCCAAACACTTGCCTTGCATTGCTAGTGACTTTTAACCACAACTAGAAAGCAATTCACACTTCCCTTCCTCGATGCGCTTATCCTCCTGTCAAGAGCTGCCTTTCTTGCACTCACTCAGAAAATTTCTAGTGATAAATTTGCAGAAGGTAGTTGAACATCGCTGCCTTGATCAATGATCCAAGGTGTCTCAAACATAACTCGTGCAACATGCGACATCAACAACAAGTCGTCATAAAATGTGCTATACAATTGACACAAAATCAATGTAAAAAGTGTGCAACACAATCGACACAAGTCAACAAACATGTGCGATACAATCGACACAAGTCGATAAACAACATGATACATCTTGACAAACACATTTTCATCTATAAATGTAGAATGAACCTATTTACAGTTCGCTATTTACACATACAACTTCCATGCACATGTACACCTTCAACTCTTCCTTTCAAGCACCAACAAGTACATAATCCCCAAAAACATGTGGGTGACTATAAGAGCTGAACTAAAATATATTTCTGCAATATAAGTGAGTATCATACTCATATTTTACACCTCCACGACGAAATTTTGCAACAACAAAGAAATTTCTTAAACTGAACCGCATTTATATGCAATCTTGCATCAAACTTTTCAACAGAATACATGCATACAACCGAAATGTGCATATGTACAAAGGAGTATTCCTTACTGTGTTAAGAAGTCCATCCACTTCTTTCCAAGCCACTTCCATGGCGACTTTTTCTGCTACAACTCTTCCTCATGTGAATCACCATTTTCACATCAATAATGGAATCTGCAGTTCCACTTGCGCCAATTTTTCTGTCCTCTTGCTGCATGTGCTTTGGACGACTAGTTGGATGAAAAATCCAACAATGAGAGACATCATGTCCCTTCTTTTGGAAATATGTGAAAAACTTATGCACCTTCTTTGAAAGTTGTCTTTGCCTCATCTTCTTCCTGTATGTTTTCTTCCTCATCCAGCATCTCGAAACAACATGGTTAAATCCACCACAATATGTACAGCAAAACTTTCTTTCATTTAAGCATGTCAAATTATCATGCTTTGTAGAAACACAATCAAATTGATCATGAGAAGATTTATACCTCTTGTACTACTTTTAATGTTCATCCTTTTTGTCTTCATGAGAAGATGAACTAGTAGAGGCTACAGCTTTCATTTGCAGACTAACATCACCATTTTTGTCTTGAAAACTGTCTGAACTTGCATGCTTGCCATAAGTTGCATGTATACCATCTTCTTGTTGAAACAAAGGCTTAAAGCAATGGCAATCATCTTTGAAACAAATTTGACATATTTGCATCTTAGAACTTGGAACAAAAGTTCTCTTCGAAATAGCCTCACATGCCTTCATAGATTTGGAATCTTCGCCATTAAATTGCACATAACCAAGACCAAGATTCTTGGGTCGTTCCTCAACCGAAATGGGATAAACCATGCCTTGTGCATGCTTGCCTAATCCTTTGCCTTCATAGCCCATTTTAATCACTAATTTGGACTCTATACCTCTTGTATTTTTTCCGAAAGAACCAACACATCTTTCTAAAGAGGAAACTAAAGATAAGTTAGAATGGATTACCTTTTCCTCATGCATTTTCTTGGTCAAAGCCTCTTGGGGTTGATGGAGTTGCCTCTCCATATCATGTAATATTTGAAGAATTTCTTCCTTCTCTTCCTTCATTGCAAACAACTGTTCACGAAGTTTAGTGCTTTCTCTTTAATCCTTAAATAAAATTTGCACCATGTCCTTCAATATAATAAAGTCACGCTTCATATCATCATCGAAGAATCTTGTGAAGGAGGAAACTTCACTTGTAGAAGTTGTCATTATGATTTCAATGAAAAAATTAATTTCAACAAAGCTCTCAAAGCTTTTCAAAACAAATGACAAATATTTTTTTAACCAAATGGCTGTAAAGACCAACTCTTATTCAAGTAGCCAAATAACAAACAAACTCCAATAGCTTCTTAACAAACAATCATCAAGAAGGTTTGTGTTCCAATGTTGACCATAAGGTACTTTGGGGTAAGGAAGAAGCCTTAAACTCTTTCTTCCTTTTTGTTATCTCCAAGACTTAGCTAATCAGTAGCTATCCCCAAATCTCAAGTAAACTCAAACAACAATTAGTTTGCAAACAGTAAAACAGTCAATATTTTACATTGTTTAAACACCTTTCAAGCTATTCAATCAAGCAACTGCTATGTCAATCAAGCATCCAAGTGCTCCGATACCAACCTGATCTGAAAATGGTCTGGATAACTTGTATGTGTTTCAAGAACCTACCACTCATTTTAAATTAAAATGGTCTAGCTTGAACTTGACGTTTTGCGAAATTTTGGCTTGAAAGTGGTGTATGTTTTTTTTTACTGTTTATGTGTCTTAATTTTATTTGTTCTTGATGTAATTTAACATGTATAACAGCAACATAATTCAGCAATAAAACCATGAAACACAACAGTAATATAATATAGGAGTTCACTCGAAATCTCGTGGGCTACGTCTCCTTTGAGTCTTGTCAACTAGACTCAACTCTTTGGGATTAAAGTAATTTTTATTTTACAAGTTTCATGCTTAACACCAATGAATTCAAAAATGATTCAAAGGGCATAGAATACCATTTAACATCCCTCTAATGGCTGTCCAAATTCTGCAAACAGCTTTAGGCTCTTGTTAACACATTTCCTTTTGTCGGTGCACTAAGCTTCTCTAAGCTTATAAATGGCACAAACTCCTCAGAATTATATTTTAAATCACTAAAAACACTAATTTTGTATCCAAAAAACATTATACACCAAATTTCAACTGATAAATTGCTTAAATCAAGCTCAGCATCCCCAAAATAGGCTATCCTCCACGGTTTTCCCAGGGCTGCCCAAAACTTCCCATCAACTTCTAGAGCTAAATAAGTTCTTAAAATGTTCTGAAACCACTTTCAATGGTTCCAAAATGTCTGAAATATCCAATTTCAACTATTTTTTCATCAGAAACGGCCTCTGACTTCTCTGGTTTCGCCTCCATACACTATCGGCACCCCCTGGCACTAGGGTCAAATAAAACCTCTCTGCTGAGTTTTCGACCTCTAGAAGTTATCCAAAATTATTGAAACCTCTGTCATTAGATTCAAAATCAAATTTTCAGTCAAAAATGACCACTGGTTCGCTGAAAATGGTCTCTAGCTCCCCTGGCTAAGCCCTACACTGTTGTTGGCAAAAGTAGGCAAAAATGGCCTCTAAAACTTAAATGAAGCTTTTTGGCTTTCTAATGCTCTCTACAGGCTCTAAAAACCATTTCATCAGATTCAAAACATCTGAATTATCCAATTTAGCCTATTGGAACTTTGGAAAAGGACTCTAACTCCCCTAGTTAGGCCTCAAACTGAATTTGTCTCATGGTGGCCCTGATGGCTCCTTCATCTTCCCTGAAGTAAAATTTGCTGAAGATCACCTCCATTCGACCTGAAACCTATTCCAAAGTGTTCATGAGGTCAGAGAGACCCAAAATTTACTAAAATTTCATCTAATTTGGTTCAATAATGAGAGAGTTATGACCAAAAACAACTTTGCCCCAATTTCCTCCACTAAATGTAGGGCAACTGCCAATTAACTCCACTGAAAGTGGAAGTCCACCTAAATTTTGGAGCACCTCCATAATCTCTGCCATATTAAACTCCACTTAACTAAAGCTTAATTAAATATTAAACCTGAGATTAGGCTCCTTAAGCACTCTTAACATTAAGCTCCCACACTGGTCATATGATGAGGTTCCATGGGAGGAGGGTTGGCCCCTCCGTGGTTTGCCAGACCTACTCGTCATTCAAAGTGCAATAAATTATTCATACGGTGTCCATTTTTCAAACCATTTGTGGTGTTGGAATCAGGAAGATGAGACCTATGCAACCATCTTGGTTTCAACCCAATCCGGTAACTTTTAATTTTGAGCTAATCCTTAGGTCCTTGATCCAGTTCTGATCAATTTGGTTCTCTTGTTGTCATTGGCATGGGTTTTTACAGGTGTGGAAGTGATTTTCATTCTTTCCTTGCCATTTCTAGATAGCCATGGTGTGATGGGTTCTATTTTACTTGGTTAGTCTAGATTTACAAATGGTTTTGAAATTGAGTGGGGTGGTCTCGAAAGAAGAACACAAGTTCTAGTGATCCCTGGACTAGTGAAGGTGGGATTGCGGTAAACCCATATTTTATGTATGCCAGTGAGCATTGGAATCCTCGAATGATGAATGACGATATGTACAGTAAATCCTATAGGTTTGTACCCTCGATTAGGCCTAGGAATCCTCAACCGGTGAATGGCAGGATATGTAGTAAAACCTAGACGGCGTAGTCTCAATTAGGCCTAGGAATCCTCGATCGATCAATAGCGGGATATACGATAAAGCCTAGAGACTAGGAGACAAGAAAATTCATCACGGTGTAGGTTGATCCAGAGGCATCCATGCTTGTATAGGCTTAGTGATCCCTTGACTAGTATATGATGGGATTGTGGTAAATCCTGGTATTGTATGTTTATTGTTTTGGGCTTTAATCCCTTGGTATATTTCAGTAAAGCCTAAGGAAACCTAGATTGATTTTGTTTTGAGTCCCACATTCATGCTTGGAATATGGAATGGGGGTGATTAGTTGAAAGAAAGAGTGGGTTTATCCCAATATATGGTCAAGTGGTTCATGTAAGTCCTTGAATTTGTTGGCGTATTCATCCATTAATAAGAGCTCCTGCTCCTTGGTATTTCATGTGTAAATGAACTTGTTCATATGTGGTTTTTATGGCTAATATATCCTTGTTATATATGTTGGTTATGTGTATGTTTTATGACAGACTTGATGTATGGCTGTTATCATGTCTTGATTAGAAAATGTTGAACAATGAATATATGACCTGATAGATGATAATGTAGCTATTGTGATAAGGCATCAATGCTTCTTTATGAATCTCAAATAAGTATGAGACCCCTATGCTCATATTTTTTGTTATGACTTGTATATTACATATTTGTGGCATGTTTAACAAAATGCATGTCATGGCTAGTAGGGGTCAGATCAAGTACGTGTACCAATGATTGCATTAGTATCCTTATTCCATTGTTCTTATTAATTTCTAGAAGTTTCATGAAGTTATGGACAGAGGCCTGAGACCTAGCCCTGAAAAGGTGGCTCAGAATCTGGGGTTGCTGACTCGACACTACATGAAAAAGGCCACATTCATTGGCATGCCTTGTTGTGGGAGAGACTAGAAGCCCTCATTCGCATGCATGGCTTGTCATGGGAGCGGCTAAGGGTCTAGATCAGCAAAATTACAAGTTGTATCAAGGGTTAAGTACCTAGAATGTTTAATTTCCTTCTAAAGGGTCTGTAGTTCCTAAGGAAGGTCAAATTGATTTGGTTTTTTCGATTCCACTTCCCTAACTGTACATGGGGATTTGAATCACATCATATTATCATCTTGTCAGATGTTTACCCCAGTGGACCAGTTAGCATGGGTAAATGTGGGTGGTCCAGGGTGTTACAGGGTGTTACAGGGTGGTATGAGAGCATGGTTCACCCCTTGGACTTGTAGAAATTATACAAGATGCATGTATATTACCAGACTCCCCTGATCTAACAAATTAACTTATGTTAAATACATAATACTTCCACTTAATTCTTTGCAGAAATTAAATCGCCAATTGCAAAACACATATAAAGCAAAATCAATCGCACATAAACATAGTTGTTTAATGGGAAATCTTAAAGCTTAAAACCCCAACTATCATATATTATGTATATCAATGGATCATGTAACAATCTCATACAAATCTTAGTACATCAAGCTCTCAGTACAATCAAAAATCATTACACACTGTCATGCGGAAATTTGCATGTCTATGCACCAATTTCTCGCCTCCTGACAACCTACCTCCACTGTGCAATCCCTATTGAAGAAGACCCCTGAATGAATTTGAATTGGCCTTGCCTTGACTCGCAATCCTCATTGGCATCTCCAATGTGTGTCAGATGCATTAAATGCATCACTATAATCACAAAATATAGTCCATCTCACCCTTTCACCTATCTCTCTATTGGGTCTCCACTGGAACTGACATGCAAGTAGTTAACTGTTGTGTTTGTTCAGTTGCAAGTGAGTCTCTAGTTGTGAATTAATTAAATAATTGATTCACTAAACTCTCACTAGTGTATCTTTAGTTAGAACTATATACAACTAGCACAACTGAGTTTAACTAACTTAACTAAGTTAAACTAAATAACAACTCCCATAACTACTCTTCCAACTCTGTCACAACTCTGCCACTTCAGTTCTAACTTAGTCCTCCATGCATGAGTCACCAACCACCCAAGGAATTGTGTAATTCCTTCAGCCCACTGATTTGCCAATTTTTTTCACTGAAATAAAGTGCTCAAGAGAATAATTTGATATTTATTGTCGGATTATTATTAAGGGCTAATAATAATCGACATGCATCTATTTTTAGATTAGCGATCTATAAATAGACTTCGCCCAATATTCTAAAAATAGAATCTCATCTATTTTTCCAACTTGATCAACCATCTACAAATAGCATCCTGCAACTTATAGAATAATCTCACCATGTCTAATAATAGACATACACCTAAAAATAGCCTGTGGGCCCCACTTAGTGAAGGTGCTAAATTTTGACTAAGCTCATCATCTTGTTGAATCTCAACACTCCCTCTCAACAAGATAGGGATTATCCTTCACCCTGATCTTGCCTCTATGGTATTTGAATTTGCTCCTGGTGAGCGCCTTCGTCAGAATAGCTGCATTCTGATCTTCCGTAGGAATGTACTGAAGCAACATGATATTTCGCTGCACACAATCTCTAATATGATGATACCGAATATCTATATGCTTAGATCTATCATGAAACATAGGATTAATCGAGAGTTTAATGCAACTTTGATTATCACAATGTATCATTGTAGGATCTAAATAAGAACCAAAGAAACCGACCATGATCTTCCTCATCCAGATAGCCTCACATGCAGCTTGACTTGCTGCCATGTTTTTTGCTTCCACTAAACTGAGTCCCATGGATCTTTGCTTCCCGTTGTACCAAGAAATTGTTGTAGATCTTATACTAAAAACCCCTCCTGATGTGCTCTTTCTTTCTATTGGGTTGCCTGCCCAATCTGCATACGTGAAGCCATGCAACTTCACCTCACCATCTGTCTGTACCATAAGCCATACTCATATGTGCCCCTGAGATATCTCAGGACATGCTTGCCTACCTTCCAAAAGAGCTTGGTAGGCTTAGCCATCACTTGACTAAGCTAGTTCACCGCATAGCATATGTCCGGTCTTATATTAACTAAATACATGAGCGAACCCAACAACTGTCGATAGACAGTAACATCCACTACCTATTTCGATGTAGCATCCTCTTTCCTCTAATTTCCCGGAAGAGGAGTATCCATGGGCTTGCAGTCCTGCATTTGAAACTTACCAAGTATCTCCCGAGCATACTTTCCTTGAGACACAAATAGTTCACCTTCTCGCTGCCATATTTCCAATCCAAGAAAATAATGAAGGAGGCCCAAATCCTTCATCTCAAACTCCTTTGCAAGATATTCCTTGCATGAGTGTATCAACTGCTCATCACCCATTAGTATTAAATCATCAACGTAAAGAACAATGATTAAAAGCTTACCCTCCACCACAATTTGGTATAGTTTTGCATCGGCCTCACTCTTGGTGAAGCCAAGTCCAGTGAAATAGCTATTGATCCGTGTGTACCAAGCATGGGGTGCTTGCTTCAGCCCATACAACTCTCTTTTGAGTCTGCACACATGCGACTCGCTCCTGAAGATCTCAAATCCTTCAGGCTGATCAATGTACACTTCTTCCTCAATGATCCCATTAAGGAACACAGTCTTCACATCCATCTGATGAATGTGCCAACCCATCTGTGCTGAGAGAGCAAGGATGGTCCTTATGGAAGAATACCGTGTGACAGGTGCAAAGGTTTCTTCATAATCAATCCCCTCAATCTGTGAGAAGCCCCAGGCAACAAATCTTGCCTTATACTTCTCGACGCTCCCATCAGCAGCTTTCTTTACCTTGTAGATCCATCTTGAACCTACCACTCATTTACCAACCGACCTTGGAACAGTCTCCCAAGCATTGTTTCTGAAAATGGAGTCATACTCCTCCACCATGGCATCTACCCATGTGGACTCCTGCACTGCTTCCTCAAAGGAAGATGGCTCTGTCACGATACACTTGCTAATGAGAGCCATGTATCCAGTAAATCAATCAGGTGACTTTCTTTGTCTGCGCTGTGATGTAGGGACTCCTACATTCTATGCCGCATCAAGCTTCAGCCTCTTAGCTTCTGTGGTACGCCTTCTGTCTTTTCTGATGTTTGGCTCTGCGTGACTGGACTCCTGCACTCCATGATCCTCCTCCTGTGGATGATCCACATCTTGAGGCTCATCTTTGGGAACAAGAATTTCCTCCTCTGCATGCAAGTGTAGCGTCCTCTCAAGCGACAATTTCATGGCTTTCTACTCATTGAATTTTATATCTTGTCGCACCACAGTCATCCAACTATTTGGAAAATACACATGATAATTATGGGGTGTTTCTGTGTACCCCACAAATATCCCAACTTCTACAGTTGGCTCTAGCTTCTTCCTGACGTCCTTTGTCACATGAATGTAAATAGATGAGCCAAAAATCTTCAAATGAGAAATATCAGGCTTCTTACCAGTAAAAGCTTCTTCAGGTGTACTCATGCCAAGTACTCTACGAGGATCATGATTTTACTTTTGCATACTTGATCGTACGCTCTTCCTTTTAAATTTGTCGGTGGGCCCTGGTCATGTAGCATAGCTGCGTGCAACACCCATGATCGTTATTTTATTCCTCTGCGACCCCGATACTTGTTTTGTGGTTGTAAGTGCTATGAGTTCTCTTCAAATTCCTTCTTTGCTACAGAATTATTTGAATTCATTCGAGATATATTCACCACCATTATCGCTTCGTAGAGCCTTCACTTGCTTCCCCGGCTCCTTCTCCACCAATTCTTTAAACTCACAGAAATTTTAGAATGTTTCACTCTTCTTCTGCATGAAGAAGGTACAACATCTATGAGAATATTCATCAACAAATATAACATAATACTTGTGTTTTTCTGATGAAGCAAATGAGAAAGGTCCACACACATCTGTGTGAATTCTCTCCAGGATCACCGAAGCACGGTTATCCTTCTCATGAAAGGTGGTCTTCACAAACTTACCCATAGTACATCCCTTGCACTTATTTGACTACGCAAGAGTACCCTTGGGAAGTCCAGTAGAAATATGCTACAAAATTTCAAGGCACCATGGTGAAGATGGCCCAATCTTCTATGCCATAATTCGCCCTCATCCCGGCTAACCACTTCTTCTGCTTTGCCTATCATTGTAGCACAGCCATCTGCCTCCAACTTGTAGAGATTCTTAACTCAAATCCCTATCCTCTTGGTTTGACCCATTTTTTTATGTTGCAAGAAATCTTTTCCCTCGCTGAAAACAACGTCATAACCTTTGTCCTCCAACATCACGACGGAGACCAAGTTCTTCTTCAAACCTGGAACATGCATAACATCTTTCAACATAAATGGTTTACCTGACTCCCTCTCAAAGGTAATGGTTCCAATTCCAGTCGCACTGTATCTACCATCGTCATCCATCTCTATATGCATTTGGATATCTTTCTCCTCCAAGTCACTAAACAACTCCTTGTCTCCCGTCATGTGGAAGGAAGCACCACTATCAAGATACCACATTGATCCCATTGCGCTTGAAACCAAGCATGCGATCAAAGAGAAATAAAGTTCAAATTGCGAGGCTAAGGCCTCACCCGTTGTAGCTCCAGTAGCCTTCTTGTTCTTCTTTTTCTGTGGGCAGTTAGTGGCAAGATGCCCATGTTCGTTACAGTGAAAACACTTCACTTTGGACAAATGGATCTTCTTACCTTTAGCCTCAGATTTTTGATGGGATTTCTTCCCCTTCCCTTTCCTTGATTTTGTAGCCAAAGCGTAATTCTCTTCATCATCATTCTTCAATGAAGAGCCATCCCTGGTACTTTGCCTTATCTCCTCCTGCACTAGATCTGACCAAAGTCGCTCCCAATCTGATAGTTTCTCCCGTCCATTGACAGAGTCCTGATAAATGTGCCAACTCTTCGGTAACCCAAGGAGAGCCAAGCTCACCAAGTCATCATTCAAAACTGTGATTCCCACATTCGCCAGTTCA
Organism: Pinus albicaulis; assembly: GCA_034641835.2. NCBI lineage: Eukaryota > Viridiplantae > Streptophyta > Pinopsida > Pinales > Pinaceae > Pinus > Pinus albicaulis. The sequence goes on along the minus strand of CM076583.1, from coordinate 237,474,140 downwards.
TCCCTACATTGGACAAACTTTGTGAGATATTTTGGAATATTGTCGCCCTTCTCCATTTTGATTTTTCTAAGCTTATCTTTCAGCGCCAAATTCCTATGGTCGATGCTGCTTTGGAAAATATCTGTCAAAGCCTTCCACATTGCAAATAGAGAGGCTTTCCCATGAAGGCTTGACACAATATGGTCTTTCACACCTTCCAACAGAATTCTTCTTGTCTTCACTACTTTCTTTTTCCAGGCGTCAAGTAATGCAGCATCACTAGAAGTAGGCTTAGGAAAATCGCTATCGATGAACTCCTTCAGACCATTATCTTCAAGCACCGCCTCCATCCTACCCTTCCAGGCTATGTAGTTCGAGCTACCTTCAAGGGCATACTCCAACAACAACCCATTGAAAGCCATTTCAATGAATACTCAACTGTTGCACTAAGAAATTTCTGCAGCAAATTCGAATTGTCCACCAGCACAAAAAACTCAGCACCGCTTCAATATTTCAATATCCAGTGATTAACACTGCTCTGATACCATGTAGAAATTATACAAGATGCATTTATATTACCGGAATCCCCTGATCTAACAAATTAACTTATGTTAAATACAGAATCCTTCCACTTAAATTCTTTGTGGAAATTAAATCGCCAATTGTAAAACACATATGAAGCAAATCAATCACACATAAACACAATTTCTTAACGGGAAAGCTTAAAGCTAAAACCCCAACTATCATATATTATGTATATCAATGGATAATGTAACAATCTCATACAAAGCTTAGTACATCAAGCTCTCAATACAATCAACAATCATTACACACTGTCATGCAAGGATTTGCATATCTATGCACCAATTTCTTGCCTCCTAACAACGTGCCTCCACTACGAAATCCCTGCTGAAGAAGATCGCCGAATGAATTCGAATTGGCCTTGCCTTGACTGCGCAATCCTCATTGGCATCTTCAATGTGTGTCAGATGCATTGAATGCATCACTATAGTCACAACAGATAGTCCATCTCACCTTTTCACCTATCTCTCCATTGGAACTAACATGCAAATAGTTAACTGTTGTATTTTTTCAATTGCAAGTGTCTCTAGTTGTGAATTAATTAAATAATTAATTCACTAAACTCTCACTAGTGTATCTTTAGTTAGAACTAGATACAACTAGCACAACTGAGTTTAACTCACTTAACTGAGTTAAACTAAATAGCAACTCCCATAACTACTCTTCCAACTCTGTCACAACTATGCCACTTCAATTCTAACTGAGTCCTCCATGCATGAGTCACCAACCACCCTACGAATTGCGTAATTCCTTCAGCCCACTGATTTTCCAAATCTGTTCACTGAAATAAAGTGCTCCAAGAGAATAAGTTGATATTTATTTTCGGATTATTATTAAGGGCTAATAATAATCGACATGCATCTATTTTTAGATTAGCGATCTATAAATAGAATTCGCCCAATCTTCTAAAATTAGAATCTCATATATTTTTCCAACTTGATCAACCATCCACAAATAGCATCCTGCAACTTATATAATATGCTCACCATGTATAAAAATAGACATACACCTAAAAAATAGCCTACGGGTCCCACTTAGTGAAGGTGCTTAATTTTCACTAAGCTCGTCATCTTGTTGAATCTCAACAGGACTGAATCGGCGATGTGTTGTGTTGGGAAAAATACTAAGAGGGGGGGGGGGGGTGAATCAGTATTTAGAGCTGACTGAAAATTTTTTACTTTTTATTTCTCTTAAACCCATACGCTACTTTAATGAACCCAAATCGCGTATACACACGGATATCCTTAAGAAAACTTGCGTATGTACAGAGATCTTGTTATGCATTTAATTATTTACTTAGATCATTGCATCATTCATTCATCAAATGTTTAGTAATCAGTAAGCATGTGCAGTAATAACAGAATAAACCATCACACACATGAACACCAGTATTTTAGGTGGAAACCCAATCCGGGAGAAAACCACCGCTGTTGTCATCTCTGTCTTCAATATTTATTATAAAGAAAAATTCTTACAATTTGTATTGGCGCAAACTCATACCATCACGCAGGCACCCACCTGCAGAAGGCTGCAACCTTCTCTCGTTCTCCAACCACTACTGGAAGGGAGCTCCAACCCCCTGATCTCGTTTGACCTCTCCTTGGAAGGGAAGATACTGCCTGCTCATTTGACTACCAGAAGGAAGCTACAACCCCTCACCGAAGGCTTCGACCCTAAGCACCACTGCGGACCACGCTTCATCAATTTTCATACTAGATCCAACAGCTTCCACACAACATACCTTGTAGGCCACTTTTCATCATATTTTCAGACTGGACCCACTCCACACATTTAAGCTCAACATACATCAAACTGAAACTTATAACCCCATCAATTCATTCATTGAATCATCAACCAATCAACCAACAACTTGATCTTTAATCAACATAATCAGTAGCATAATCAACATTCAAACAACCCAGATCTGTATGAATACATCATTGTGAGATAGTGATAAACAACGGAGACATATGATGGTACCTATTGCACTTAACCAGCAAAACCCTAGATTCCATACGCGCTTTTAACTGCTGAACCTACGATATAACGCGCTTTCAAGAAGACAAACACAAATGCTTTATACACTAGGTGGCCCGACCTCATATTCCATACACGCTTTTGTTGAAACCAACCACATACGTGCTGTCTGACACTACTCTATCACAGACTTTATTATGAATCACAAACGACCCAACGAGGATGTGCAACTCTTCAGAATAGATAAATAGCTCAGATCTTACCCTTCACTTCAGCAAAGATTCGCCAGATCACAGATCTAAACATTCCATAAAAAAATCTATAAGATACATAGTCATTTCAGATCTAGAGATCCCTCTTCATCATTTTCTTCATAGGTGCATTATTAATTCATATCAATCAATAAATTGTTACCCATTCCATGCAGATATACTTCAGAGTGAAGTATTCATTAAAACCCAGACCTATGCACGCCCTTGCACTATGATCTTCTTCTCCTTATATAGATTTAGCCTTTGTCAATACCATGAGTCAAAACCACTCAACCGCTGATGGTATTCCTGGACGGGATCAAATAGATAATCCAGCGCTCAATACAGTGGGCCAATACCATGGTAATTTCCCCTGGTTTTATAAATTTAGAGTGCAAATAGGCATATGCTACTTGGTACGTACTTTTCCGCGTACATATGCTACTTTGCCTTTACAAACCCGCGTATGCTTTGTGACATATCTTATTCATCATTACTCTGGCACTTACTAGAATTCTTTTCTCTGCTACTTCTGAACTGATATATAGATACATCATTAAAAAATAGGTTGCTATCTAAAGACAACTCATCAAGTTAGTTTCCATCAAGGACATCTTCATCAAGTAGGTTGCCATCAAGGACAACACATTGCATCATATTGCCAACAATCTCCCCCTTTGGACTTGATGGCAACCATGATAGTGTTTGATCATCACAACAGATAGATACATTGATTATAACCATTATTCAAACACCATGATACTCTCCCCCTATTCAAACACCATGATACTCTCCCCCTTTGACATCAAGGGCAAAGGATGGATCAAAACCAAAACAAGGTTTTTCTTCTCATGTAGAAAGAAGAGCTCTATAGATCTGAAGTGCACTGAAGTTACCATGCTCCCCCTGAGTTCATGTTGAATCTTCAAACATATTTTTCAATGAATTACATGACTCTATGACCTTTCCTATCACCAAGGACTCATACTTACATCAATGATCCAACCAAGTGGATTTACATATGTGACTCAAGTACCCAACCAAGTGGGTTTACAAATTTGAAGAAGTCCTTACATGACTGAATATAACAATTTACATCATAGGTCTCAACATAACCTTTTCATCAAATTACAAATATGAATTTTTATAACCAATACCAAAAAGACCTCAAGAGAGAGATCATATTTCAGAACCATCATAATGCCAACAATGCATTACTCTCAGCAAGGATAATGCTCCCCCTGAAACTGTGCTCCTGTTCTTTAGCCATCTCACTATTTTCCTTAACAAAAAATCATATGCTTCTGTCTCCATTGGAACTCACGTGTATATGCAGCTTTAGTTCATGAAACCCGCGTATGGAAAGTGAGATACAAAAAAAAAAATCACAACTCCATCTCCCCCTGAGGTTATACCACTTGTACCTGTCTTCTTCACATCAGATGCACTGTTAGAAATAAACATAACCAGAATTACCAAACCAACCATGAGAATCATCATACATTGCTCCCCCTGTGATGATACATTACTGATTCCTATAATGTATCTCACATCACCCTGCAGTCATTATGAGAAGTAAGTTTTAGAAGCGGAAGACTGCAGTAGGATTATTATCCCCTACGTTTTTGATCGGTCCTCCTTCTTTTTCCAGCTTTGCTTGAAATTTCTTATTGTGTGCTGGAAATTATCCATTTTCTCATATCTATTCATCCTGCATTCTTTCTCCACATGTCCATACTTGTTACAAGCATAACATCTTGTGTGACCAGAAAAGTAAGCATAGGAATCATAATGTGTTTTTCTATTCTTTCTTCTATTGCAATCAGCTGCTTTATGACCAAACTTGCTGCATAAAAAACAATATCCCTTAAAGAAACCTGAGTACCTTTCTGTGTAGAATCTGTTTTTTTGTGACTAAAACAATCTGCTTCTGCAATTGGCTGCAACATGCCCATAATTATGTCATTTAAAGCATTCAACATTATTGATCAAAGGAGAGAATCGATTGATGCTTCTATAGTTAGGAGGGAATAATTTCTTTTGAGAGTTCATGATTGTCGGTTGACCTTTTGTTTCTTTCAACACTTCAGGTTTTTCATTGATATCCTTTGAATCTTTAGCACTTTCTTGTGAACTAGATTCTCCCTTAACGGTTTCATGAAAACCAAGACCAAATTTAACAAAAGGAGACCTTTGACTACTAAGAATATTGTCCAAAATCTTAGTACTATCTTGAAACCTCAAGAGTTTATCTTTTTCTTCTAATTTACCTTTTAAAATGTTTACCTCAACCTCCAATATTTGGCATTGCTTCTTCATACTTTCTTCGACCCTTCTTCCTTGTTCTACTTGATCATTCAATTTTAAGATCTCTTCTTTCAACCCATTTTCTTGTTCTTCAAAAGTTTGTAAAAGTTCTTCATTCTTCTTATTTGATTTTCCCAGATCTGTTTTGAGAGAGATGATTTCTGCTTCAAGTCTTTCACTTCGATTGGTTACTTTATCCTGCAGTCTTTGATATATTTCTATCTTTCCATTCATTCTAGAGATCATATCTTTGTAGATAGATTCCTTCTTTTTAAATTGATCTTCAACATTAATCTTGAGATTTGCTTCTAGACCCATAACATTACTTTTACTATCTTCACCATTGCTTGCATAAGGAAGGGAATCACAGGAACAACAATCAATACATGTTTCATCTTCTTCATTTTCTGTTGTACATGTTTTCTGAGATATCTTCTTCTTTTGCTTCCTTCCCATTGTGACGGATCTCCTTCAAGCAATCAAGCTTCTGCAGAAGGACCTGCTCTGATACCAATTGTTGGGAAAAATCTTGAAATGGGATGAATCGATGTTGAAAGTGACTAAAAACTTTTACTTTTTGCTTTCTCTTAAACCACTCGCTACTTTAATGAACCGTCGCGTATACTGCAGCGTATATCATAAGAAAACTGGCGTATGTGTCTTGTTAGCATTTTAATTATTTACTTGAATCATTGCATCATTCATTCATCAGATGTTTAGTAAGAAGTAAGCATGTGCAGTAATAACAGAATAAACCATCACACATAAGCAACACACATGAACACCAGTATTTAAGGTGGAAACCCAATTCGGGAGAAAACCACCGCTGTTGTCGTCTCTGTCTTCAATATTTATTATAAAAAGAACTTCTTACAATTTGTACTGGCGCAGAATCATACCAGTACACATGCACCCACCTGTAGAAGGCTGCAACCTTCTCTCGTTCTCTAGCCACTAATGAAGAACTCCAACACGATCGTACAACTCTACTGGAAGAAACTCCCGCACTCGTTTACCAGCTACCACTGGAAGGGAGCTACAACCCCCTCGCTGAAGGCTTCGACCCTCGGCACCATTGTGGACCACGTTTCATCAATTTTCATATTGGATCCAACAACTTCCATACAATACATCTTGTAGGCCACTTTTCATCATATTTTTAGACTAGACCCACTCCACAGATTTAAGCTCAACATTCATCAAACTGAAACTTATAACCCCATCAATTCATTCATTGAATCATCAGCCAATCAACCAACAACCTGATATTCAATTAACATAATCGGCATAATCAACATTCAAACAACCCAGTCTGTATGAATACATCATTGACAGAATAACGATTAAAAACAGCAAGTAACATCGAACACATTTCATTTGACATGCCAATGAAAACCCTAGATTCCATTATGCGCTTTTACTTCAACACAACTTTCTTTATATCGCGCTCCATGAAGACAAACACATTGTATACATCGCATATTGCAACTCATATTCCATATGCTGCGAAACGCGCGTGTATATGCGCTTTCTGTCCGCGAACTTTAAATATAGGGTTATTGTAGGGCTGTGCAATTCTTCAGAAAAAATAAATAGCTCAGATCTTACCCTTTACTTCAACAAATATCCGCCAAATCACATATCTAAACATTCCATAAACAGATCTAGAAAATACCTAGTCATTTCAGATCTAGAGATCCCTCTTCATCATTTTCTTCATAGGTGCATTATTAATTCAGATCAATCAATAAATTGTTACCCATTCCATGTAGATATACTTCAGAGTGAAGTATTCATTAAAACCCAGACCTATGCACGCCCTTGCACTATGATCTTCTTCTCCTTATATAGATTTAGCCTTTGTCAATACCATGAGTCAAAACCACTCAACCGCTGATGGTATTCCTGGACGGGATCAAATAGATAATCTAGCACTCAATACAGTGGGCCAATACCATGGTAATGTCCCTTGGTTTTATAAATTTAGAGTGCAAATAGGCATACGCTACTTGGTACGTACTTTTCCACGTACATACGCTACTTTGCCTTTACAAACCCGCGTATGCTTTGTGACATATCTTATTCATCATTACTTTGGAACTTACTGGAATTATTTTCTCTACTACTTCTGAAATGATCTGTAGATACATCATTAACAAATAGGTTGCTATCCAAAGACAACTCATCAAGTCAGTTTCCATCAAGGACATCTTCATCAAGTAGGTTGCCATCAAGGACAACACATTGCATCATATTGCCAACATGTTGGTCATGCATACATGTCAGTTGCATATGTGTTCTTGATGCTCGTGGTCTATGTACTTTTTTTGTATGCATGGTGGTGTTCATGGTTGTAGTTATGTTGCCATATGAAAGTTGATAGTGTTGATGTTGGGTGTGTTTATCATGAGTATATTTCAGGTATGCATGGTTGTGCATGTTAGTGTTTATATTTTGTTATGCATACATTGACATGATGATAGTTTTCGTGCATGAGGTCATGGTATGTGGTTCATATAGTCATGTATTGATAACTGCAAAATGGTTTAAATGATGTTTATATATCATTATGATTATGATTATACATGTATAGGGCTAATCTGTTTGATATTGTAGATGAGATATCCTCCCTTGAACTATACTAAGGTATGTTGATTATGTTGTGTTTTGGTTTTATCTTACATGGTATACTCACGGGAAAGAGATCAAAGATGACTAGCAAGATGGTAGACTACAATTCACGATATTCTCCCTATGGATTAGATGAGCAACATGGTGGTGGAAATTCTTCTAACTTAGCATACACATTGAGAAATTTGAAGGCAAAAATAAGAAGTTGCAAGGCATACAATGACAAGATCATTCAGGCACAAGATAAACAAATAGAAGTTAATGCAATAATCCTTCAAAGTTTGTTATAATTGCAGAGACAGGGACCACTTTGGATCAACCATGGGAAGGAGGATAAGACTAATGGGGCATATGGAAGTAGATATCATGGTGGGTATAGGTCAGATAGGGATGAAACAATCAGATATGGAAGGTTCATGGATACTGATCTGAAAATGGAAGTACTTGAAAATGTGTGCAAGGTATCCATTTCCATTTAATTAAATGTGTGCAAAATTATCCATGTCTTGCTGATTAAACAAAGTTCTTTTGGTAATTTTTTATGAGTTTATGTGTGAGGGAAAGTTAATTTAATTTTTTGTTTAACATATTAAATCAGAAATGTACAGCAAGATAACTTTAGCATAACATGACACAAATGTTTGATGAGTATTTCACCCCTCCTGGGCTACGTCTGTTGGATCAAGCCTCCCAAAATGAGCTTGTTCTCTTGTATTAAAATGCTCCAAAATGATAATACAAGTTTAAATGTGCCTCAATAGGAAAATATGAATGCAAATACAGATTCATAAGACATGAAAATGCTAAAAATGCATTTCCATATTCACTAAATAGTGAAGAATTACCATAAACAGTGACTTCTTCAACAAGGCCCTGATGGCTCTTTGAACTCCTCTGAAGCTTTTTGGGCTGTAGAAGTCCTAAAACAGTTTTGAAACCTCTTCCATTAGGTTCAGAAGGTCAAAAATAGCTGAAAATGGTTTTTGGTTCACCTCAAACGGTGAGGTACAACTCCAGATATCTCCATTTCCCCAATGGCCCTGGTGGCTCTCCAAACTTCCCTGAAGGTTTTTGGCCTCTGAAAGTCTTCAAAAAGTTCTAAAACCTCTTAAATTAGGTTTATAAGGTGTAAAATATTTGAAAATGGTCTTTGGTTCACCTCAAACAGAGAGGTACAACCCAATACAACTCCATTTCCCCAATGGCCTTGATGGTTCAAAAAGCTTCCCTGAAGCTAAAATGGCTATAGAACACCTCTATTGCCTCTGGAACCTATCCCAAAGGCTATGGAATGCTAAAAATAGTTGAAAATGACTTTTGGTTCACCTCAAATGGTTAAGCATAGCCCAAAATAGATCCAACTCCCTCTTGGCCCTGATGGCTCTCATTGCTTCTCTGAAGAAAAAGGGGCTGAAAATCAACTCTAATGGCTCTGAAACCTATTATAATGGATCCAGGATCCTCTGAACAGTCGGAATTGACTAAAATTTTGTCCAATGTGGCTCAAAACTCAGAAAATTATGACTCTAACAAGTTTTGGCCTAAATCTCCACAAAAACCTCCTCTAAACTTGGGCTCATTGCAGTTAGCCCCGCCAAAATAGCCAAAACCGCCAGTTTAGTCGGACCGTGACCAAATTTGGTGGGAACCACCAGTAGTTAAATTTAATGCTAGAAATGGAGCGGTCACATGCGAATCTCGCCATATCCGCCGGCGGTTCCGTTTATTATTAAAGTCAGCATTTATTATAACGGCAACAATGGCCACATGTTGCGGTCATCCCGCATGGTTAACTTCCTAAAAACCCATGGATAAGTGTTTAAACCCATGGTATTTGTGTGGAGGTCCCATGGTATCCTGACTAGCCCTAAGGGGCTAGCCCCTTATTCCTCCACCGCTTTGAATTAAACGAAACAACACAAATGCTTTCCACCTTCGTGTTAAGAAACGTCGTTGTGGTCTAACAGTAAGACATTGTGCCATTAACCCAGAGGTACCGGGTTCAAATCCGTTAAATTGAAAAATTTTACTATGACGTGCCTCCTCCTCGGCCTAGGGCCACGTGGCAGCTTCCGAGCCTGCCATGTGGCAGCCTGTGATTGGCCAGAAATCACAAAATTCAAACCAATTTCCAATACGCACTTGCCACTTGTCATAACATAATTGGCTCGTAGGGTATATTTTGAGGAATATTCCCGAAATATTCTTTTTTTAATAATTTCCAAAGTCAAGTCAACCTTGGTCAAACTCAGTTTTTGTAGTTTACTGAAAACTTCAAACCTGCATAACTTTCACATACAGTGTCGGATTTGAGTGTCGTTTGTGGCATTAGGATCGTATTGCTGAGGCCTATCCGGTTGTTTAGGTTTAAAGTGGTTTTGAACACTTTAAATTTTGAGCTTTTTCCATAGCTCAGACTTGAGCTCCTGATCACACCTCCCAAATGAGAAGCTTTTTGACCCCAAAAGCTCATTGAAATGCTGAAACTGAACTGTACAGTAAATGAGAGAATAAAAACATCCTCTTCTCTTCAGCCTCCAAATATTTTCCTGACTTGCCAACTGTCCTCATGGCGAATTTTTGCTAAATGAGCCATGTACTTGTGCCGAATCCCGACCAAGTTTTCTCGCCATACCAATCTGCCATTCTGAAACCAGCAATGACCCTTGTTGAACTTTGTGCCCTCTTTGCTTGCATGCCTTTCCATCTCATGGAATCTTGCACCACTTTTCACTGACACTTCGTTCTCTGCACCAATCGACACCAAAGGCACCTTGTCCAACATACGACATCAACAACAAGTTGACATGAAATGTGCTATACAATTAACACAACTATCAATGTAAAAAGTGTGCCCACAATCGACACAAGTTCAAAAAAATGTGTGACACAATCGACACACGTCGATAAACAACAATATACATCTTTACAATCACATGTGTATGTATCAAGTACAATGAACTATATACAATTCACTAATTACACATACAACCTCTAAGTACATGTGCAACTTCAACTCTTCTTTTCAAATACCATCAAGTACATCATCCAAAAAACATATGGGTGAATAAGAGCTGAACTAAAAGACATTGCTGCAATATAAGTGAGTATCATACTCATCTTTTACTCCTCCATGGCAAAATTTTGCAACAACAAAGAAATTCCTTCAACTGAAACTGCTTTTATATGCGATCTTGCATCAACCTTTCAACTGAAATAAATGCATACAAAATCTGAAATTTGCATGTACAAAATGAGTATGACTTACTGCATTAAGAATTTAATCCACTTCCTACCAAGCCAACTCCATGGCGTCTTTCCTGCTGCAACATTTCTACATGTGAATCTTCCATTTCCACATCGATAATGGAATCCATAGATCCACTTGCGCCAATATTTTTGTCCTCTAGCTGCATGTGCTTTGGATGACTTGTTGGATGCAAATTCCAACAATGAGAGACATCATGTCCCTTCTTTTGACAAAATGTGCAACTCTTAAGCACTTTATGTGAAAGTTTTCTTTGCCTCTTTTTCTTCCTGTGTGCTTTCTTTTTCAACCAGCATCTTGAAGCAGCATGGTTAAATCCACCACAAAATGTGCAACAAAAATTTCTTTCATTTGAACAAGAAAAATTATCATTCTTTGCTAAAACATAATCAAATTGATCATGTGAATAATTACACCTCTTTTTCTACATGGAATGTCCATCCTTTTTGTCTTCGAAAGACGATTAACTAGTAGAGGAGACATCTTTCTTTTTCAAACTTTCATCACAGTTCTTGTCTTGAAAATTGTTTACATTTGCATGCTCGCCATAAGCGACATGTTTACCCTATACTTGTTGCAATGATGGCTTAAAACAATGGCAATCATCCTTAAAACAATTTTGACATATATGCATTTTAGAACTTGGAATAAAGGCTCTCTTTAAATTTGCATCACATGCATTCAAGGATTTGGAGTCTTCGCCATTACACTGCTCATAACCAATACCACCATTCTTGGGTCGCTCCACAACCGAAATAGGGTCAACCATGCCTTGTGCATGCTTGCACAAACCTTTGCCTTCATGATAGCCCATCTTAAACATTAATTGGGACCTTATACCCCTTGTATGTTTTTCAAAAGAACCAACACACTTTTCAATTGAGGAAATTGAAGACAAGTTGGAATGGTTTACCTCTTCCTCACGCTTGTTCTTGGAAAAAGCTTCTTGAGCTTGAAGGAGTTGTTTCTCCATGTCATGCAGTCTTTGGAGAATTTTTTCCTTCTCCTCCTTCATGGCTAACAATTGTGCATGAAGCTTAACACTTTCTCTTTGATCCTCAATTAGAATCTGCACCATGTCCTTCACCTTAATGAACTCATTCTTCATGTCATCATTGAAGAATCTCGTGAAGGAGGAAACTTCACTTGTAGAAGAAGTTGACATTATGTAAATGGTCAAATTAAAAAAAGGAACTTCCAAAGAAAAGTTCTCAAAGCTTTAAAACAATGACAAGCTTTTAATTGAATGTCTGTAAAGACCCCTTCTTATTCAAGCATCCATAAAACATAAACTCCAATAACTTTTGTAGAAAACACTAATCAAGTGGGTTTGTTTTCCAAAGATAATCTTGAGGTACTTTGGGGTAAGGAAATAGTATACAACTCTTTTTTCCTTTCCAAGACTTAGCTATCAACAACTATCTTTTCAGCTCAAGCAAACTCAACAATCAACCATTTTGCAACCAATAAAACAGTCAATCTTTTACACTGTTTTAACACCTTTTGCACAAAAAAAAATGCTCAACCTGCGCTCTGATACCATAAATTCTGAAAATGGAAGTACTTGAAAATGTGTGCAAGGTATCCATTTCCATTTAATTAAATGTGTGCAAAATTCTCCATGTCTTGCTGATTAAACAAAGTGTTTTTGGTAATTGTTTATGAGTTTATGTGTGAGGGAAAGTTAATTTAATTTTATGTTTAACATATTAAATCAAAAATTTATAGCAAGATAACTTCAGCATAACATGACACAAATTTTTGATGAGCAGTTCACCCCTCCTGGGCTACGTTTGCTGGATCAAGCCTCCCAAAATGAGCTTGTCCTCTTGTATTAAAATGCTCCAAAATGCTAATACAAGTTTAAAGGTGCCTCAATAGGAAAATATGAATGCAAATACAGATTCAGAAGACATGAAAATGCTAAAAATGTCTTTCCATATTCACTAAACAGTGAAGAATTACCATAAACAGTGACTTCTTCAACAAGGACCCGATGGCTCTTTGAACTCCTTTGAAGCTTTTCGGGATGTAGAAGTCCTCAAAAATTTCTGAAACCTCTTCCATTAGGTTCAGAAGGTCAAAAATAGCTGAAAATGGTTCTTGGTTCACCTCAAACAGTGAGGTACAACTCCAGATAACTCCATTTCCCAAATGGCCCTAGTGGCTCTCCAAACTTCTCTAAAGGTTTTCGGCCTCTGAAAGTATTCAAAAAGTTCTGAAACCTCTTCTATTAGGTTCAGAAGGTGGAAAATAGTTGAAAATGGTCTTTGGTTCGCCTCAAAAATAGAGGTACAACCCAATACAACTCCATTTCCCCAATGGCCCTAATGGTTCAAAAAGCTTCCCTGAAGCTAAAATGGATGTAGAACACCTCTACTGCCTCTAGAACCTATCCCAAAGGCTCTATAATTTTTAAAATAGTCAAAAATGACTTTTGGTTCACCTCAAATGGTTAAGCATAGCCCAAAACAACTCCAACTCCCTCCTGACCCTGATGGATTTCATTGCTTCTCTGAAGCAAAAGGGGCTGAAGATCAACTCTAATGGCTCTGCAACCTATTCCAATGGATCCAGAATCCTCTGAATAGTCTAAATTGACTAAAATTTTGTCCAATTTGGCTCAAAACTCAGAAAATTATGACTCTAACAAGTTTTGGCCTAAATCTCCACAAAAACCTCCTCTAAACTTGGGCTCACTGCAGTTAGCCCCGCCAAAATAGCCAAAATCGCCAGTTTAGTCAGACTGAGCCCAAATTTGGCAGGAACCACTAGCAGTTAAATTCAATGCTAGAAATGGAGCGGTTACATGCGAATCCGGCCTATCCGCCGACCGTTCTATTTATTATTAAAGTCAACATTTATTGTAACGGCAACAATGGCCACATGTTGAGGTCATCCCGCATGGTTAACCGCCTAAAAACCCGTGGATAAGTGTTTAAACCCATGGTCTTTGTGTGGAGGTCCCATGGTATCTGGGCTAGCCCCTTATTCCTCCGCCGCTTTGAATTAAACGAAACAACACAAATGCTTTCCACCTTCGTGTTAAGAAACGTCGTTGTGGTCTAACAGTAAGACATTGCGCCATTAACCCGGAGGTACCAGGTTCAAATCCGTTAACTTGAAAAATTTTACTATGTCATGCCTCCTCCTCGGCCTGGGGCCATGTGGCGGCTTCCGAGCCTGCCATGTGGCAGCCCGTGATTGGCTAGAAATCACAAAAGTCAAACCAACTTCCAATACGCACTTGCCACTTGTTAGAACATAATTGGCTCGTAGGGTATATTTTGAGGAATATTCCCAGAATATTTCAAGGAATATTCTTGGAATATTATTTTTTTAATAATTGCCAAAGTCAATTCAACCTTGGTCAAACTCAATTTCTGCAGTTTATTGAAAACTTCAAACCTGCATAACTTTCACATACAGTGTCAGATGTGAGTGTCATTTGTGGCGTCAAGATTGTATCATCGAGGCCTATCTAGTCGTTCAGGTTGCAAGTGATTTTGAACACTTTCAATTTTGAGCTTTTTCCATAACTCAGACTTTAGCTCCTGATCAGATACACCAAATAGGAGAGGTGATGAACATAAGTTCTACTCTAGTCCTGGTTCTAATAAGTAGCATAATCATCATCATTATCATCCTTATAGGAGTAATTTTAGGGGGTATTTTTTGGATGATTTCAAGAAAGCTAAGCCACCTATATTTGATGGAGAATTGAAGAATCCAGAAGATGTTGAGGCTCGGTTACTCGGGATGAATAAGTTCTTTGAGCTACATGATTACACAAAGAATATGAATGGCATAATAGTTTGGCATCAGGCCAACCATGTTTTGACCCCTACAGTGCAGTTTATATCCAGATCTGCATTATTCCTGTAGGTGCAGTTGCAGGGTGGTTCAACACACCATTTGGAGAGTGATTTCTAAGTGTTTTGGATCTGCCCTTCACTTTGGAGATCTATTGGAGAAGGCTATTCTATTGCCTATATTAGTTCAGCCACACTTTCTAGATTTGTAATTTTCAGTGGATCTGCAGTCTTAGATCTCAGATCTACATCTTGTACTTGGTGTTTTGCTGAAAACCCTAAGGGGGTTCTATAATGGAGCTTGTATAGTGCATGGATCTGATATAGATCTAACCTATTATGCACTTGTTTTCTCTATATATGATGTGTAATCTACAGTCGTTGCAGAGCCAATAAAATAACGTTGTAAGGATTTTTCCAGTCTTTATATATGGTTGCAGTACCTCATTTTGAGGGATTTATTTCATTGGAGGCTTTCTTTCCTTGTTATGAATATTATGGGCCATTTCTTACACATGTTTTTTCTATTGTAATAACAAATGAAAGGTCTCCATATTGGCCTCTTGCTGTATAAATGATAATCTGCATTATTTTCCTATCTTTCTGCATTATATTGTTGCATTCCCCATTTGGGAATACTACAGTGGTATCATAGCATCATCTTGGCACAGCCTGTGCATTCTAAAGCCAATATGTATTCTGAAGAAGGAGAGCCTCTTACTGACAGAGAAAAGAGGTATCAAAAGAGAAGGCACAGAAAATTTGATTATACAAATGATAATGAAGACAAGGGTAAAGCCCCTTTATCTGGAGGTGAAGATGAAGAGAAGTATTTCCCTAAGATCCTTCTTAGAGCCATGCAAGACCTTTCTAGAGAGATCAAAGAGATAAGGATGGACAGAATCAAGGAATTCCCTAAAGGATTTCATCATGGAGAAGGCTCTGGCATGTCTCACCACTGGAATGATCAACCAGTGCATCAGCCACAATTTTCCCAACGCTCTACCATGCCTACATTTTTTGCTGTGGGAAATGAAGGGTTTCAAGAGCATGAATCCCTTGAAGACTATTTTTAAGAATATGAGTCTCAAAATTAGAGATTCAAATATCACTTGAGTTTTCAGGAGTTTTTTCAAATAAAGGGCAATAGAAGACCAAGGCATCATTATAGAGGTGGTGGATTCATTCGGAATAATGATCAACACCACACTATGGGAAGATTCTTTTTACCCAATTTTGATGGGTCATCCAAGTGTTCTGCCAAATCTTGGGTAGAAAAAATTGACATTTAATTTCATTTGAACAAGGTTCCAGAGATGGAGGCCATTAAGATTGCAGCGCTGCACCTTGAAGGTGAAGCACATGACTGGTGGTTCCATGGCTTGTCTACATTGGGTCATGCCAATGTGACTGCTTATTCAGAGTTCACTAGAAGGCTGGTGGAAATATTTGATAGAAGAGATCCAGAAGCACCATTCATGAGCCTTGCAAAGTTGAAACAATCAGGTAATGCAGAAACTTACATTTTTGAATTTTTAAGACTTTCTATTATGGTTCCTGATTTGTCTGCAGCAAGAAGGGTGTACATGTTCATTGATGGGTTAGATGAACCTCTTCATGGGTTGGTTAAATCTACCAAGCCCACTACCCTACATGATTCTATTGAAAGGGCTAGATACCTTCAAGATGCCTTTCCAAAAGCAAAGGCAACTTTTCAGCATAAGCCATCTTTTCCATCAAAGGGAAAAGAAGAAAAGGATGCTCCTTCTAAGGAGAGTAAAAATAAAAAACCTCTTGATGATGATGTCTGGAGAGATCTAAGAAGAAGGAAGCTTTGCATCACTTGGCAAGAATCATGGGCACCTAGACATAAATGTGCAGCTGGAAAGGCACATTACATAGAGGTCTTCTCAGATGATGAGGAGGAAGAAGAAGATGAACCAAGAAGAGGTCATAGAGCTGACACTACAGGAGGAGAGCCAACACCATCAGGAGATGGGGATGAAGCATTTGCTCCTATTGGAGGGGCTCTTGCATCTTTGAGAGGAGTATCTAGGTACTTTACCTTAATATTTCAAGGTTCCATCTTGAATCAGAGGGTTTCTGTTTTGGTTGATAGTGGGGCTACCCACAATTTTATTGATGCCCAACTAGTGCAAAGGAGGGAAATAACCACTGATGCTTTTGAGGGATTCTCTGTTTTGGTCCCAGGAGATAGAACAATGCAATGCATGCATTATGTCCCATCCCTATCAATCACCATGGGAAAATATACATTGATTGATCACTTCTTTGTGGTTGACATACCTGACACCAATGTTATATTGGGTGTTCAATGGTTGATTACATTGGGGAAAGTCACCACTGATTGGGAGGCTTTGAAAATGGAATGGGTGGATAAGAAGAGTGGTAAGACTCAAATGATCAAAGGCATTCATACATATCCCTCACATACAACTTCCACATAGAAAAAATAGATGGATTTCTGCAGTGGAAGCAAGGACCTTACAGTCCCATCCATTATGCTCATGAGATTGTTGCATGGGACACTATTATCTAATGGAAAACCACCTGGGAGGCCACATGATTCAGATCTTGTGGGATATTTCTCAGAACATGTTGCTCAAAGCATAGATCCAAGAGGGATGGGAGCATTGGAAGACAATGAAATGGTGCTGGGAGTCTTGGGTAGGCTCAAGGAGGAGGGAGATATTCTCCCAATATCATCATTACCCACTCTCATTTTAGATTTTGCGTTGTGGGAGGATAAGCATGGAAGGAATGACCTTCCAACATGTACCTTTGGCATGGCAGATGTCAAAGAGGAGAGCAGCCATATGACAGACATTTATGTTGATAAATCATCAACGTTGTCACTATGGGAGATTGATCCATATTGGAAATCCCAACTGTTGGTGGATTACTCCAAGGATCTATATACATGCATGATACTTGATGACCAGCTACATGAAGAGGGCTATTTAGTCGAAGAAGGAGTAATCTATTATCATGGTAGAATATTCTTATCTAGAGCCTCCAAGCTCAAGTAGAAGTTACTACAAAGGGCCTATGAAGAGTTATGTTTCAGCCACACATATTCCATGAGATTATACAACATCATCATGAGAAGCTACACTTTGAAGGGCTTTGAAGGAGAACTATATCAGCATTTTCAAAGATTCATGTATCATGTGGAGATGGGGTAGCAACATAACTCTATGAAGGAGTTAATTCAGCCATCTCTTTCTCTTTTTGAGAGAGGGGACAAATCTATGCACCACTCCATTTGTTTAAGGAGGAATTTTGGTGAAAAATATACTCATGTAAATAATGTTTCATTTGATTACTGTTTGCATTCTTTCACCATGTATGAGGAGTATTGTACCTTATAAACTTCATGGCCAACTTTGGGCCAAAAAAATTTCTGAACATGGCCACTCCCTTGGAGGACAAAGGGAGATTTTTTTTCATGATGGGTGCATTCCTAAAGCACCAAATATATCTCACACTTTCAGCCATAGTGAGATGACATGGGCAGCAAGTAAGTGGTGGGGAAACCACTTACCACATCATGATCTGATGCAGTCAGGAGATGCACTGTGTTGGTTCCACATGTGGGACTATGACCCACCTCCATATGCACAATTTTTTGTTTGTATGTATGTAGTATTGATCCCATACATTGATGATGTACTTGTACTTTTTATGGGGATGTATGGAGGGAGGATGGGAGGTATGTATGTGCCCTACGGGATGGAGATTCTCCATGTATCTTATGCTACATGTTTCAGGGAGAACATTGGGCAAACCATGTTTGTTTCATTTGAATTATTGTCTCCTTATGGGATGGAGTATCTAAATCTCATGAGAACTTTGGAGGAGAAATTCATGGAGGGATGGATTGGTGAACACTTAGCTTATGGAGGAATATTATCACATGTTGGTGACACCAATGGAGGAGGAGAAGAGTTACATCACTCACCTTATCAGTTGCTTGAGGATAAGCAACATTTGGGAAGGGAGGACTATAATATTCCCAATTAGTCATGAGCTAATTGGAATATTCATTTTTTGTTTTATTACTTTGATTAAAGAATAAAAGAGCAAAGGAGGTCCATAATACTCCTTAATAATGAATAAATCAATGCCAAATATGAAAAGGCTAAATATTGGTTGTTAAATCAAGAACCCTGAGGTGTGAAAGGTGCTAGAACATTTTGACTGGGTCAACCTTGACCAAATCTATAGCGCTGTCATGGAGGAGTGGCCATCAATGAGGGACAATGCAGTTTTATATGAAGGTGCCTTGTGTGAAAGAAGCAATCTCATTAGAAGTAGTTTAGGGTTTGGCAAGCTCTTGTCTTATAAAAGGAAGGGGATGGAAACATTAGAAGGTTGTTGATGTTTATCATATTTTCTAAATATATGGTTTGTTTAGACATATATCTTTCTCTTGTTGTTTAGCTGAGATTGAATGTTGTTTAGCATTGGGTGTTCCTGATCGGTAATCCCACCTCTTCCCATTGAGTAGCTCGTGGGAGAGTTTGTATTGCATTTTCCACTATCTGGCTTAGGGCAAAGCTTCTTCTTTCAACTACAACGTAGATCATGTTGAGGGTTTGGTTGTTTTTGAAAGCTGCAGCAAGTAGAGACTAGATCTTTTAGATCTAGGCCATTTCAATGCTCCTTTTCAGTGGAGGAGGTTTCTACTTCATTGGGAGGATAGTATTGAAGGAATTGAGCCTCATTTTTAGATCTTGGCATCATGCCAACCATGTTTTGAGCCCTACAATGCATTTTAGATCCAAATCTGTATTATTCCTATAGGTGCAGTTGCAGGGTGGTTCAACACACCATTTGGAGAGTGATTTCTAAGTGTTGGGGATCTACCCTTCACTTTGGAGATCTATTGGAGTAGGCTATTCTATTTCCTATATCAGTTTAGCCACACTTTACAGATCTATAATTTTTAGCATAATTGCAGTCTTATATCTTAGATCTACATCTTGTACTTAGTGTTTAGCTGAAAACCCCAAGGGGGTTCTATAGAGGACCTTGTATAGTGCATGGATCTAATATAGATATAACCTTTTATGCAATTGTTTGCTCTAGATATTATGTGTAATCTAAATTTTTGCAGAGATAATAAAATAACACTGTAAGGCTTTTTCCAGTCTTTATATATGGTTGCAACACCTCATTTTGAGGGATTTCTTTCATTGGAGGCTTTCTTTCTTTGTTATGCATCTTATGGGCCATTTCTTACACATGTTTTTTTGTTGTAATAACAAATGAAAGGTCTCCATATTGGCCTCTTACAGTATAAATGATGATCTGCATTATTTTCCTATCTTTCTGCATTGTCTTGCTGCATTCCCCATTTGGGAATACTACACAGATCCCCATGAAGAAATATTGCCTTCACATCCATCTGTTCTACCTCAAAATCAAATGCAGCAATAACAGATAAAAGTAAACTAATAGAAGTAACTTTGGAAACAAGAGAAAAAATATCACCAAAATCAATTCCCGACACCTGGGAATAACCTTTTTCTACCAATCGAGCTTGGTATTTCTCCACCTTGCCTTCTACATTCATCTTCTTCTTAAACACCCATTTTCTCCCAATGGGCTTCCTTCCAATCAGCAACTCCACCAGATCCCATGCCTCATTTTTGTGTAAGGATGCCATTTCATTAACCATGGCCTCCTTCCAGAGTTTTCCATCCTCTGAATCTACTGCCTCTCTGATAGTTATGGGATCATCATCATTGATAGTTAAAGCAAAATCTGAACAGAAAGTAGATGGGCTATACCTTCCTAGTTGCCTTCTTTCTCGAACTCATCTTCTCACAGCTGGAGTTTGAGGCTCTTCCTCTTTTGAATCTTTTTCTGTTGTAGAGTTTGATTCATCCTCCTTTAGCTCAAACTCTATCTTCTCAGGTTCCTTGGGTAGGAATTTATGTTTAAAGAAATCTTTCACCTCTCTAAACACAACATCTCAATTGTACACAACCTTCCTTGTTTCTGGGTTCCAAAGCTTGTAACCTTTTAAACCATCCTTATACCCAATAAAGATGCACCTTTCAGATTTATGATTGAAATTGGTCATTTTCTCCTTTGGAACATGTACATATGCATCTTATCCAAATACCCTTAGATGTGAAAGAGGGGGTTTCTTACTAATCCATACCTCATGTGGAGTCTTCTCATCCAACGCTGATGAAGGTGATTTGTTAACCAAGTAACATGTAGTCTCCACTGCCTCTGCCCAAAATTCATGTCCTAACCCAGTACCATTGAGCATGCTTCTTTCCTTTTCCATCAAGGCTTTGTTCATTCTTTCTGAAACTCCATTTTGCTAAGGTGTGTATGGAGTAGTCTTCTATCGTGCTATACCACACTTCTTATATAACTCTTCAAATTTCTTCTTGCAAAACTCTCCACCATTATCTGTCCTCAACACCTCTATCTTCTTCTCTGTCTGGTTTTCCACCACAACCTTAAATTCTTTAAATCTTTCAAAGACTTCAGATTCTTCCTCAATAAATATATCCATGTATTTCTTGAGAATTAATCTATGAATGAAACATAGTGCACATACTTACCTAGTGATGGAACCGACACAGATCCAAACACATCACTGTGCACAAGCTCTAATATCTTCTTCGCCCTCTTAGCACTAGAAGGAAAACTCACCCGATTTTGCTTCCCATATACACAATGTTCACAGAAACCGAAATCCAGAGAGAAATTAGACATACCTTCTACCATACCATTACCATGCAGTATCTAAAGGCCCTTCTCTCCAATATGTCCAAGCCTTTGATTCCATAGCATGGTATTTTCTCCAGAGACCGCTACACTTTCTAGTCCACTTTCAAGAACCACAAAATTATTGCACCCATCAATAACATTTCTACCCTAAATCTTGTACAAAGTCCCAATCTAAAATCCCTGCATTAATACTAGTGCTCCCTGAACCATCTTGTAGATATCTTTCTCTAACATTGTTTTTACACCTGCATCATCCATCTTGCTTACAAAAATCATATTTCTGGCCAATACAAGAATATGAAAAACACCGAGAATTTTTCTAATTCTTCCACCTTGCAACTTCAGCTTGAATTTTCCACATCTAACGATTCTGGCCTTCCTATCATCCCCTAAGAAAACAAAACCACCGTCATACTTCTCATACTCACATAACCAATCCCTATGGGGAGTGAAGTGAAAGGATGCACCTGATTCAATCAACCATGCCTCATGATCTACATGTGTATTTGAAGAAGAAGCCAAATACACATCCCCACCTTCATATGAGGTGGCTTTTTCCTCTGTAGAAGGAGCATCATCAGATCCCTTTCCTTTCTCAAGAACTTTAGATCTGCAATCCTTTTTGAAGTTCACTTCCTTTCTGCATTTCCAGCACACCTTTACAGGCTTTTTGGTAGATTTAGATCTCCCTCTAGATTTAGATCTCCCACTCCAAAACTTATTTTTTTTTCTGTTCTGGGACCTTCCTTGTACAGATAAGGCATCTCCATTTTTTCCCTCCATATTTCTTCGTCTCATTTCCTTCGACAGCAAGGCTAAGAAAAATTCATCAAAATTTAAGGTAGTTTTATTGCTACCTATTGCAATAATTGGACTGTCCCACGAAACTGGTAGAGAATACAACAAACTGATGAACTTATCTTCGTCTGAGATTTTAATATCAACATATGACAACTGAGTTACCATGGTATGAAGACATTCATATGCTCTGTCACCAAGCCTCCATCCTTCATCCTCAAGTTATGCATATTTTTCTGCAGGAACAATTTATTCACTAGAGACTTAGATTCGTACAAAGTCCCTAACTTGACCCACAAAATATTTGTTGTATCTTCCCCAGATACATTCAAAAATATCGAATCTGAGATACACAACCATATTGTGCTCTTTTCCTTCCGGTCCAACTTCACCCAGTCTTCATCTGACATTATCGTTGGTTTAGTACCCGGATCTACCATGATCCACTGATCTTTATCCACCAGTAGATCCTCCATATTGAGCTTCCACAACTCAAAACTCTAACCATTAAATTTCTCGATCTCTATCTTTCCACTGCTTTCCATCTTCTTTCACCACAAGAATCGATCCCGGAGATCTCCCACTGAACAGGGTCTACCACTGGCCCAAGCAAAAAACCCCTCAACAACAAAGGCATCCCCTTGAAGCTGAAACAACTCTGATACAAAATGTAGATTTTAACCCTGTACATAAATTATTTGCAAACAAATTCTTAAAAACAGAAAATAAATAATAGCGAGAGCATAAAACATAAAATAGATACACATAGAGATTTTTCCCCTGGATCCCAAATCGGGACTACCAGCTTCATTTTTCATTATATTCATTTTAGTGTTACAATACATATATATACATGTTGAATCATTCATAAACCCTAATCCAATAACCCTGGATTAGAAAATAATTGTAGTTCCCTTGACCGGCTCTATAAAATACCAGGGGCCGAAACCATCATGCCCCAAAACCATGTGCAAACCCATGCGCAAAACCATAGGTGGTTCCGCCCACCTAAAATAGGGTCCAAAAAAAAAAATATCCCAGGGCGATGCCTCGAACCCCACCTAGGGGGATACCACCCCCCATTGTGCCTGGCATAATGAACAGGGAGGGATATCACCCCCTGCGCGTGCAAATATTCATGGAAAGAATATAACACATACCTAATACCCTTTACATGTATTGACGACTTTGAAGCAAACCTTTCACTGGGGAGGAAAGCAGCAGAACGCCTTTGATACACTGAAATAAAGGTTCAGTATCGTACCAGTTTTGACCTTCCAGACCTCCACCATCCTTTTGAGATCGAGATAGATGTCAGTGGATACGCCATGGGAGCAGTATATTGATGGAGCAAAGGAAACGTGTATCTTACCATTCGGAAAAATTTTCCCAGGTCGTTGTGAACTATCCCACATATGACAAGGAGTTATATGCCTTGGTTCAAAGCCTGAATAAATGGAAACATTATTCAATTAGAAAGAATACCATCATTCACTCAAATCACGAGCACTTGAAATACCTCCAGTCGTAGACCAAGCTTCGACAAGTGTGTCATTTCAAATGGATGGGATTCCTCCAACAGTTTCACTTGGTAATAAAATACAATAAGGTCACCAACAACAAATTGGCAGATAGTCTTTCTCCTCCTATTTCTACATCTATCATTTTTCAAAATGCTTCTTTATCTTTTGAAAGTTATGTTGAACAGTATGTTAATGATTATTATTTTAAGGATATTTAAGCAAAAGTAACGCATGGATCATAGGTGGATAATTATCACTTGCAGGGAAACTTGTTGTACCATCTTGGAAAAAATTTTATTTCCACCAATGAAAGGATACATGTAATCAGAGAGCCACATTCCTCTCTTGAGTCAAGTCATTCTGGTGTAGAAAATACTTTGTGTTATTTAAAAAAAAATTATTATTGGCCTCACATGGAAAATGTTGTGACTCTACATGTAAATGGATGTGTGTTGTGTTCAGATTGAAAACCCACTAATAGAAAATTATGGCTCTACACACCACTCCTTGTTTGGAGTCATCCTTGGGAAAGTGTGTCAACAGATTTTTTTGGCGGTTTTCATTTGTATAAGAGAGGTCATGAATATTTGTATGTCATTTTGGATAGATTTAGCAAAATGTGTGTATTAATTCCTTATGAAAAGCAGGTCACTTCAAAGGAGACTTCTCATCTCTTCTTCCAATTTGTATGGGTCCACTTTGGGTTTCCCACTTCCATTGTTTCTGATCGAGACTCTCGTTTTCCTAGAGATTTTTATACGAGTTTGTGGAGAATGATGGACACCAATTTGAAGAGGATCATGAAATTTCACCTGCAGACAGACAGACAAACAGAGGTTGTCAACCGCACAATGATCCACTTACTTTGTGGCTATTGTGGCAAGCATCCCAAGTTGTGGGACGAGCAGCTTCCGTATGTACAACATGCATATAACTGGGTAGTGCATTCATCCACTTAGAGCTCACCATTCGAGAAATTATTTGGATATTTTCCAAAGGATCCCTTAGACATAGTATTTGGGAGAGATGAAGATTCCAGTGGGAAAGATGATAGGTACAAAGTGCAGAATTTCATCCAGCAAATTCATATGATTCACTAGCAGTGTAGGAGAAGTTGAAGAAGAGTCAAGGTCAATACAAATCCCGACATGAAAAGCACCGAGTTGATCACAAATTCCAATTTGGAGACAAAGTGTGGCTCAACATCAGAAAAAACAAAATGAAAGGGGAAGGAAATAAGTTGCGACCAATCCGATATTCCCATTCACCATATTAGATAAGGTTGGGGACAATGCTTTTCGTCTCGATTTTTCAGCATACATGCAAATGTACTCATTGGTGAGTGTTGAAAACTTGAAGCTTTATGAACCTCTGTTGATCATGGAAACCAAAGAGGTTGGACAGGTTCCTATAGTGGATGATTTTGCACCTGAATACTTAGACAACCTACCAAAGTACATCATTCTCGATAGGAATATTAGGACTTCGCGACAGGGAGATGTGGAGTACCTTCATATTGGTTTCAAAGGAATGCATCCAAGTAAGGCTCGATGGATGGAAAAGGAGAAAGTGAGGGACAAATTCCCTCACTCTCCAATTGACTGATAAATATTTTGGCGGTCCAAAACCTCATTAGTGGGAAGGAATGATCTGGGAGGATCCAGAAATAGTAGTGACCTTGAAAATAGCACAAAAATCAAAGTCATCAGATGGAAGTTAAACTAGGACCAGATCGTAGTGCTATTCGCCCTGATTCCAATGGTGCAATGAATTAAATTAATATGTGAAACAATATTGTTACTAAACAAATCAATAATAATTTAATTTACCAGAGCAAACTCCTAAGAATGGATAATCATGTATGGTGTAAGCACATATCTCATACAATGTAAAACTCCTCTCTGTTGAGATGGGTATTGATACATCGTACACATTCTATCCCTCCCATAATTCCTTCAATTCATCTACCAATGGTTGTAAGTAGACATTCATATTCTTCACTTGTCTTCTACCAGGGACTATGAGAGCCAACATAAGATGTTCATTCTTCATGAAAAAACATGGGGGGTTATTGTTATTGATCACTATTACATGCCAAATAGAATAGTTTGTGTTTTGGAGGGAAAATGGGTTGATGCCATCCATGGATATGCTAAGTCGTAGACTTCGTACTTCATCCTTGAATTTTTCAGGCCATGTATCCTCTATACGCTTCATGGCTATTGAATCTATTGGGATTTTCATAACACCTAACTCACTTATGTGTGAGGCATGCCATCCCTACAACATAGTTAATTATTTTCAATGAAAGTGTGTTTTAATCTTTGGGATTATAGGCATGTGCCTCAATATCTTATGAGGAGGACCATGTGATTTTCCATTTTTTTTAATTACGATACCTGTCATGCCCACATTTTGGTCATATCTCTTTGTCTGCATATTCTCCTCTATATAGAATACAATCATTTGGACATGAATGATATGATATGTACTCAACACCCAACCTTTTCAAATATTGCTTTGCCTCTTCGCAACTACCTTGCAAGAAATTATCACTCAAAAGATCCTTACCTTTGAATATCCTACATTTCGTGGGGAATACAATTGTACAATGTCAAATTTATTTAACATTCATCATAATCGACCATTTTTAATTTTTATTTTGTGACAAAATATAAGGAAATTTATCAATCATGCAAGTCAATTACCTCAATATTATCGAGAAACATGCATTCTACATGTCAAACTTTGTTTTCACGATGTACAACAACATCGTTGTCCCCAACTTAGTATACTTTAACTTGTTGTCAGGTCCAAAGAGAGGGGTGGTGGAAGTAGATTTCAAGCTTTCAAATAATGTATCATTGATATGAGCATCATCCCCTATCTCATCATTCTAGAATGCATATAACAACATTTCCTCCATGGAAGTTGTATCATGTAAGTAATCATTTATACCAACCTCTATTTGATTGCCTCTATTTCCAACTTGTGATGAAGAACTATTATTGTTGTAGTCATTCCTAATTGGTGAATCTGAACATAGTGGGAATTGAATAGGTGGTTGATTCAACCGTTCTTTGTATGCTTCCTCTCCTAATATTGCTCTTAATGTAGCCTTCTCTTGAGTTGGCATTGTAGTGGGGTGCACCAGAATATGGTAGGTGGGTCGCTCATCATCACTAGAATTCTAATTTCAAAAAATATTGAACGTCATTAGTACAATATAAATGATATTAGTAAGTACTCCAATGCAATTGGTTTGTTGAAATTACATTATACCAAACAATTATTACCATAATTGATCCATTATTGTAGTTGGAAGATGTCATGTTCCAATTGGCAGGGTGAAGAGGATGTCCATTTTCATCTACCAACTGTTTGTGATATGTTGCTCCTGATAAGAGGTTCTGATGTTTTTGAAATGGAGGAATATTTTCTGCACATGAATCTGATTCTAAATCAGGATCATGCAACTTTGGATACATTTTTATCAAATTGACATGAATTATAAAAAATAAAATTAATTAGACAATCAAAATATAAATAAAATATGAACTTACTGGAGATATAAAGGGATAACTCTGTGAAGTACTTTGATCAGCAATGTGGAACGAGCTGGAATTCGAAGAATTGGCCATTTGATATTATTGAGACTTTGTCCCTCCATTTGAGAAAAATAAAAAATAAAATTTTGTGTGCATATCTAAAATTAATCTTGACAACCATATAACCACAATCTGAATTTTGATATAGTTTTCAAACCATTTTTCAAGAATAAGGCAACATTAAGCAGAAAATGTATACTATGAACTATTGTAATTCATGTGAATACATCCTAGAGGATAATTTGAAATTAATATGTCATTTTATGTGAAATTAAATTTTCATATAGGTTTTAAACCAAACTATTACGTTTATCAAAACAAAGCGCATTGATGCATTTAAAAAAATAATAGAAATGGGGTGCTCAAAAAATACCCACACCAGTATCTGGAAAAAAAAAATTATCATATCGGTGCTCTTCTACAAAAACACACCGATGCATTTTTATAAAAAAATAGCACTGCTACACACGTGTTTCCGGATTTTAGAAAATAAAAATGAATTCAACCAACTCAGTGCTCTTATAACAATTAGAGTACCAATGTTTTAAAATAGAAATTGTATTATTTAGTTAAAAAAATCAATCGTAGTGTTTCGGGATTTCAAAAAAAAAATGTATCATGTCGGTACATTGAAAACATTTGGCACCCCGACAATGTAGATGCATTTTTTTTATAAACACATGGGTGCGCTTGACTACAAACACATCGATGTGCAAAGAAATTGAAATGAAAAAAAAAAAAAAAAAAACGCGATTTTTTTTCTTCTTTTTTTAAATTCAAAAACGAGTGGCAATTGATTTTTCGAAATCTAATTTCATAAAGTCTTTTAAATAGTAAAAATGCATTTACCATTTCATTAGTTTAACCAAAATTTCAAGGGAGTGATTTACAAGAGAGACATACTAGGAGCATAGAGTAGTAGAACTATTTAGAAGATCAGAAGTTGAAAGGTATGGTGATTCATTCAAAAACTTGCATCGTATAAAAAAAATAAAAATAAAATAAAAATAAAAATAAAAAACACTTTTAGGGTTTAATTAAAAGAGAGATCATTTGCAAGAGAGACATGCTGGGATCATTTTGGAGCTGCAAAATATTTTGGATCCGCTGAAAGATCAGAAGTTGAAAGGTATGGCGATTCACTCAAAACCCTCGATAGCAAAAATATTAAATTTTATTGTTAAAATATTTTACAATTTATGTTATATTTATTCACATTTCAAGTATGTATATATATATATTAAAAAATTAAAAACCTTGTAAAATAAAAAATTACTAATCTTCGAAATAGCATCGTAAAATCATTGCAATGTGTTTCGCCTTAAAAATCACACCGTCATAGTTTAAAATTAATTTTCCGTGACGGTGTTGAACAATTAAATGTTCGGTGCATTTAATGTTATAAACGCACTTGGGCATTGATGCAGATAAATGCATCGGTTACCAAATCTTTTTTTAGCTGAAAATTATTTGATTTATTTGTAAAACATATTTAATGGCTTATGTATTGAATGACGCGGGTTGTATATTGAGAAAAAATGTCTTAGAAGGTCTCAAGTAATAAAAATATTAATTGACACAATGATAGCACATCCAAAAAATCAAAGAAGGAAATTTCTTTCTAAATTCTTTAAAAAATTAATATGTTTGAACTATATTTAAGTTTAACTAATATGTATTAGTTGGTGTGTGTCATGCAAAGTCAAAAAATGAACAAGTTCGATAATATTATTTATAATCTAAGTGCAGAAGAGCATAAAATCCCAATAGAAAAATTGCAAAATGATGAATAGGTGAATGAATAAATACTATTCAATATGAGTTTTTTTTTTTTTAATTTTCACTAATAATATACTTAAGAATATTAGATAACATGTTTCAAACAATCTATTAATTCACATATGTTTAATGTTCTATTGGGAGTAACAACAAAAGAAAATATCAATGTCGTTCTAAGAAAAGAAAAATTATATAACATGTAAATGATGATGAATTCGTCCTTAGCTCATCTGGAGTGGTGTTGGAGGTTAATGAGAGGGGGGGGGTTTACAAAACTATGAGGGATCTAGTGGAACGAATGTATAGATGTACTTTCCACTTACAATACAAATATCAATCCAATCATTATAAGAACTAAGTTATGTCTAAATTATAAGAAGTCGTTCCAAAGAAATGGTCAATGAGATATGTTAGACTTGCAATAGCAAAAACATACAACAACAACAAAAAAATCATTCAAAAGATAATATTCCTAATTATGTAAAATAATTTTCTAGAATTATATGTATATATTACTACACACAATTCATTTATTAATATCGATTTTATTATATTTAGTTTTCACATATCATTATAAAAATAATATATTAATTTTTTCAGAAAGATTATGAAAATCTCAAATGATCAACGCACTGATATGTGAAACATGCCAGTAGGAATGTCCAAAAAGATTTATAAGGAGATGGTCAAAGAAATGGACATAATTTCATCACAGGAGGAGCCATCTCAACAACAACATGCTTCAAATGTATGTAATCATGATTGACTTTATACATATAAAAAATAATTTAGCATTAAATTTTAATTTTCAAGTATTTTCTTGCCAAAAAAAAAAAACAAGATGGAATTCATTCAACAC
This sequence comes from Pinus albicaulis, assembly GCA_034641835.2. NCBI lineage: Eukaryota > Viridiplantae > Streptophyta > Pinopsida > Pinales > Pinaceae > Pinus > Pinus albicaulis. The sequence goes on along the minus strand of CM076583.1, from coordinate 237,443,989 downwards.
ATAACACAACATGACAGGGAAGAAAAGGGCTGATTTCAAAGTTTGTTAGTAATTGTTATTATTTTCTTATATCAACTCAAGGTTTCATTTTTGTATATTTTAAGTTGTTTTACAACAACCATCCTTGAATGTCTTCAAATAGGTGCTAAAATAAAAAGAAGAGCCATCGAAAGAATTGATTGAAATTGGGTTAAATAAGGGTTATGAGTATATGTTGGCATATCAAAAATTAATTGTGGAATTTGTAAATATCTATGTTGTTTTAATTCTATGAGTTTATAATTAATAGAATAAAAAAATATTTTATATTAAATCTATGATTTATAAAGTGGTTTAAAACATGCAAGAAACAAAGTGTGGAACTCCACCAGCAGAAGACTTGTTGCAACAAGGCATGAGACTTGGTTTTGAAACCATTTGCATAGTTTATGAGTCACTTCTTGCTATGGTACATTTTTATTCTATTTACATTGACGTATATTATTTATTTCAATTTTCATTATTCTCGGCAATGTAGATACACTCATTACATTTTATTTTTATGTTTGCAGATGGAACAAGATCAAGAAGACGAAATGATCGATGCAATCAACAAAACATTCCTCAAAATAACTCAATTCATGGAAGTAGCTCGAGAACCGACAACAGTTCTAGCGAATAATGATGATATATTTGGATATCAATGCAACCTGTTGTATTTTTGAAAAAATTGTCTGTGAAAATTAGACATTTTGTTTAATGTAATGGACATTGTATCCCAATTGAAAGACAAGGGGTTAACAATAACAATCCCATTTTTTATAACAAAGATCCTATTTTTGATAAACAATAAAATACATTCTAATTTATTATATTTTGTTATCCAATGTCGTTGTGAAATGTTACACCACTAATTAAATATTATAATGAAAAGATGCAAAATCTAATAATATAACAAATTAATTCAAACATCATATACAAATGCACTAATAAAATTTTAATTTATATGAATATTGTTATAAGATATATTTTGATTTTTCGATAAATAACGGATATAAAAAAATTACAATAATTGCACTGCCACATGTCGATGTTTCCAAAAAAGAGAAAATATCATTCAAAACATGAGTGTGTCTATAACATAAAAATGCATCAGTGCGTTATTTTATATAAAAGTATCATGAAGCTATATTTTTTCTTGACCAGTGTATTTTCATAAATCGACAATATTGGGGTTTTTGTTTCTTCAAACATTGGTATTGTTTGAGATTAACGCCCTGGTGCATTGTAATTTTTAATGCACCAGTGCTTCCATAGAACCAACAACCCGGTGCCATAAACATTATTTCTAGCCATATGAATTATGAAAACTAACAGCACCGGTACTTTTTTATAACTAACGTACTAGGTATTTTGTACAAATGATATGCATCGGCGTTGTAAGTTTAAAACAAAAATTGGTATAGCAATTTTTTTTTTTGTGCCTCAGTGTCATTCCTTACAAGAACACCCCAAGGATATTTTATATATCAGCATCAATGTGGTATATATTACACGTCGGTGTTCTTTGCATTCAATGCCTCAGTGAATTTAGTTTTGTATGTCGCCTAGTGCTTTGATACATGTAGTGCGTCGGTGCTACTTGTTCCATGAAGCGCACCACCAAAAAAAATTCGCTAAAAGCTTTGGCTGCCCATATTTTTTCAATTTTGATAAAGTTCTATTAAAACCTTCGCTAAAAAATACGTTATCACAAACGAATATTTTAGTGGATGTTTTTTTGACAAATTTTTCCAACTTTATAACACTAAAAACATCCATTGTAACCTCTACTAGAAGGTCTTTTCCTTGTAGCGACTATATCCCTCACAAACTGATACTGAATATATATATATATATATATATATATTCCTTTTCTTCAAATGATAAGTAGGGTTATTTGCCAAGAAAATTGCACTTTTTTTTCACAATATATCCCTATAGCTTGTTGTTCCAACCCTATTTTTGAGTAAAATAATTTGCATTAGACTACTAACATAATTTATCAATCCGATATCCATAGGACTTGTGAGACATACGTGCACAATATAGGCTAGGGATCAGTTTATCAAAAACTAAAAACTAATCTAATCACACCATTCCTATATTAACTTGAAAATATATTCTACCTTCAGGGATTAAAATTTAATCTACTTGCATATTTGAATTCTAATCTACGACTGATGTATGACCGAATACTCAAATCATTCAATTGGAAAGTAAAAAATTCACCTTCTTGATATGATTTAACAAGCACAAGATTACACAGCTAATTGGAAATTTAATCTAATAAAGAATGAAAAAGCATGTAAAAAGAAACTAAGACTATTGTATGACCAAATACTCAAATACAATCCAATTTTGGAAAATGATAAAGTCATCGTCTTGAGATGATTTAACAAGCATCTAATTATACATTTAATTGTAAACTTAATCTAAGAAAGAAATTACAAAGCATGTAAAAAGGAAACTAAACTAATGTATGACCAAATACTCAAATACAATCCAATTTTGGAAAATGACAAAGTCATCTTTTTGAGATGATTTAACAAGCATAAGATTACATAGTAATTGGAAACTTAATCTATGAAATCAAATAAATATTAATCTATGAAAGCAAATAAATATCACACATTGTAGATGGCCAATCCAAAAGCATGAGAAATTGTAAGTCGAGAGGCTCCATATGTAAGCAAAACCAAGTCAAAGTGAAAGAACACTCATGAGTAAGGCGCCACAATCTAATTCTTTATTCAAAGCTTGAGCATAACTCCAAACTTTACACATGCCTTTGAAAGGAGAAGGCTCTCCTATTTATACAAATTCCTAAGCAACCTCCTCATTAATGAGGATCCTTCTTCCTCTCCTTTGATCCAAATATTCTCAACCAAATTGCTAATCATGGGCCACATATCCCTCCTTCAAATCTCCTTCATATCATGAAGATAATTTCGAATTTGATCTTTGGGAGCCACATAAGAGGGCCTTGGAAGCTTCCAATGAACCTACACATGTCACAAAAATCTTTCCACTTTTAAGGTATAAGCATATGCATATTATTTCCTAACTTTTGATCACAAATTCACTTAAAAACACTAGAAATTAATAATGTTTGTAAAACACAATGGTAACCTAAATAATGATGAAAGTGAGATAACTGTAGTGACATGGTAGTGAAAGGAAATTTATGAGACCCAACACCTATACATCAACACAATCTATGTAACCAAACTTATTCCTTGTTTGCATGAGTGTTTTCCATGTATTCAACCTTTGTAGATGAAAGTGACACTACAGGCTATGTCTTTCTTATTCAACTAATTTCTCCTCTGAATAGGTTAAACACATACCCACTTGTATATCTTCTCTGATCTAGATCTCCAACCCAAATAGCATCAACAAATCCATGTTTTTCCAACACACTGTCCAATCATAGTCTTCCTTGGTAGCACAAATCATAATCACTAGTGCCATGTAGATACCTAAGAACTCGCTTTACTATTGTCCAATGCTCCTTCCCTGTTTTTGATATAAAACTGCTCAATACTCTCATTTAATGTGCAATTTTTGGTTTGGTACAGACCATTGCATACATAAAAATTACAACTACACTCACATATCGACAAGGGACATGTCCTCTTTCTCTTCCTATTTCTTGGTACACTTGTCTACAGATAGCTTTACACCTACAAGAATAAGAGCGTTCATTGGTTTACTATCCTACATATTAAATCCATGCCATATTGTAATTTCGTACTTCTTTTTATTTAACTAGAGTTTCCTCTTTTCCGATATCTTTTAATTTCCATGCCCAAAATAAAGTTTGTGGAACCAAGATCCTTCATGTAGAATTTAGAGGACAATTGGGTCTTCACGTCCTGGATAATTTGTTTGTCATTTCTGTTGAATTCTAACAAGAAATTGGAGCACCTACACTAATGTGGGACCAGGAGGTCCAAGCAGCACCTACACTAGTGTGGGACCAGGAGGTCTTAGCAGCACTTACATTGGTGTGGGCTAAAATTGTTGCAGTGTCTATTTTAATTTTCCCTTAATTAAGATGGACATAAAATGTAATCTTGTCTCATAATCACTTGTGATAGTTAACTAAGTGTGATAAACTCAATTATCTCATGAATTTCGAGTTTAGGGTAGTTGGTGAGGCATGCAAAGTAATTCTATTTGTAACAGAGTTCGAAGTGCATTTGGTGCATTAGTTTAATGGATGTGTAATCAGTTAAATTAGTTAAGTGAGTTAGATTCAGTTGTGCTAGTTGTAACTATTTGTTTCACTAGTGAGAGATCAAGTGAATTAAATATTATTTAATTCACAATCAGTGATCTAACATGCAACTGATGATTTACTATTATTAGTTGCATGCATGTTAGTTCAAGTGGAGACCCAGTTGAGATGTAGGTGAAAGGGATGTTAACTATCAGTTGTAGGATTATTGGGTTTCACCCATGCAAACAAACACTCATTGGATTTCCCATGATCCTTGTGTAGTTTAGGAATTCCAAAATTCTTAAAGAATAGGGATTGCATTCATCAGAAATTGTGCAAGCAAGGTAGGTTGTTTAGAGGCTGAGAATTGGCTAAGTGTTGGTCAGTTTTGTCCAGGACAGTGTGAGTCCATTAGCTGAGTACAGGAGACTCTTGTGAGAAGAGTGTATTGTAATTTTTTCATGTATTCATGTTGAATATACAATAGAATATAGTGGGGTTTTGAGCAGCAAGCTTTCCCCGGGAAATTATCTGGGTTCTGGTTTGATTGATTCTTCTTTGCTTCATGTGATTGGCGATTGTGTTTAAATTTCGCAATTGATTTGTAGAAGTGATTCAGTATCTAGATTTAGTAAATTATTAGATCGGATTAAATCCATGATATACATATTATTTGTATAATTTCTACATAGTATCAGAGCACAGGAAATCACAATAGTGGAGGAGGAGCTGAGTTTGTGACTGAATAGAATTCAAATTTGTAGAAGACTTTCTTGGTGCTACATGTGATTCAAGATCAAAATGGATTTCAATGGCTTGAGATTGGAGTATGAACTCGAGGGCAGTTCTAACTCTATTTCTTGGAAAGACGTGATGGAGGCATTGCTAGAAGATAATGGCTTGAAGGAATTCATTGACAATGATGTTCCCAAACCCATTGTGACAGATGTTGCAAATCTTGATGCATGGAAAAAGAAAGTGGAAAAGGCGAGGAGGATCTTACTGGAGGGAGTATGATACCACATTGTCTCAAGTATCCATGGAAAAGCCACACCATATATAATGTGGAAAGCTTTGACAGATCTATTTCATATCAGTAGTGATTATAGTAAATTGGCACTAAAAGATAAACTCAGGAAGATCAAAATGGAGAAGGGTGACTCAATGCCAAAATATTTAACAAAGTTTTTCCAATGTTGGGATGAGCTTGGGAGTATTGGCATTACTATGTTGATGATGATTTGGTGAGCCTAGCTCTTCTAGGACTTCCCAAGAGTTGGCATAGTTATCAGGATTCTATAAATGGAAGGGAAAAGCTGCCAGATTGGGAACGAATTTGGTCGGATTTGGTGCAAGAAGAGTTCAGATAGAATACTAGATGTGGATCTTCATCTAAGAAAGAAGATGAAGAATATTGTGCTTTGTTTTCCAAGGCGAAGAAGGGGAAAGGAAAGAAATTCCTTTCCAAATCTGAGTTTGGTAAATATGGCAAGAAGCGCGACATGTCCAGAGTGAAGTGTTTTCACTGTCACGAGCATGGGCATTATGCCACTAACTGTCCACAACAGAATATGAACAATAAGGCTTCAGGATCTACAGTTGATGAGGCTTTGGCCTCGCAATTTGAGCTTGACTTCTCGCTCATTGCCTGCATGGTGTGAAGTACAATGGGATCGGTGTGGTATTTGGATAGTGGTGCATCCTTTCACATGACGAGAAACAAAGGACTTTTTAGTAGCTTGGAGGATAAGGACCTCCAGATGAATATCGAAATGGGTGATGAAGGGTGGTACAGTGCTACTGGGATTGGTACCATTACCTTCTAGAGATAGTCAAGTAAACCCTTTCAATTAACATATGTAATGCATGTACTAGGCTTGAAGAAAAATTTAGTCTCAGTTGCAATGTTGGAGGATAGATGCTATGATGTTGTTTTCAAGGAAGGAAAAGCTTTCCCGCGACACAAAACAATAAGACAAGCCAAGAATATTGGGATTCGATTTAAGAATCTCTATAAACTTGATGTAGATGGCTGCACAACATTGATGGGTAAGGCGGAAAAAGTGGTGAGCTAGGATGAGGGTGAGTTATGGCACAAGAGATTTGACCATCTTCACCACGAAGCCTTAAAAATCATGCAGCAGATTTCTATGGGTATTCCCAAGGGTACACTTGCACAGTCAGAGACATGCAAGGATGTACTATGGGAAAATATGCAAAGGCCACCTTTCATGTGAAGGAGAACCGAGCCTCGGGGATGCTTGAGAGAGTTCACTCAGACGTCTATCAACCATTCTCGACTGCTTCAACAGAAAAGCATAAGTACTATGTGATATTTGTTGATGACTTTTATCGAAAGTCCTAGATCTACTTCTTGCAAAAGAAATATCAGACGTTCTCAAAGTTTCTTGAGTTCAAAGCACTGGTGGAGAAAGACATGGGGAAGGAAGTGAAGGATATCAAGAGCAAAAATGGTGGTGAGTACATCTCAAATGAATTCAAGAACATCTGAAGCAAAGAAGGAATTCAGAGAGAAATGAGTGCGCCTCATAACCCACAGTAGGATGGGGTCACATAGATAAATAACAGAGCGATTGTGGGTGCAGCAAGAGCGATGTTGCATGATCAGGTCCTAACATTGCATCTGTGGGTGGAGGCATGCAACACAGTGGTATTTGTGTAGAACCATTGTCCTCATAGGATACTTGGCATGAGTACACCAGAAGAGGCTTTTACTAGTAAGAAACCTGATGTTTTACATTTTAAGATTTTTGGCTCGTCTATTTATGTTCATGTGACCAAAGACGCTAAGAAGAAGCTAGAAATAACATATGAGATTGGGATATTTGTGAGGTACACTGAAACTCCCCACAACTATCGGGTGTATTTTCCAAATAGCAGAATGATTGTTGTGCAACGAGATATAAAATTTGATGAGGAGAAAGCCATACGATTTTCCCTTGAGAGGGAGCAGGATTTGCATGCAGAGGAGGGAATTTTGGATCCAAAGGATTAGCCTCAATATGTGGAGCAGCCACATGTGGAGGATCATGGAGTGGCAGAAAACACTCATGCAGAGCCATCCACCAGAAATGGTAGAAGGCGCACCATGGAAGCTGATAGATTGAGACTTGATGCATCAAAGAATGTAGGAGCCCCTACTTCACTCCGCAGACAAAGACAGTCTCTAGACATGTTTACTAGATACATGGCTCTTATGAGCAAGTGTATTGTGACATAACCATCTTCCTTTCAGGAGGTAGTTTCGTAACCAATTTGGTTTGATGCAATGGTGGAGTATGACTCCATTGTCAAGAATGGTGCATGGGAGATTGTCCCGAGACCGGTCGGTAAATCAGTGGTTGGATCTAGATGGATCTACAAGGTAAATCAAACTGCTGATGGGAGTGTGGAGAAGTACAAGGCCAGATTTGTGGCCTAGGGATTCTCACAGATTGAGGGGATCGACTATGATGAGACTTTCGCACCAGTCGTGAGGTACTCTTCCATTAGATCTATCCTTGCTCTCTCGGCGCATATGGGGTGGGGCATTCATCATATGGATGTGAAAATTGTGTTTCTCAATGGAGTTATTGAGGAAGAAGTGTACATAGAGCAGCTAGAAGGTTTAGAGATCTTTGAAAATGAGTCACATGTGTGTCGACTCAAGAGAGCATTGTATGGGCTGAAGCGAGCACCTCGTGCTTGGTACACTCAGATTGACAGTTGTTTCACTGGGTTGGGCTTCACCAAAAGTGAAGCGGATGCAAACCTGTACCAGATTGTGGTTGATGGTAAGCTCTTGATTATCATAATTTATGTTGATGATCTAATTTTGACAAGTGATGAGTAGTTGATACACTCATGCAAGGAGGATCTTTCAAGGGAGTTAGAAATGAAGGACATGGGACTCCTTAATTATTTCCTTGGTGTGGAAAGATGGCAGTGGGATGGTGAAATTTTTGTTTCTCAAGGCAAGTATGCCAAAGAGATATTGGGTAAGTTTCACATGGAGAGCTGTAAACCCATGGACACTCCTCTTCCAGGAAATTGGAGGAAAGAGGATGCTACTTTTGGAGAAGTAGTCGATGCTATTGTCTACAGGCAGTTATTTGGTTCACTGATGTACTTAGTGAACACCAGACCAGACATTTGCTACGCAGTTAAACAATTGAGTCAAGCTATGGTTAAGCCTACCAAGCTATTTTGGAAGGCGGGGAAGCATGTCTTGAGATATCTTCAAGGCACTACAGATTATGGATTATGGTACAGACGAATAGAGGGAGTGAAGCTTCAAGGCTTCACAGATGCAGATTGGGCAGGCAATCCATCAGACCGAAAGAGCACACCAGGAGGGATCTTTAGCATAGGATCGATAGCAGTTTCTTGGTACAGCTAGAAGCAGCGATATGTGGCACTCAGTTCAACGGAGGCAGAGTACATGGCAGCAAGTCAAGCTACATGTGAGGCCATCTGGATGAGAAAGATCATGGTTGGTTTGTTTGGTTCTCAGATGGATCCAAAAGTGATACATTGTGATAGCATTAAACTCTCAGTTAATCCTATGTTTCATGATATATCCAAGCACATAGACCTACCATCTCAGATATTGTGTGTAGAGGTGCATAATGTTTCTTGGTACAGCAGTACATTCAGTACATTCCCACAGAAGATCAGGATGTAGATATTCTGACGAAGGTGCTCACCAGGAGCAAATTCGAATACCATAGAGGCAGGATCGGGGTGAACGATAATCCCTTTCTTGTTGAGAGGGAGTGTTGAAGTCCAACAAGAAATTGCAGCACCTACACTAGTGTGGGACCAGGAGGTCCAAGCAGCACCTACACTAGCATGGGACCAGGAGGTCTTAGCAGCACCTACACTCTTGTGGGCTAAATTTGGTGCAGTGTCTATTTTAATTTTCCCGTAATTAAGATGGACAATAAAATGTAATATTATCTCATAATCACTTGTAATAGTTAACTGAGTGTGACAAACTCATTTATCTCATGAATTTCGAGTTGAGGATAGTTGGTGAGGCATGTAGAGTAATTCTAGTTGTAATAGAGTTTGAAGTGCAGTTGGTGCATTATTTTAATGCATGTGTAATCATTTAACTCAGTTAAGTGAGTTAAAGTCAGTTGTGCTAGCTGTAACTATTTGTTTCACTAGTGAGATATCAAGTGAATTAAATATTATTTAATTCACAATCAGTGATCTAACATGCAACTGATGATTTACTAATATTAGTTGCATGCATGTCAATTCCAGTGGATACCCAGTTGAGATGTAGGTGAAAGGGATGTTAACTATCAGTTGTAGGATAATTGGGAAACACTCATTTTATTTCCCATGATCCTTGCGCAGTTTAGGAAGGCCAAAATTCCTAAATAATATGGATTTCATTCATCGAGAATTACGCAATCAAGGCAGATTGTTTAGATGCTAAGAATTGGCTGAGTGTTGGTCAGTTTTGTTCAGGATAATGTGAGACAATTAGCTGAGTACATGAGACTTTTGTGAGAAGAGTGTATTGTAATTGTTTCATGTATTCATGTTGAATATACAATAGAAGATAGTGGGGTTTTGAGCAGCAAGATTTCCCTAGTAAATTATTCATGTTGTGGTTTGATTGATTCTTCTTTGCTTCATGTGATTGGCGATTGTGTTTAAATTTCCACAATTGATTTGTAGAAGTGATTTAGTATCTAGCTTTAGTACATTGTTAGATCGGATTGAATCCATGGTATACATGTTTTTTGTATAATTTCTACAATTTCCTATCAATAGCATATCATCCACAACAAGATCAAATAAATAATACCATCACCAACTAATTTAAAATGCACACAGTGATTCACTTTTCTCCTTGTAAAGCCAAGTCCCTAAATATGTCTATCAATTTTTTTATACCACATCCTTAGTGATTGATTTAACCCATACATAGACATTTTATCCTGCATACAAGTTCTTTCTTACCCTTTACTGCAAATCCTTCTCGTTGCTTCATATAGATATGTTTTTCCATATCCCCATTCAGGAATGTGTTCTTAAAATCCATATGTTCTACCTCGAAATCAAAAGTAGCAGCAACATATAAAAGTAATATAATAGAAGCTAACTTGGAAATAGGAGAAAAAATATCACCAAAATCAATTCCTGATACCTGAAAATAACCTTTCACTACTAATCAAGATTTATATTTCTCCACTTTTCCTTATGCATACATATTCTTCTTAAACAACTATTTGTTTCCAATGAGTTTTCTCCCAGGGGACAACTCCACCAGATCCCAAGCCTCATTCTTATCAAAGGTTTTCATTTCTTCAACCATGCCCTTTTTCCAAATTTTTCCATCCTCTAAATCCACTGATTCCCTAACAGTTTTTGGATCATCATCAATAATAGATAAATCAAAATTTGAATAAAAATCAGAAAGAGTATACCGCTCTAGCTACCTTCTTTCCTGAACTGACCTCATTAAAATCAAATTGTGTGGTTCTTCTTCTTATTATTATTGTTATTTTGTAGAGTATGATTCTTCATCCTTTAGTTCAAACTCTATCTTATTTGGCTTCTTTTTCCCTTGGTAGAACTTTTGTTTCATGACATCTATCACTTCTTTAAATACCACATATTGAATATACACAATTTTCTTTATTCCTGGGTTCCAAAGCTTATAACCTTTTAAACCATCTTTATACCCAATAAATATGCAGTCATATTTACTATCCAAATTGGTTATTTTCTACTTTGGAACATATACATATGCGTTGCAACCAAATACCTTGAGATGTGAGAGAGAAGGTTTCTTACCAGTTCATACCCCATGTGGAGTCTTATCCTCCAATGCTAATGAAGGTAACTTATTTACCAGGTAACATGCAATATACATTGCCTCTACCCAGAATTATAGTCCTAACCTAGCACCACTGAGCATGATACTTGCCTTTTCCATCAACGTCTTGTTCATCCTTTCTACAACTCCATGTTGTTGAGATGTATATGGATTAGTCTTCTATTATGATATACCACACTTATTACAAAACTCTTTGAATACCTTCTTGCAGAACTCTCTAATATTATCTATCCTCAACACCTTAATCTTCTTCTTTGTATGATTTTCCACTAGAGCCTTAAATTATTTAAACCCATCAAATACTTCATATTTCTTCCAAAGAAAATATATCCATGTATTCCTCAATAAGCTATCTATAGACTAGATGTAGTACACAAATTTACCAAGTGACATAACCGACATAGGTCCAAACACATCCCTATTCACAAGCTATAATATTCCTTATGCCCTCTTAGCACCAGAGGAAAACCTCACTCGAATATGCTTCCCATATACACAATGTTCACATAAATAAAAATCAATAGAGAAATTATACATACCTTCTACTATACCATTACCATGTGTATTCAAAGGCCCTTCTCTCTAATATGTCTCAATATTTGATTCCACAACATAGTGTTTTCTCCAAAGACTACAAGACATTCTGCTTCAGTTTGAGGAATAATAGAATTGTTGCACACATCGAAAACAGTACTACCCAACAGCTTGTATAGAGTTTTGATCTGAACTCCCCTCGTCAATACCAATGCTCATTGAACCATCTTATAGGTATCTTTCTCGAACACTATTTTTTCATCTGCATCATCCATAATGCTTATAAAAATTACATTTCTAGCTAATATTGGAATGTGTAGAACACCGATGAGTGTTCTAATCCTTTCACCTATCAACTTCAACTTAACTTTTCCTCATCCTAGATTCCATTCTTCCTATCATCACCTAGGAAGACATCACCACTAGCATATGTCTCGTACTCGCATAATCATTCCCTATAGGGATTCATGTGAAAGGAAGCACCTAAGTCATTCAACCATGCCTCATGATATATATGTGTACTTGAATAAGACAAGTACACATCCTCGCCTTCATATGAGGTATTTTTCACATCTGTAGAAGATGCATCATCATATCCAATTCCTTTCTTAAGATTTTTAGATCTCCAATCTTTATTATTGTGCCCTTATTTTTCCGCATTTTGAACATACATTTAAAAATTTTCCTCGAGATTTAGATATCATTATAGATATTGATATCCAACTTGAGGACTTATTTATATTTTTTTTTGGGTGTGTCCTCTTATAGACAAGGCATCTCCATTCTGTATCTCAATGTTTTTCTATATCATCTCCTCAAACAATAAGGATGAGCCTATTTCATAAAATTTTAAGGTAGTTACATTACTACCTATCACGACAACTAGACTATCCCACAAATCTGGTAGAGACATAACAGACTAATGCACTTATCCTCATCTAAAATACTAATATAAACATATAATAATTGAATTACCACAGTATTGAAATCATTCAGATGCTTGTCACTGATTTTCCATCCCTCATCCTCAGGTTATATAACTTCTTCTGCGGGAACAATTTATTTACCATTGACTTCGCAGACTGATACAAAGTCCCTAACCTATCCCACAAAGATTTTGTAGTAGCTTATTGTAAAGCATTCAGTAATACTGAATCTAATACACGCAACACTATTATGCTATTTTCCTTCCAATCCAACTTGGTTCAGTCTTCTATCAACATTATCATTGGTTTATTACATGGATCCACAGTGATCCGTTAGTATTTATCCTCTAATAAATCCTCCATCTTGAGATTCCACAACTCAAAACTTTTTTTGTTGAATTTCTCAATCATTATGTTTCAATTGTTCACCATTTCCTTTAACCACAAGAATTCGGAAGATATCCCACTTCCATAGGGTCTTCCACAAGTACAAGAAAAACCCCTTAGCCACAAAGGCATCCCCTTGAAGCCAAAGCTACTCTGATACCAAATGAAGGTTTTAACCCTATATATATAATACCTGCAAATTAATTCTTTAAAAATATAAAATGGCGAGAACATAAAATATACACAAATAGTTTTCTCCTGGAAACCGTAAACTGGGAAACCCAGATTGGTTTTTCATTATGTTCCTTTCAATGTTACAATACATTATATACATGTCGAAGTATTCATAAAACCCTCAATCCATTAACACTTGATTGTAACATAATTGTAGTTCCTTTGACCAAATCTACAAAATCATGGGCAAAACCACAATGTGTAAAACCATGCATGGCTCCACCCAAAAAAAAAATCGGGTTTTTACCTCGAACCGCATGCAACGGGGATATAAACCCCCCATAAAACCCCCCGGGGATATAAACCCCCCAAATAAATAATATAACACATACCTAGCATGGGGCTAGTCGTGCAAAGAATATAACACATACCCAACAAATCTAACCTTACAAATTCCTATAAAAAACAATACTTGAACACCATTTTTATAGCCATACAACTTCCATGAGTGGTTGCCACATATTCAACATCTATAATTGAGAGTACCACTATAGATTTTCTCTTGCGCATTCAAATGATTGCTCCTCCAAATAGGTTAAATGAAAAAACCACTTTTAGATCTTCCACAATGCAAATCTTCAACCCAATCCATGTCAACAAAGCCATGTATGTCCAACACTTTATCTTCTAGAGATATTCCTTGGTAATAACTTCCATAATATATAGTGCCACAAAAATACCTAAAAACCCTCTTTACAATTTTCCAATGATATTTTCTTGGTTTTGATATTATATAACTATTCAAAAATCTCATTACATGCACAATGTTTTGTCTGATACAGAACATTTCATATGTAAAATTGTAGAAAATCCACGTAGATTCAACTGATCTTGTAATATTCTAAAACAAAATACCGAATCTATTTCTATAAATTTGCAGAAACCAAATATGATCGCACAATCACATGAACAAGAAAGAGAAATAATTTCAATCACACAACACAAAGATGTATCTGGGAAAATCCTTATCCAAAAACCATGTTATCTATATATTGCATTAAGTCAATAATATGAAACAATACAATGCTTCTCTCAAGCTTGAGAGCTCTCTACACTATCTCTGATTGTCTCACACTACCAACATGTGCACAAGCTTCTCTTGGCACACCTTTCTCTCAAAAGCTCCATGAAAAAACTTTTTCTTCCTATTGCTTGGTCTCACCAACTGATTCTCACCAAAACAATGATCAAATGTGTGCCTTCATTCCGGCAATTTTCTCTAATTAATAAATTATTTATTCTAGGCCTTCTTTTGACTACATGCACCACATGTACAATTTGGATGATTATATGACTGATAGTATACTTCCCTTTAACTCCAATCTCAACTGGGCCTTCCTTAGAACTGACATGAAACAACTATTTATAGTAAAGTATCAATTATCTGATTGATCACTGCATGTGAATTAAATCATATTTAATTCACTGGACCTCTCACTAGCTCATCCACTAGTTAGAACTAGTTAAACTGATTTTAACTCAAATAAATTGAGTTAACTAATTACAATTCAAAATAAACTCAACCAGGGCTCCTAAAAAGTAGGAGACGCCCTACATGCCTCTAGTTTGACCCTCAACTTGAATTATCTAAGCTAACTAATTCTTCCCAACTCAGTTAACTCGTACAAGTTGTCATGTGATATGGAATTATAATTTCCTCCTAATTTAAATAATGGAAAATTGAATTAAAAGTCTTTCTTGTTTCCAATTTCAACACTCCCTCTCAATAAGAAAGGGATTGTCTAGTATCCTGATCCTGCTTCTATGGAACTCGAATTTACATCTTGACAGTGCCTTCGTCAAGATGTCTACATCCTGCTCTCCCGTAAGAATGTACTCTAATGACATAATTTTCCTCTGCACACAATCTCTGAGATGGTGACACTGAACATCAATATGCTTGGACATGTCATGAAAAACTAGATAAACCGAGAGTTTGATGCAACTCTGGTTATCACAATAAATCATCGTTGGATCCATCTGTCGACCAAACAAACCAACAAGTACCTCCCTCATCCAGATGGCCTCACATGATGCTTGACTGGCTGCCATGTACTCTGCCTCTACTGAACTGATTTGTTTCCTGTTGTACCAGGAAGTCGTTGCTGATCTTATGTTGAATATGCCCCATGATTTTCTCTTCCTATCGGATGGACTCCTTGCCTAATCTGCATCTGTGAAACCTTGAAGCTTCACTCCCTCTGTATGTTTATACCATAGCCCAAACTTTGTAGTGCCTCTCAGGTATCTCAACACATGCTTGCTTGCCTTCCAAAAGAGCTTGGTAGGCTTAACCATAGCTTGAATAAGTTGGTTAGTCACATAGCATATGTCTAGTTTTGTGTTCACCCAATACATGAGGGAACCCACAAGCTGCTTATAGATTGTAGCATCTACTACTTCGCCTGAAGTAGCATCCTCCTTCCTCCAGTTTCCTGCTAGAAGAGTCTCCATGGGTTTGTTGCCATCCATGTGGAAATTCATGAGAATATTGTTGGAATACTTTCCCTAAGATACAAATATCTCCCCATCTCTTTTCCAAATTTCCAATCCCAGGAAATAGTGTAAGGGCCCCATGTCCTTTATCTCAAATTATCTTGCAAGATCCTCTTTGCAAGGCTTGATGAGTTGATCATGAATTTTCAGTATCAAATCATCAACATAAAGCACAATGATCAAAATTTTACCTTCTACCACAATATGGTAAAGGTTCTCATTTGCTTCACTCTTAGTGAAGCTCAACCCGGTGAAGTAGTTATCGATCCTAGTGTACTAAGAACGAATTGCTTGCATCAACCCATACAGTGCTCTCTTGAGTCTGCACACATGTGACTCTCTATCGAAGGTCTCAAAAACTTTTGGCTTCTTAATGTACACCTCTTCCTCAATCACCCCATTGAGGAAGTTTGTATTTAAATCCATCTAATGTATATGCCATCCCATTTGTGCTGAGAGTGCAAGGATGGATATGATTGATGAGTACCTTGTGACTGGTTCAAAGGTATCATCATAAGCAATCCCCTCCACTTGAGAGAACCCTTTGGACAGAAACTTGGCCTTGTGTTTCTCCACACTCCCTTATGTTGCCTGCTTCACCTTGTAGATCCACCTGATCCTACAACTTACTTCCACTTCGGTCTTAGGACAACTTCCTGTGCATTATTTCTGATAATGGAGCCATAATCCTCAACCATGGCATCAACCAAATTGGTTGTCGCACTGCTTCCTTGAAATAGGATGGCTCTATCTCTACACTCTCGCTCATAAGAGCCATGTAGCTAGTGTACTAATATGGGATCTTTTTTTCCTGCATTGTGATGTGGGTGCTCCCACATTCTCTCTAGCATCAAGCATCAACATGTCAGCCTCTATGTTGAGCTTCCTTCTATCTTAGGATGTCTCTGCATGAGTGTTTTCTTCCACTCTCTTATCCTCTACTTGTGGTTTATCCACATCTATAGGTTCTTCTTTTGGATCCAAGAGCTCCTAAACTACATGCAACTAAAGCTCCCTCTAAAAGGGAAATTCGCATGGCCTTCTCTTCATCAAATTTCACATATCTTCTAAACACTGCCATTTTATGTGCTGGAAATTACACCCGATAGTTGTGAGGTGTATCAGTGTACCCCAAAAATATCCCCAACTTAGTTTTTGGCTCTATATTCTTCTTGGAATCTTTGGTCACATGGAAATAAACTAATGAACCTGTAATATCCCAAAATAGGGGAAATCTACAACAATAAGAATATCTTAAGATATTCTAAAGTTGGAGCTACAGCAACACATGAACATAATAATGGATGTTAAAATGATAAATAGACTCATATTATGTGTCAAAAACACATATCCATCAAATGAGTGAAACAACAGCAAAAGAAGAACTTTTACACATTCCCAAGTGGGGAAAATGCAGCAAATAGACCCTGAAAACGTTATTTCTAAATATCTATGTTTTTAATGGGTGAAATAACGCTTGGTTCCCTTATAATATGATGTTAGGCCTTCACATACAAAATGGGATCAGAAATAAATCCCTTTTTATATATTAAACAAACCTCCCAACTTCATATCATCTCAAAAATAACCAAATCCCATGACTTAAGTGATGCAGAAAAGACTGAAGCAAATAACAACGTTATTTTCTGAGGGTTTCTGTAATATCATGATAGAATAACATGGATCTGGAACTCAATGGAAAAATATTCCAAGAAAATAAAGATCTGACCTCCTTATTGCATTATAAAGCCAACCCGGCAAGGGTTTCATGAAAGTACAAGTACAAAAAGAGCAGATCTGAATATTCAGCTTAGAAAATGCAGTCTTACTGCAACATTACAGAAATATAGCTGAATAATAAAAAATAGGGATGAGAATCCCTTCCTCTAGCTTTCTAGGAGAAGGGTTGGCCCTTTCCATAGGAAACTAGCTCAGAAATAAGGGCCTTAACCCTAGTGCAACAACTCTATGCAAAATGACGCAGTTCCTGCAAGGGACTACGTTGTAGGATATGAGTATTACTCTAGCCTATTGCCAAGATATGAAATATGCTCAGAAATCTTCCTAGCTGATCTCTTAAGAGAAGGAAGGTACCTTCTACTGAGAAACAGACCTAGAAGTGGTGTTAACAAACCTCCACTGCAACACCCTGAAACTCAGCAATATTCTGCTACAGAAATAATGTTGGGACTGAATAATGGTGCTTGGCCTCAAGCCTGGATTTGGATCAATACAGGAGAAGCTCTCCCAAGAGGCCTCTCAAGGGAAGAGGTGGGATTCCCGCTCAGGAACACCCTATGCTAAACATCACTGCAACCTTGCTAAACAGCAAGAGGAAGCCAATTCTAAACAGAAAAGATCAAAATATCAAATACAAAGCATGAACCACAAAGGCTCCCATCCTCTCCATATATATCAAGTGAACCTCTCCACATTGGGTCCCATCCACATGTGCCATCAAGCTCATGCAAGTTGTCCTCCACCAAAACTACGTTGTCCATCAAGGAAGTTCAATGTATCTAGACATCTTTGTTAACTTGGTCAAAGTTGACTAAATCAACATGATCCCATCTCTGTTCACACCCAAGGGTGCTCAAATTCGCTGCTTATTCTTACTCCTTTCACATTAGGAGTGTTATTGATCCTTCTAAAGAGGTTAATGGGCCTCCCTACCCATTTATTCACCTACCTAATGATAAACCAACTCTAATATTTCATTTAGCTTGGAGGCTAAAATTTTGGAATATTACAGAACCAAAATTTTCAAAATGCGACCCATATGGTCTCTTACCTAAAAAAGCTTCCTATGGTGTACTCATCCCAAGCATACGATTAGGACTTATGTTTTGCACAAATATTGTTGTGTTGCATTCTTCTACCCACAGACGCAGCGGTAGGCCCTGATCATGCAACATCGCTCGTGTTGCTCCCACAATAGTTTTTTTCTTCATTTCTGAAACCCCATTCTGTTGTGGGTTATGAGGTTCTATCAATTCCATTCGAATTCCTTCTGAAGCACATAAGTTCTTGAATTTTTTAGAGACATATTCTCCACCATTGTCGCTCCACGGAGCCTTCACCTTCTTCCTTGTATCTTTCTCGACAAGTTCTTTGAACTCACAAAACTTCGAGAACGTTTCATATTTCTTCTAAATGAATAAAATCCAACACTTGCGTGAAAAATCACATAATACCTGTGTTTTGTTGTGGAAGTTGTCGAGAATGGTCCACACACTTCTGAGTGAACTCTCTCAAGGATCACCTTTGCTCATCTTTCCTTATTGTGAAAGGTGGATTTGGTATGCTTCCCCAATGTACACCCTTTTCATGTATCTCGCTACTCAAGTGCACCCTTTGGAAGTCCTATAGAAATCTTCTACATGATCTTCAAAGCGCAGATGGCCTAATCTCCTATGCCATAACTCACCGATGTCTTAGTTCTCCACCTTCTCTGCTTTCATTCTCAAGGAAGCATAGTCTTCTACATACAATTTATAGAGGTTCTTTACTCAAACCCCAATCTTCTTCACCTATCTCGTGGCTTTGTGATGAAGGAACTCCTTTCCTTTGTTAAATATCACATCATATCCACGGTCTTCCAACATAGCAATAGAAACCAAATTCTTCTTTAAACCAAGAACATACATGACATAATGTAATGTGAGAGGAGTACTCGACTCCCTCTAAAAGGTAATTGTACCTATGTCGATTGCGTTATACCTCCCTTCATCTCCCATCTCAATGTGCACCTAGAGATACTTCTCCTCCAAGTTACTGAAGAATTATTTGTTGTCGGTCATATGGAATGAAGCTCCACTATCTAAGTACCACACAGAACCCATCACCGATGACACCATGTATGCGATGAGGGTGAAATCCAACTCGAACTATGAAGAAAGTGCTTCACCTGTCACTCCTCTTGAGGGCTTCTTGTCAGTCTTCTTGTGTGGACACTCTGTAGCATAGTGTCCAAGATCATGATAGTGAAAACATTTTTCCTTTGACAAGTCTCGCTTCTTTCTCGCCTGACCAGAATCCAATTTGGAATGGGACACATTCATGTTCCCTTTCTTTACCTTTCTAGCCAAGGCACAGTTCTCCCCATCGTTATTATTTGATGAGGATCCATCTCTAGTGTTCCTCTAAATCTCTTCTTGTACCAAGTTGGACCACAATCGCTCCCACTCTCATAGCTTCTCCCTTGAATTCACCGAGTCCTGGTAGCTATTCCAACTCTTGGGAAGGCCTAGAAGTTTTAGGCTCGCCAAATCATCCTGGGCAAATATCTCACCTACATGTCCAAGTTCATCTCGCATTGACTGAACTTCGTCAAGTATTTTGGTATCGTTTCGCCCTTCTCCATCTTGATCTTTATGAGCTTTTACTTCAAGCCCAACTTCATGTTGTCACTGCTATTCTAAAACATATTTTTTAAGGCCTTCTATATAGCATATGGAGTTTCCTTTCCATGGAGGTTAAATACAATATGATCCCGAACTCCTTCTAACATAGTCCTTCTCGCCTTTGGTACACTCTTCTTCCATGCCTCAAGAAGTTGAACATTTGTTGTTGTGGGTTGGGGTATATCACTATCTATGAATTCCTTCAGTCATTTGTCCTCCAACACTGCCTCCATCATGTCCTTCCATGCTATGTAATTCGAATTACCCTCAAGGTCATATTCGAGTATCAATCTAGAGAAAGACATCATGATTTTCTGTTGGTCCTAAAGAATAAATCTACAAATTCGATTCACATGTTCAAAAAAAACTCTGGTTCTTCTCTTCTATAGTGACTCTTTCTCCAATACCATCTAGAAAATCCATATAGATTAAATTGATCTTGTAATATGCTAAAACTAAATACTGAAACTATTTCTACAAATTTGTGGAAACCAAATACGATTGCACAATCACATGACCAAGAAAGAGAATGAATTGTAATCACACAACACAAAGATGTATCTGGGGAAAGCCTCATCTAAAAAGCTTGCTATTTGTATATTGCATTAAGTATAGAATATGAAACAATACAATGCTTCTCTTAGGCTTGAGAGCTCTTTGCACTATCTTTTATTGTCTTACCCTACCAACATGTTCACAAGCTTCTCTTGGCACACCTTTCTCTCACAAGCTACACGCACAAACTTGTGATTCCTATTGCTTGTTCTCACCAAATCATGCTCACCAAAACAATGACTGAACGTGTGCCTTCATTCCTCCTTTTAAAGGCATTTTTTTCTAATTAACGAATGATTATTTTAGGCATTCTTCTGACTGCATGCACCACTTGTACAATTTGGATAATTATACAGTTGATAGTATACTTCCTTTTAAATCCAATCTCAATTAGGCCTTCCTTAGAACTGACATGCACCAACTATTTATAGAAAATTATCAGTAATATGATTAATCACTGCATGTGAATTAAATCAAATTTAATTCATTGGACCTCTCACTACCTCATCCATCAGTTAGAACTAGTAAAACATATTTTTACTCAAATAAAATGGGTTAACTAATTACAACTCAAAATAAACTCAACTAGGGATTCTAAAAATTAGGAGACACCCTACATGCCTCTAGTTTGACCCTCAACTCGAATTGATTGAGCTAAATAAGTCTTCCCAACTCAGTTAACTCATACAAGTTGTCATGTGATGTGGAATTACAATTTCCTTCTAATTTAATTAAGGTGAAATTAAATTAGAAGCCTTTCTTATTGCCAATTTCAACACAAAATACCAATAACATTGAAAAATTAAACTCAAGACATGTACTCTTCCTCTTCTTGTGTCTTTGGGCACTAATTTTCATATATTTTTATACATATAAGTATACAGACCCCCATAGGTCTACATTCCTGCATATTAAACCTCCACAATATTGTCTCAAAATATTTCCTCTTATTTGACCAAAGTTTCCTATTTTCTCAATCTCTTTTAATTTACATGCCCAAAATAACATTTGTAGCACCAAGATATTTCTTGTCAAATTTAGAGTACAACCAAGTTTTCACTTCCTTGATTATTTCCATGTTGTTTCCAATCAACAACATTATTATCCACATACAAAAGCACATGAATAAAATGATCACCTACTAATTTGAAATATAGCCAGTGATCAACTTTACTCATTATGAAACAAAGTCCCAATACATAAGTATCAAATTGTTTATGCCACATCCTTAAAGATTGCTTTAACCCATACAAGGTCATTTTCAACTTTCGAACCAACTCTTTCTCACATTTAACTGTAAAACCTACTAGTTGTTTCATGTACATTTCTTATTCCAAATTCCCATGTAGGAATGTTGTCTTCACTGTTGAAATTGGCAGCAAGAAACGGTGAAATTGGCACCCAGAAACAACACACACAGTAGTGTGGGATCACAGGTCACACAGTGATGGATCCTAGCGACACATTAGTGTGCAACCAATTTTAAAATAAATTGGAAAATTAATTGTATTAGTATCTCATAACAACTTGTAATAGTTAACTAAGTGTGATATACTTAGTTAGCTCAATAATTTCGAGTTGAGGGTCAAAGAATAGGCATGTAGAGTGATTCTATTATTTACAGGTTCCAGTTGCAGTTGTAGCACTAGTGTGGTGTGAGGAGGATCAGTTAACTCACATTAATTGAGTTAAAATCAGTTTAACTAGTTCTAACTGTTTGATGAGCTAGTGGAAGATCAAGTGAATAAAAATAGATTTAATTCACCAGTAGTGATATACCAAGTAAGTGATGATTCACTATTTATAGCTGCATGCATATCAATTCTGATGACAACCCAGTTGAGACAAAGGTTCAAGGCAAATAAACTATCAGTTGTATTTTTAGCAAACTGCCCACATGCAGTTATATAACCACAGGAAGCCCATGATGAACCGTGCAATCAAGGAAGGATGAATTTCCTATTTAATAGGGGTTTAATTCTCTATGGATTGTGTAAGCAAGGTAGGTTGAGGGTAGGCTAATAATTGGCTATATGTTTGTCCAATTTTTCCTAGATCAGTGTGAAGCAATTGGTAGAGTGTATAAGTTTGTGGTGATCACAAATACATTGTATTGTTTCATGATTCCTTGGTTGATTATACAATAAATATGGAGGGGTTTTGAGTAGTTGTTTACCAAAATAAATATCTAGTGTTATGTATTGATTTACTTCTTTCTCTTACTTGCATGTGATTGAGCGATCGTGATTTATATTCTGCAAATATTTTAGAAGGATTCGGTATCGTGTTTTAGTACATTGCATGATCGGATTGAATCCATTAATATAATTTCTACATTGTATTATAGTTTTGTTAGAGATTTTTCTACATTGTATTATAGTTTTGTTAGAGATTTTCTACATGGTATGAGAGCGCCATGAATCACAATAGTGGAGAATAAATTGAGTTTGTGTTTAACAATATTCAAATTTGCAGGTACTTTATTTGGAGCTATAAGTTGATCAAGATGTCTTTCAATGGCTTGAGATTCGAATATGCACTCGAGGGTTGTTAGATGTCCAACCCTGCAACAACAGATGTCCAAATTCTTGATGCATGGAAGAAGAAGGCATAAAAGGCGAGGAGGATATTGTTAGAGGGAGTTCGAGATCATATTTCCTAGAGTCTCCATGGAAAGGAAACTCCATATGCTATGTGGAAGGCCTTGACAGATCTGTTTCAAAGTAGCAGTGACCACAAAAAATTGGCACTCAAGGACAAGCTCAGGAAAATCAAAATGGATAAGGGCAACACAATCCAGAAATACTTGACCAAGTTCACTCAATGTCGAGATGAGCTTGGAAGTGTTTGGATTACTATAGCTGATGATGACTTGGTGAGCTTAACACTTCGAGGCCTTCCTAAGATCTGGAATAGTTACCAGGACTGTGAATGGGAGGGAGAAGTTACCAGATTGGGAGCGACTTTGGTCATATGTGGTACAAGAAGAGTTTCGGTAGAATACCATGGATGGATCCTCATCCAAGACTATTGATGAGGAAAATTGTGCCTTGGCTGGTAAGGAAAATAAGGGGAAGGGGAGGAAATCCCATTCCAAATCATAGATCGACAAAGAAGGCAAGAAGCGTGACATGCCAAAGGTGAAATGTTTTCACTGTCATGATCATGGACACTATGCAACAAATTTTCCATAAAAAAAGAAGAACAAAAAGAAGGCTCCAGGAGCTGAAGTGGGTGAATCTTTGGCCTCATAATTTGAGTTGGACTTCTCTATCATCACATGCATGGCGTCGACTATGATGGGATCTATGTGGTACTTTGATAGTGGATCATATTTCCACATGATTGGAAACAAATAACTCTTTAGTAGCTTCGAGGAGAAGGATGTTCATATGCACATCAAGATGGGTGATGACAGGAGGTATGGCGCTACCAAGATTGGTACAGTTACTTTCCAGAGGAATTCAAGTAAACCTTTCATATTAAAATATGTCATGCATGTACCAAGCTTGAAAAATAATTTAGTTTCAGTTTCTATGTTGGAGGATCTTGGATATGATGTGGTTTTCAGTGAAGGAAAGGTGTTCCTTCGTCACAAAGGCATAGCACAGGTAAAGAAGATAGGGGTTTGTGTGAAGAACCTCTATAAACTTGATGTATATGTTTGCGTAGCATTGAGCAGTAAAGCATGGAAGGTGGTGAGCCAGGATACAAGCCGTGAGTTATAGAATAGTGTAATATTCCCAAATTTTCACATGATATTTGGAATATTAGAGTTCTTAATTTTCTTAATAAATTAAGTAAATAAAAGGGTGGAGGGACCCATAATCCTCAAGATGGATAAATATCCATTAATTATGTGTGAATGTGGATGAATTAAGCATAAAATCATGGAGTAGTGGAACAACTCCAATAATGGAGATCATGTCTCATTTATGAGATAGATTATGGAGGATGAAACAGTGAAATAAGATCATGGATCTTTTGATAAGGTCAAATGAGATCATAGTGTATTCAAAGAAGATCATAAAGAACTTATGATAATATAGTGGAGGAAGTGATGCATTTAATGCACACATGATGGAGAGGGTGATCACCCCATGTGAACATGATGGAGGAACAACGCAGTCAAACATAGAGACTTATGTCCACATGTACAACATAGTTTTGGAGTGAGCCTAGGCTATGGAAGGCTCATGTATATAATGAAGATGAAGGCACAATGGAAGGGATGATTTGGATTATTCATTTCTTGATCTGTTTATATCTAGATTTGTCATAGGAAATTTCTATGCAAGCTTGGGTTGTTTAGCAGAGTTTGCAGTGTTGTTTAGCACAGGGTGTTCCCAAGCGGGAATCCCACCTCTTTCTTTGAGTGATCTCTAAGGAAGAGGATTGTACTACATTCCTTATCAGGCATTGGTGCCATCTTCGGGAGGTTGTTTCTAGCATTCAGCTAGGAAACTAGTGGAGGATTCATCCCACCACTTGTTCTTCATATTTAGTCTTCTAGGAGCATCAGATCATTGCAGGTTCATTCCAAGCCATTCCTTTGGCTTGAGCGTCTCATATTTTTATCATTGTTTTACTTGATTTTTCACCTCCCATATAATAAAATGGCTCAGCTATTTTTGTGCATTCTGATGTGTATATAGATTTATTTTTTTACCTTGCTGTAGTTCTTATATTTTCTTTCAGTATTACTGCATTTTCCCATTTGAGATATTACAGTGGTATCAGAGCATGAGCTTTGGCTCAGCTTGTGGACACTTCATCTTTTGCATCAAAAGAAGAAGTAGATAGATGAGATCTATCATGAAGAAGGATTGTAGTTTTTCCACTCCTCTCTTTAGATCCATGCAAGATCTCTCCAAATAGGTCAATCAAATGAAGAGGGAAAGGCAAAAGGAGGATTCAAGAAGAATATTTGATGAGGAAGGTCGAAGCACTTCCTATTAGAAAAATGGAAAACCGGAGAATCATAGATCTCCTCATAGATATACTATGCCCACTTTCTTTGAATAAGGTGAAAGATACAGCAATGAAGAAAGGAAAGAACCTGAGACTCATGAGACTCTCAGTCTGTATCTTGAAGAGTACAAATCACAGTCTAGAGCATTCAAAGAGAGTCTAACTCTCCAATAATTCTTCGAACTCAAAGAAGAAAGAATATCCTATAGCAGTAATAGAAGAAAGAGTCACAATAGATTTTGTTTTCCTACATTTGATGGGTCTTCCTCAAGCACTGTTAAGGCTTGGAGGAAAGAGTTAGATACATTTTTCAGACTAAATCCTGTAGCTGAAGAAGAGGCTGTCCAAATTGCAACACTTCATATTTTAGGTGAAGCCAATTGTTGGTGGTTTAGTCACATGGAGCATGCAAAGGTGACTAAATATTCTTATTTCTTTCACAAGTTGAGGAAGAAGTTTGATGTGAGAAAAAAAAAGATGTGCCACAAAGAGACATTTCCTAAGGAAACAAAGGAGGATGTCAATCTTGTCACTCTGGACAAGGAGTCACTGCATTCACCACCAGCTACAAAAGTACTTGTATCTAGAGAAGAGACCCTTGCAACTTTACAAGATATTCTTGAGCTCTTGACACAGAGTCCCATGCATGATTCAGGAGATGCATGAGGAAGAAGAGGAATATTCTAGCACTGGTACATTGATAGAAGAGCATTCATCACCCTTACCAGTGGTTGGAGACACCATTGTTCCGGTTGGAGGAACTCTTTCGTTTTTGCAAGAGGTTCCCACACATTAGTAGATCTAAGGTATGCATACATATTCATCACATATTGTTTCAGTAGATCTTATTGAAACTTATGAGGACATGCCATCAGGGCCAATGCATAACCAAGGGTTAGAACAAAATGCTAATTTGAAGCATAAACATATCACAACGCAGAGGACCCTTGATCCAATCAAGGAGGAGATAAAAAGCTATCCCAGCTTTTCATTTATGAACTACATTCAACCATTTGAGTTGAAGTGTCGAGTTTTAGAAAATGGGATGAGCATGATCCTATGTACAATGACTGGTTATGAGATCAGTAGTGTGCCTTGCTCTAAGGCAGCATATGTACCACCATGCAGATCTACAGCGATGTCACTTAGTAGCATTGATAATGAAGGGGCCCCATTTTTCTTGGAGCATTATGAAGGTAGCTTCACTCATGAAGCAATGGAGGGTAATATGATAAATGGTAGACATCTTGAGATGAGAAATATTTTCTCCTTTCTTGATGACACTTTCTCAATGAGCATCTCACAGCTCAAAGAGAAACTTCTACTTACAGCAGATCCAGAACCTCACTGGTTTCGGGGGGCCATGGATGAGATGAAGGTATCATTGAGAGATCTCATTGGAGGTGCACTTCAAAATTTCATGGAGTGCAAAGTTCTTCAACGGTTTGTGGAGGATGGTATTCTACAAAGGGAGGATACCATGTTTATGCAGTACATCATTCATCATCCACATTGGGGTGAGTGGGTGAGGATGATAAGCAAGGGGTTGCATGACCACTTTCAGATATATGAAATGGGCCAGCAAGAAGCTTGGTTACATTGGTTTCTCATGGGTGAGTTCAGTTACTACCCAAAGGTTCCTATTTCTTTGATCCATGCCTTGAAAAACACTCATGAAATGAAGAAGGAGGCATCGCTGCGTTGGCTGCTCTTGGGTGAGTATGATTACCACCCAATAGCTCATTTTTTTCTAATTCATGCCTTATGTATCAATGATAGAATGAAGCAAAAGAAGGTATGTCCACTTTGGTTGACCATGAGAGATTTTGGCTATCACGCGATATCCCCAATGTCTATGTGTTTGAATTGTGTAAAACTTGGCATGGTACTCTCATGATGTGTATTAATGGTGCTTACTTGTATTGGGTTGTTGTGACATTCCACATGTCTATGAGTATGTATTTACTCCATGATGCACATGAGGAGGAGAGAAGGCAGCAATATCTCTTGTTGCTTTGGTTGCTTTTGGGGGAGTTTGGCTTGTCCATCTTGCATGGGGGAGATGGAGGATGGCAGCAAAGGGCCTTAATCCGGTGGTTACTGTTGGGAGGATATGGTTTGACATATTTTTCTACCCATATATCTCTATTTCTTCTTTTTCATAATGTTGGAATGATGCTTGGATCCAACAAGGCCAACAGGGCTAAAGATGAGGGCATGTGAATGCTCAATTTACTTCATAAAACATGGGATGAAGAAATGCTTTGTGAGATGGAACTTTTCCTTTGTGGAAAGAACCACTTTATTTTATTTATCTCAGGTATTGATGATGATGTTGGAAATCATATGGTTGTCACTTGGTACTTCATGGTGGGAGGGGGGCATCTAACTACATAGTTGGAGGTCATTCTATGCTCTCTTGAACCAAACATGCATAACACATTGCAGCAAATGGAGGAGGCATTCCTTATGTGGATGCCATTTGGAGGGGAATAGATGTCTCTACATCTACTTTTGCAGTTGCTTGAGGACAAGCAACATTTTTTCCGGGAGGACTGTAATATTCCCAAATTTTCACATGATATTTGGAATATTAGAGTTCTTAATTTTCTTAATAAATTAAGTAAATAAAAGGGTGGAGGGACCCATAATCCTCAAGATGAATAAATATCCACTAATTATGTGTGAATGTGGATGAATTAAGCATAAAATCATGGAGTAGTGGAACAACTCCATTAATGGAGATCATGTCTCATTTATGAGATAGATTATGGAGGATGAAACAGTCAAATAAGATCATGGATATCAAATGTAAAATCATAAGGATATTTGATAAGGTCAACTGAGATCATAGTGTATTCAAAGAAGATCATAAAGAACTTATGATAAGATAGTGGAGGAAGTGATGCATTTAATGCACACATGATGGAGAGGGTGATCACCCCATGTGAACATGATGGAGGAATAGTGCAGTCAAACATGGAGACTTATGTCCACATGTACAGCGCATTTTTGGAGTGAGCCTAGGCTATGGAAGGCTCATGTATATAATGAATATGAAGGCTCAATGGAAGGGATGATTTGGATTATTCATTTCTTGATCTGTTTAGATCTAGATTTGTCTTAGGACATTTCTATGTAGCCTTGCGCGTTTTAGAAGAGTTTGCAGTGTTGTTTAGCACAGGGTGTTCCCAAGCAGGAATCCCACCTCTTTCTTTGAGTGATATCTAAGGAAGAGGATTGTACTACATTCCTTATCAGGAATTGGTGCCATCTTCAGGAGGTTGTTTCTAGCATTCATCTAGGAAACCAGTCGAGGATTCATCCCACCACTTGTGTAGAAATTATATAACTGATATGTTATATCTAAGATTCACCTGATCATACACTATTTGACTTCATGCAAAATACAGAATCTATTCCACCATTGATCATCATATGCGGAAATTAAATCAATTGCATGCACACATTAAAACCATAAAAATTCACACACATTAACATAGTGATTTATGGGAAAGCTTAAAGCTAAAAACCCCCAACTATCTGTATAATATATGTCATAGATATCATGTAACAATAATCATACAAAGCTTCTCACAAGCTCTCAGTACAATCTCCAATTGCTACTCACTAATCAGGTCCAATATAGCAAATCCCATGCACTGATCTCTGCCACCTGCTAGTCTGCCTCTACTACGCAATCCCTGCTGAATATGGGCTCTAAATAAACTCGAATCCACCTAGCTTGCACTGCGCAATCCTCATTGGCATCTCCATCAATGTGTGGTGCAAACTCATGCATCACTATGGTCACAACTGATAGTCACACTGCTCTTTCACCTACCTCTCCACTAGTCTCCACTGAAACTGTCCATGCACTTTAGTTAACTGATGTATTATTTAGTTTATTAATGAGTTAATAATTAGTGAATTAATTAATAATTAATTCACACCACTCTCACTAGTGTATCAATCAGATAGACTAGATACAACTAGCTCAACTGTGTCTAACTGAGTTAAACTGAACACAACTCCATTAACTACCTCAAGAACTCCACCAAACTCTGTCACATGAGTTCTAACTAAAGTCTCAATGCAATAGCTCCACTTAACCCTTAGGAATAGCATAATTCCTTCTATCAGCTCCTGTGCCACATATGTGCACTTAACTAAAGTGCTCCAAGAGAATAAGATAATGTTTATAGTCCAAATATTATTAAGAGCTAATAATATTCGACATATCTATTTTTAGACTGGCAATCTAAAAATAGATTCTGCCCAATATGTCTAAAAATAGAAGTCCATCTCTTTTTCCAACTTGACCAACCATCCACAAATAGCATCCCTTTTGCAATACATAGAGAATATGATCGACATGTCTAAAAATAGACATAGTCTAAAAAATAGCTTTTCTTAAAAATAACCTGTGGGCCCACTTAGTGAAGGCGACTTCTTTCCACTAAGCTCATCATCTTGTTGCAATCTCAACACTCCCTCTCAACAAGATAGGGATTATCTGCCACCCCGATCCTACCTCTATGGTATTTGAATTTTCTCCTAGTGAGCGCCTTCGTCAAGATATCAACATCCTGATCCTCCGTAGGAATGTAAGAAATTAACATGATCTTCCGCTGCACACAATCTCTGATATGATGATACCGGATGTCAATGTGTTTATATCTATCATGAAATACTGGAATAACCGAGATTTTGATGCAACTCTGATTATCACAATATATCACAGTAGGATCTAAGTGTGAACTGAACAACTTGACCAGGATCTTCCTCATCCATATAGCCTCACATGCAACCAAACTTGCTGCCATGTACTCGACCTCCGCTAAACTGATTGCCACGGATCTCTACTTCCT
The DNA here is from genome assembly GCA_034641835.2 of Pinus albicaulis. NCBI lineage: Eukaryota > Viridiplantae > Streptophyta > Pinopsida > Pinales > Pinaceae > Pinus > Pinus albicaulis. The sequence goes on along the minus strand of CM076583.1, from coordinate 237,413,510 downwards.
GCTGTACCAAGAAACTGTTGTCAACCCGATACTAAAAATCCCTCCAGATGTGCTCTTTCTGTCCGTTGGGCTCCCTGCCCAATCTACATCCGTGAAGCCATGCAGCCTCACCTCATCCGACTTTCTATACCATAATCCATATCTCGATGTGCCTCTGAGATATCTCAATACATGCTTCCCCACCTTCCAAAAGAGCTTGGTAGGCTTAACCATACCTTGTGAAAGCTGGTTAACAGCGTAGCATATGTCAGGTCATGTATTGACTAGATACATAAGCGACCCCACCAACTGTCGGTAAACAGTGGCATCCACTACCTCTGCCAATGTAGCATCCTCTTTCCTCCAACCACCAGGAAGAGGAGTGTCGATAGGCTTGTAGCCTTGCATGTTGAACTTCTCCAGTATCTCCTGGGCATACTTGCCTTGAGACACAAACAATCCATCACTTCGCTGCCAAATTTCCAATCCTAGGAAATAATGAAGGAGGCCCAAGTCCTTCATCTCATACTCTTTTGCAAGATCAGCCTTGCATGAGAGTATCAACTATTCATCACCTGTCAGAATCAAATCATCTACATAAAGTACAATGATCAGAAACTTACCCTCCACCACAATTTGGTATAGGTTCGGATCCGTCTCACTCTTGGTGAATCCAAGACTGGTGAAATAACTTTCTATCCATGTGTACCAAGCACGAGGTGCTTGTTTCAACCCATACAGCGCTCTTTTGAGCCTGCACACATGCGACTCGCTGCTGAAGATCTCGAAACCTTCGGGCTGCTCTATGTACACCTCCTCCTCAATGAATCCGTTGAGTAATGCAGTCTTCACATCCATCTGATGAATGTGCCATCCCATCTACACTGAGAGAGCTAGGATGCTCTGTATGGAAGAATACCTTGCGACAGGTGCAAATATTTCCTCATAGTTGTTCCCCTCAATCTGTGAGAAGCCTTGGGAAAAAAATCTTGCCTTGTACTTCTCGACGCTCCCGTCAGCAGCTTGCTTCACTTTGTAGATCCATCTCGAACCTACCACTGATTTCCCTTCCAGCCTTGGGACAAACTCCCATGCACTGTTTCTGACAATCGAATCATACTCTTACACCATGGCATCTACCCATTCAGGGTCCTCCACAGCTTCCTCGAAAGAGGATGGTTCTGTCACGATACACTTGCTCATCAGAGCCATGTATCCAGAATATCAGTCAGGTGACTACCTCTGTCTGCGCTGTGATGTCGGTGCTCCTACAATATTCTCTGCATCAAGATTCAGTCGCTCAGCTTCTGTAGTGCGCTTCTGCCCTCTGATGGTTGGCGCTGCATGAGTGGTTTCTTCCACTCCATGAACCTCCTCTTGTGGCTGATCCACATCCTGAGGCTCATCTTTAGGAATTAATAGCTCCTCATCTGCATGCAAGTGTGGTTCCCTCTCAAGCGAACACTTCATGCTTTCTCCTCATGAAATTTGATATCCCATTGCACAACAGTCTTCTGACTGTCTAGAAAATACACACGATAGTTGTGGGGTGTTTCTGTGTACCCCACAAATATCCCAACCTCTGCGGTTGGCTCCAGCTTCTTCCTGGCATCCTTCATCACATGAATGTAAACAGGTGAGCCAAAAATCTTCAAATGAGAAGGCTTAGGCCTCTTACCGAAAACTAATCCTCGGGTGTACTCATGCCAAGTATCCTATGAGGACAACGGTTTTCATAAACATGATTGCGAGCTTCAGCCCCACAAGAGTGTATGGGAAGGCCACGATCATGCAACATCGCCGTGCAGCACCCACGATCGTTGTTCTTTCACTCCGCAACCCCATTTCTTTGTGGGTTATGAGGCACTATGATCTGTCTTTGAATTCCGCCCATATCCCTAAAAGTCCTTGAATTAGCGAGAGATGAATTTTCGCCAGAGATGAATTCACCACCATTGTCGCTCCTAAGAGCCTTCACCTGCTTCCCCGACTATTTCTCAACCAGTGCCTTAAACTCACAGAACTTTGAGAATGTCTCACTCTTCTTCTGCATGAAGAAGATCCAACACTTCCGAGAAAAGTCATCAACAAAGATCACATAATACCTGTGCTTTGTTGTCGAAGCTACTGAGACAGGTCCGCACACGTCTGTGTGAATTCTCTCAAGGATCGTCGTGGCACGACTATCCTTCTCATGAAAGGTGGCTTTGACAAATTTTCCCAAAGTACAACCCTTGCACTGATCTGACTGCGCAAGTGTACCTTTGGGAAGCCCGGTAGAAATCTGCTGTAAAATTTTCAAAGCACCATGGTGAAGATGGCCCAATCTCCTGTGCCATAGCTCGCCCTCATCCCGGATCACCACTCCTTCTGCCTTGCCTGCCATTGTTGCATAGACATCTACCTGTAATTGATAAAGGTTCTTAACTCGAACCCCTATCCTCTGGGTTTCACCAGTTGCCTTACTACACAGGAAAGCCTTTCCCTCACTAAAGACAACATCATATCCCTTGTCTTCCAACATCGCCACAGAGAACAGATTTTTCTTCAATCCTGGAACATGCATGACATCCTTCAAGATGAAAGGTTTGCCAGACTCCCTCTCAAAGGAAATGGTCCCGATACCAGTCGCAATGTATCTACCATCATCACCCATCTCGTTGTGCACTCCAAGATCCTTCTCATCTAGATCAATAAACAAATCTTTGTCTCTGGTCATATGGAAAGATGCACCATTGTCAAGAAACCACACTAATCCCATCACACTTGAGACCAAGCATGCGATCAGCTAAAAATCCAGCTCAAACTACGAGGCTAAGGCCTCTCCAGCTGCAGATACAACAGCCTGCTTATTTTTCTTCTTCTGTGGACAATTAGTGGCGTAATGTCTGTGTTGGTGATAGTGAAAGCACTTCACCTTGGACATGTCCTGCTTCTTGCCTTTCTCACCGGATTGAGAAGTATTTTTCTTGCTCTTCCCCTTTCTTTCTTTGGTAGCCAAAGTTAAATTTTCTTCATCTTCATTCTTCGATGAAGATCCATCCCTGGTACTCCGCCTTATCTCCTCCTGCACAAGATCCGACCAAAGTCGCTCCCATCCTGGCAGTTTCTCCCGACCATTGACAGAGTCCTCATAGGAATGCCAACTCTTCGAAAGCCCAATGAGAGCAAAGCTCACCAAGTCCTCTTCATCTACAGTAACCCCCACACTTCCCAGCTCATCCCTGCACTGGACGAACTTCGTGAGGTACTTGGGTATACTTTCGCCCTTCTCCATTTTTATTTTCCTGAGCTTATCCTTGAGTGCCAACTTCCTCTGGTCGCTCTTGCTTTGGAACAAGTTTTTCAAAGCTTTCCACATCAAGAATGGAGAAGCTTTACCATGAAGGCTGGACACTATGTGATCCTTCACACCTTCCAATAGAATCCTTCGAAATTTTTCTATCTTATTTTGCCATGCGTCAAGTGCGGCAGCATCGCTAGAAGCAGGTTTTGGAATTTCTGCATCTATGAACTCCTTCAACCCATTATCCTCAAGCACCGCCTTCATCCTGTCCTTCCATGAAATATAATTTGAGCTGACCTCAAGGGAATACTCCAATCACAATCCGTTGAAAGACATCTCAACTTCGACACCAAGAAAACACTACTGCAAATTCGAATTCCACCAGCACAAAACTCAACCGCTTCAATGCTTTGCAATTGCTCCAATGATCAACTATCGCTCCGATACCATGTAGAAATTATATAAATGATATGTTATATCTAAGATTCACCTGATCATACACTATTTGACTTCATGCACAACACAGAATCTATTCCACCATTGATCATCATATGCTGAAATTAAATCAATTGCATGCACACATTAAAACCATAAAAATTCACACACATTAACACAGTGATTTATGGGAAAGCTTAAAGCTGAAAACCCCCAAATATTTGTATAATATATGTCATAGATATCATGTAAAAATCATCATACAAATCTTCTCACAAGCTCTCAGTACAATCTCCAATCGCTACACACTAATCAGGTTTGATCTAGCAAAACCCATGCACCGATCTCTGCCACCTGCTAGCCTACCTCTACTGCGTAATCCCTGCTAAATATGAGCTTTGAATGAACTCAAATCCACCTGGCTTGCACTACGCAATCCTCATTGGCATCTCCATCAATGTGTGGTGCAAACTCATGCATCACTATGGTCACAACTGATAGTCACACTGCTCTTTCACCTACCTCTCCACTGGTCTCCATTAAAACTGTCCATGCACTGTAGTTAACTGATGTATTCTTCAGTTGATTAATGAGTTAATAATTAGTGAATTAATTAATAATTAATTCACACCACTCTCACTAGTGTATCAATCATTTAGACTAGATACAACTAGCTCAACTGTGTCTAACTGAGTTAAACTGAACACAACTCCATTAACTACCTCAATAACTCCACCAAAATATATCACATGAGTTCTAAATGAAGTCTCCATGCAATAGCTCCACTTAACCCCTCAATGTATGTTCTTGACAGTATCTGTGCATGCGTGCACTTAATAAAGTTCTCCAGAGAAAAAGATAATGTTTATGATAAATATTATTAAGAGCTAATATTATTAAACATATCTGTTACAGGCTTGGAAATCTAAAAATAGATTCTTGATATGTCTAAAAATAGAATTCCATCTATTTTCCAACTTGACCAACCATCCACAAATAGCATCCTGCAACTCGGGAATATGATCGACATGTCTAAAAATAGACTTTGCACCAAAAATAGCCTGCAGGCCCACTTAGTGAAGGTGACTTCTTTCCACTAAGCTCATCATCTTGTTGCAATCTCAACAACTTTTTATTCATATTTAGTCTTCTAGGAGCATCAAATCATTACAGGGTCATTCCAAGCCATTCCTTTGGCTTGAGTGTCTCATATTTTGAGCATTGTTGTACTTTCTTTTTCACCTCCCATATAATAAAATGGCTCAGCTATTTCTGTGCATTCTGATGTGTATATAGATTTATTGTTTACTTTTTTGTAGTCATTATATTGTGTTTCAGTATTACTGCATTTTCCCATTTTGGATATTACACATAGGATATTATCCCATCTACAACACAGTGCTTAGAGGATCATGCAGCAGATTTCTACAAGTCTTCCAAAGGGTACTCTTGTGCAGATAGACACATGCAAGGGATGTACCATGGGGAAGTATGAGAATCCATGTGATTTTCCCTTGAGAGGGAGCTTGACTTGAATGCAGATGAGGAACTCTTAGTTCCAAAGGATGGACCTCAGGATGTGGAGTAGCCACAAGCAGAGTATCATGGAGTGGCAGAAACCACTCATATAAAGCCATCCACAAAAAATGGTAGGAAGTGCACCACAGAGGCTGACATATTGATACTAGATGTGACAGAACATGTAGGTGAACCTACATCATAGCGCAGGCAGAGAAGGTACCCAAACAGGTACAGTGGATACATGGCTCTTATGAGTGAGTGTATTGTGACAGAACCATCCTCTTTTGAGGAAGCAGTGCAGCAGCCAACATGGGTTGATGCCATGGTTGAGGATTATGAATCCATTATCAGAAACAGTGCATGGGAAGTGGTCCTAAGACCAGTGGGGAAGTCAGTGATTGGATCCAGGTGGATCTACAAGGTGAAGCAAGAAGAGACCTATAGGAGGGGGAAATTTTGAGAAAGATGGGTAGAGGGAGTACATGCAGCTATACCTCCAGGTGTGAGGTGGGGCGATGTGCAGAATTAATCCCAAGAAGACAATTGGGCAGGGTACATTGAGATGGTGTGTCTTAAGAATCAAACTTGGATACGAGGAGCCCACAGTACAACAATAGCAGGAAGGATCGGTTAGATTGATGTATTCAGATGTAAAGAATACAGAAAACATAGTGACATATGTCAGATACTGGAGCACGGATCAGATTTGGCAGCAATGCAGAGTGCATGGATGCAGATGTCAGCAGTGCAGAGATTCCAGTAGACATGTGTAGTAACTAGTAGCAGTCAGAAGACTCTAATGACAGATGCATTATACTGATTCAGTTGTTTTGAGGCTATTCAGTTTTAGGAGAGTTGCATGTGTGAACAACACTAGAGCAGTGTTGCATGCAAAACATTCCAAATGTATTAAATTGGGATATATTGATTCCTTTCTTGTTGAGATGAAGTGTTGAAATTTTGAACAAGAAACGGGTAAATTGGCATCCAGAAACAACACACATTGGTGTGGGATCACAAGTCACATAGTGATGGATCCTAGCGACACATTAGTGTGAAACCAATTTTTAAATAAATTGGAAAATTAATAGTAATCTTATCTCGTAACAACTTGTAATATTTAACTAAGTGTGATAGGCTTAGTTAGCTCAATAATTTCGAGTTGAGGGTCAAAGGATAGGCATGTAGAGTGATTCTATTATTTACAGGGTCCAGTTGTAGTTGTAGCACTAGTGTGGTGTCAGTGGGATCAGTTAACTCACATTAATTGATTTAAAATCAGTTTAACTAGTTCTAACTGTTTGATGAGCTAGTGGAAGATCAAGTGAATTAAAATAGATTTAATTCACTTGATGGAGGGGTTTTGAGCAGTTGCTTTCCCCAGGAAATATTTGGTGTTGTGTATTGATTTACTTCTTTCTCTTACTTGCATGTGATTGAGTGATCATGATTTATATTCCGCAAATATTGTAGAAGGATTCAGTATCTTGTTTAGTACATTGCATATTGATTGGATTGAATCCATTGATATAATTTCTGCATGTTATTATAGTTGTGTTATAGATTTTCTACATTCACATCCATCTGTTCTACTTCAATATCAAAAGCATTAACAACAAATGAAAGAAATATATTGGAAGTTAAATTAGAAATAGGATAACAAATTTCACTAAAATCAATTCCCTCTACCTGGAAACAACAATTTAATACTAACTAAGTTTTTTTTTTCTCCACTTTACCTTCAACATTCATATTCTTCTTAAACAACCATTTTCTACTAATGGGCTTTCTTCCAACTAAAATCTCAAGTAAATCCCCAAACCTCATTCTTGTCCAAGAATGTCACTTCCTTAACATTGGCGCTTTTCTAAAGTTTACAATCCTTTGAATTCAGTACCTCCCTAATATTTTTTTGATTATCGCCAGTCATAGATAAATAAAAACTAGAATGAAAATTAGGTGGAGTATACCTTTTGGTTGCCTTCTTTCCTGAATTTATCTCCTTAACACTAGAGTATGAGTTTTATCTTCCTTTGAATCATGTGCCTCTGTTCTGTTAGATTCTTCATCCTGCAACTTGAACTCCACTACCTCTGGTTATTTTTCCCTGGGTGGGATTTCATGTTTGAAAACATCTTCAACATTTTTAAAGACGATGTCTCAATTGTAAATAAACTTCCTAGTTTCTAGATAACCTTTAAACCATCTATATAGCCAATAAATATGCACTTTTTAGCCTTATTGTCTAGCTTACTCCTATTTTCTTTTAGAAAGTTTACATAAGCATCACGGCCAAAAGCTCCAAGATTTTTAAGAGAGGTTTTTCTTACCAATCCATGCCTTGTATAGAGTCTTGTCAACTAATGTTGATGAGTTTGTTTGATTTACCAATTAACATGCAGAACCCTCTACCTCTACCCATAATTCATGTCCTAGCATCATTGAGTATTCTCCTTCTTTTTTTCATTAGTGTTGTGTTTATCCTTTCTACAACCCCGTTCTATTGAGATGTGTATGGTTTAGTCTCTTACCTTTCTATACAACATTACTTAACACAATTCATAGAACTCATTTCCATAGATTTCCCCACCATTTTATACCCTCAATACCTTGATTTTCTTTTATGTATTATTCTCCACAATAGACTTTATATCTTTAAATTTTCAAAAGATATCAAAATTCTCTAGAATAAAATAAATCCATGTATTCCCTATGAACTCATCTATGAATGAGATATAATCCATATATTTTTCTAGTGATGGAATAGGCAAAGGTACAAACATATAACTATGTACTAACTCTAAAATTCCCTTAGCCCTTGTGGCACCTATTGAGAATCTTATCTAAGTTTGTTTACCAAAAACATAATGTACATTGAAATCAATATCTATAGTGCAATTAGACATACCTTGAACCATGTAATTACTAATTAGTGCTCTAAGGCCCTTCTCTCCAATATTCCCTAGTCTTTGATGCCACAACATTGTCTTTTCTCTAAATACAGTAGGGGATTTGGATTCTTCATCTCTGCCCTCAAGAACAATGGAAAAATTACACCTATCTTTGATAGTGCTTCCCAACAACCTATATAGAGCTCCATTTTGAACTCCCCTCAACAACTATATATCTCTCCTCAAACAATTTTTCATGTTACCTTTTCAAACACAGTAGCTACACTTGCATCACTCAAGCTCCTTACATATATGAGGTTTCTACCTAGACCCGAAATGTGTAGAACACCAAGGAATGTTTGAAACCTTCCATCCTTAAGCATCGATTTCACTTTTCCTCCACTCATGATCCTAGTTGTCAAGTCATATCCAACGAAAACATCGCCTCCATCATACCTTTCATATTCACAAAACCACTCCCTATGGGGAGTTATATGAGAGGAGGCACCTAAGTCAATTAGCCATAAGTCATGATCTACATGTTTTATTGAAGAAGCTAAATACACATTCACTCCTTCCTCTAAGGAGTTATTATCTTCTTTAGAGGGACCATCTTCATGTCCCTTTCCTCTCTCGATGTTTTTTTATCTACAATTATTCCTAAAATTATATTATGTTCCACATTTCTAGCATCTCTTTAAAATTTTCCTAGAGATTTACATCTACCTCTAGTTATAGATCTCCCACTTCAAGACTTATTTTTATTTTTGTCCTATGAATGTCCTCTTATAGACAAGGCATTTGTACTTTGACTTTCCATGTTTTATCTGCCTCTTCTCCTCCAACAATAGAGATGAGATCACATCATCAAAACTTATAGTAGTTGCATTACTGCATATGGATACAACCATACTATCTCACAAATATATTAAACTAAAAAATATATTGATACAATTGTATTCATTGGAAATCTTAATATCAATAGAGAATAATTGACTTGCCAGGGTATTGAAGGCAATTTAATGCATTGTCACTGAGTCTCCATCATTCATCCTCATTTTGTACAGCTTCTTCCATATGAAAAGCTTGTTTACCAAGGACTTAAACTGATATAGTGCCCCTAAATTATTCCATATGACCTTGGTTGTAGCTTTAATTGAAACGTTTGGTAATACTAAATCTGAGAGACACAACTATATTGTGTTATTTTCCTTTTCGATTCAAAATTCTCAAATATTTTTTGACATTATGATAGGTGCACCGCCTAGATTCACAATGACCCATTAATATTTGTCTATCAAAAGGTATTTCATGTTGAAATTCCATCGCTCAAAAATTTTCCCATTAAATTTCTTGTTCTCTATCTTCAACTACTGACCATTTTTTTCTTGCACAAGAATCACCCCCACAGATATCCCACTGCAACAAGGTTTATCACAAACCCAAATATTTGAACACTTAGCCACAAAGATATCCCTTTGAATCCAATAACACCTATGATATCAAATGTAAGTTTTAAACCTTATAAAATAATGTAATGCATACACGAATTCTTAATGGACAAAAAAATAAAACAATGGCAATCGCATAATACACAGAGATTTATGTTGGAAACCCAAATTGGGAAAACCACAAAAGATATAGACCCGCACCTTTAATTTTATCTTCAATCAACTTCGTTATTTACAATACAATATATATGATCATGTGTCATCTAAAACACCTAGTCCATTGACTTGGGTTATATTACAATCTTAATTCCTTAACCATAACAAGAAAAACATAAGTTGAACCTCCATGCACCACAAAACCACTAAAATCTAGAACCATGCATCAAAACCCATAAAAAATGAATGCAACAAACCACCCCAAAAAAATAAAAATAAAATATGGGGACTTCACCCCCACTATGACCCCCCTTGTTATGCCTGACACATACAAATCATGCATGAGGCTAGTCATGCAAAGAATATAAACATACCCAAAAATTAACAAGTATATTTTTAGTTACGTACCTACTAGGTTCTTCGCTTCTTCACTTCTATTTTCCTTCCATTGCTCAATGTTCTCCTCTATCTTCCTTTTATTCTTCCCTCTTATGTTCTCTTCCTTTTCGTGAGGAAGAATCATTCTTTCTCCCTCAAAAAATTTCATGTCTATATCAAAAGTCCCTTCCCACTTAAACTTTGTATATAAAAACATTAAAATCCTCCAAATTACATTTCATAAAGAGGTGTAGGCTCAACCTATAAACAAATTCCATGTGTACCTCATTTATTCTACCATCATTCACATATATTAAGGGATGGAATGGAAATTTAGCTTAGCCACCTTTAAATCACCACCAAAAATCACATGATGATTTGATTTAGAGAGGGGCTAGGGTGGGAACCATAAAATATCAGTGGAAAGAAAAGGAAATTTGTAGGGAAAACACAAGATGATGAATAGGAAACGTTTAATGACTTACACCTTAATGTGTGATCTTTTAAATTGTAATTTTGAATGAATTAGAGCTACTATACAAGGAAGAGTTTGGATAACCAATATTTCCATGGCATCCCAAATATCTTTCCATTGCCATCTTTCAAAACTATGCACTGGTTTGAATCCCTTGCACTAGATTCTATAGGTAAAAATAAAGATGAGCTCTTGCTCAAAGAATTTGAAGAATAATCACATGAAGGTTGAATGATTCATTCTAATTATGTCTCTAAGTTCCAAGTGGCTTCTTCCAAGCCTTTTCCTTCCAAAGAACCAAAATTCCTTTAGATTATAATTCTTCTCACAAATATCTCTTCCCATATTTCTACAATCTCATGCTCTAGGACCACTTTTTCCAGTTAGCAATATATTGATCCTTCTCCACCATGCCTTCATGGAACTCAAAATATCAGCCACGCTAAAGGTTGACATGATATCCAAACCTTGAACAAATTTTGAATGTACACATTATCTGAAATTATTTTCAAGATCTTGCAAAGCCTTAACTTCTTCATTTTTAGCTCATTATGTCTGCCATTCATAAATATTTACATCCTCAATTGAGTTAGCATAAGATGCCCTAATCCTAAAACTTTTTGGCTTGGATTTTTACATGATCCCTTTATTTATAACCTTTTTTGCTCTATTTTAACTACTAACTCACTCCCTTTGTCTACTCAAAAAATGGCTCCTTAATTACACTTCTCTTATCTATTCTAGAAAATTTGGTGAATCAATCACTTCTCTTGGAAATCTCCCATTCACACTATGGAAGGACTCTTCCCTATATATCTATTCACTTAATTCTTATATGTAAATTCAACTTGTGACAGCACCAAGTTCCACTATTATAGTTTCTCTCCAACCAAACATATCAACATATTTCTAAGGCTTATATTAACTATCTTGATTTGTCCATCAATGTACAAATGATATGCAGAACTAAATTTCAATTTTACTTTAAGGTTCTCCCACAAGGTCCTCTAAAAATAACCAATAAATTTTTTGCCCCTATTTGAGGCTATGATTCTTGACAAACTACTCAAACAAATAATTTCTGCAAAGAATAAAACAACTATGTTCATTGCATTACTAATCTTCTTACATGGAATGAAATGTCCCATTTTTGAAAAGTTTTCAATAACTAAAAAGATGAAATAATTACCTCATTGGGTTCTTTTCCATCCCAACATGTATTTCATATTGATATCTTCCCATGACATTTATGGTACTAATAATGGTGTATACAATCCAATATTCTAACTTCTTTCCTTCACATGCTGAGAAATTCTATGGCTCTCAACTCACTTCTTCATGTTCTAGTAATCTCAAGCCAATAGTAGTGCCCTTCCACTAATGGATGGGTCTCATCCCTGCCAAAATTCCCACTCAAGCCATCATTGTGTATCTATTGGATGAGGTTTATTCTCATTAACCCTCTTGGAATACACAAATGTTGATTTCTAAATAAGAATCCTTCTTGGATAAAGTAGTTTAAGGGAAAATATTAATCACCAATAGATGGTTATTTGTTGGCTTTTGAAACTTTTGCAAAATTTTCATTTGTTTCATACCATGTCTTCATTTCTTTGGCCCTACTATATCCACTAAATATTATTTAATAAGGTTGTCCTTCTACTCAACACATTAACTACCCCATTGGATCTTCCAAACCTATGTTTCAATACAAATATGTAACTTTGAAAAAGTACCACCCTTTTCATGTTTTGTTGACTTCACTTTTCTTGGTTGTTTATAAATTTCATTGATTGATGATTAGTAAAAGGGATAAATTCAAAGTTGCAATGTAAATAAGATTAAGCAAATATGTAGGAATTGGACATTTGGAAATAAGATGTTATGAAGTAAATGTACTTGTTGGAAAAATAGAAATTAGATTGTTGTAAAACAGAGCTAAAGTGGTATTTTAGTGAAATGACATAAAGAAACTAACAATATAGAAATGGAATGCTTGAAAACTACCACAAGAAACTAAGAACACTTGCAAGAAATGGTGTATAACAACTAGAATGATTAGACTTACTAAATACAATTGCAACAATGAAAGAAAATAATGAGTGAAGGTCCCATGTACATCCTTAAGTGGGCCCTACTCAAGGTATCCATAGGTAACCCTAAGAAAACACTAAAAGTAAGAAATATGAAAACACACACTATGCATCAGGAGATTAATACATAAGCACATTGTACTTGGCAAGTTCAAATACACGAGCTCCAAATACAGTTCTCAAAGGAAAGCATAATAAAACTAGCTAAAGGTTAACTTATAGTTATTATTTATAGAAAAATGAGTCATAAATCAATCCTTCAATTAATCCTTAATTAAATATCTCTTGTCTTTCGGATCCCTGGAATCAAGGATCGTTATTTCAAGGATCAAATCCCCTCCTAATTCAATATTCCTCAATTAAAAAAAAAGTTGTCTAAGATTGTTATGCAACCAACTCAAAAAATAGAAGAAAAGATAGATCAACGACTTAAAAATTATCCACTTCGAGGGGGAAACCTCCTTTAAATTACATAAATGAACAATTCTTGGATGTTTCAGATGACTAAACCTACTTTCTATATATAGGACTCTAAGGGGTCACAATATAATCAGAGTCGACATAAAAATAATAATGTAAGGGCACAACAATAACAATAAGGGGGTTACACTAACAATAATAATAAGGGGATACACTGTATTATAGGGACCTAGCATGCCCCTCTACTTCAAAAAAATGTTTTCCTCAACACTTGAGTAGTTCTGAATGCTTATGTATAAAATTCTCATCCTCCCATGTGGAATCTTCAGCAAGTAAGTTCTTCCACTTGATGAGATACTTTGAAATTGAATGATTTCATAGCTATAGAGTTCTTTTTTTTGTGGCTACTTCAGGTTCCAATAAGATTTTTCCTTCATCTTCAATTTTTGGAAATATTGTTTGAACTGGGAGATTGTCACCTATAACCTTCTTTAAGCATGAAACATGGAAAACTGGGTGCACTCGAGAAGATGAAAGAAGCTCCAATTTGTATGCCATAGTACCAATCTTTTGCAACACCTTGTAAGGACCATAATACATTGGTGATAATTTATTATCCTTCTTAGCTTTCTTGAGGGACATTTGTTTGTATGGTTGTAGCCTTAAAAATACCCAATCGCCTACATCAAAAATTATTTCACTACAATGTTGATATGCCTCGTGTTTCATTTGATTTTGTGCCAAAGTGAGGTTATCCTTGAAGAGTTGGAGAACTTTTTGTTGATGCTCGATGTGATCTTCCACTGCTTTAAACTTATAATTTTCTCTTAAAGATGATGTGATGGAAGGTGGATGGTATCCATAAAGTGCCATAAATGGGGTCATTTTTGCTACAGTATGGAAGGAAGTGTTATACCACCATTCAATCAGAGGTAACCACTTGACCCATTGTGTTTGTTTATCAGATACAAAGAAATGAAGGTATCATTCCAAACATGTGTTCACTTTCTCAGTTTTCCCATTAGATTGAGGATGATAAGATGAGCTATGAGCTAATTGAGTACCCAGACAAGAAAATAATTTCGTCTAAAATTTTCCATTGAAAATGGGATCTATGTCACTTACAATAATCTTTGGGTTTCCATGTAGCTTTTGAATTGTTTCCTTAAATGCAGTAGCAACTGTACTGGCTTTAAATGGATGAGATAATGCACAAAAGTGTGCATACTTGGTAATTCTATAAAATACCACCATGATTACACTCTTTCATTTAGAGTTTGGTAAACCTGTGATAAAATCCATTGAAACCTCCTCCCAACGTTGACTTGGAATGGATAAATGTTGTAATAGACCCAGGGGCTTAATTGTTTCAACTTTATTTTTTTGGAAAACCAAACATTCTGCCACAAAATTTTGAATATCATATTTAAGGCCATCCCAAAAAAATCCCTTCTTGACCCTATGGTAAGTTTTTGAAAATCTTGAGTGTCCTCCTAAGGGAGAGGTGTGAAATTCCAAAAGAATCTTTTGTTTGAGTTGGGAATCCATAATGAATCATTTTTCCAACTAAATGTATCAAATGTATTGGGATCTTGTTGAAACTTTTGAATGAGTGTCCACACCTCTTCATCATTCTCCATTCATGCCTTGCTTCGGTTATCCAATCAGGTTGGATAATATAAATGGCATAAAGCAATGCTTCCATGTCCTCATCCCTTCTTAAGAGTGCATCTACAACAACATTTTTCTTCCCTTTTTTGTAGATGATTTCAAAGTCATAACCCAACATCTTTGTGACCCATTTTTTATGCTCTTCTGAGGATAATCTTTGTTCCAAAAATTATTTGAGACTATCATGATATGTTTTTACCTTGAAGTGTCCTCCCATTAGGTAAGGTCATCATTGCTTTAGTGCATGTAGTATTGCCAACATTTCCTTCTCATAAATAGGTTTGTGTAAATACTTTCCTTTGATTGGACGACTTTCAAAAGCAACAGGTCTTCCTTCTTGCATTAAAATAGCACCAATTCAATTTCCCGAGGCATCACATTCCACAATAAAAAAATTTGTGAATTTTGGCGTAGCTAAGACCGGTGCTTGGCACAGTGCCTCTTTAAGATGTTTGTTGGGTGATTTAATTGTGAGTTAAATCCCTGTTATTTAATTTGTCAATTTGGGGTTTCGTAAACTGATGAGGTATACCTATACTATATGTGCTAAGGTGGTTATCTTTCATATTATATTAATCTAATGCAATTAGAACTAATTACAAAACATAATAAATCCAAATCAAACCAAACATAATGAAATTGAAATCACAGTTTCATAAAGGAGATCACTCTTGCAAAATTGAAATCACACCACATTTGCATAAAAAAAATAACACCACACTTGCATAATTGAAATCACACCCGTTGGAAAGTAAGTCACACTTACTGAACGGAAAAGGCACACTTGCATAAAAGAAATGAAATAACAAAACTATACTATGTTACCAATATGTACAAAGATGTGAAAATTATGGTTGATGGGGTCCCTCCATTCCTTAGCAAGCACATTGAATCAACTATCACATCTTGGAGATCAAAATAGCAGTATGTATTTCATAAAGATGAATTTACAAGATATTACGAGAATTCTCTCTCCTTACTTTACAAATAACATCTTGGATGGAACTTGAAACCTCCAACTAGAGAATTAACAACTAGCTACCTCTAACCTCTATCCACTAGCTGAAAACTTACAATTGACAACCCTTTGTATGAAGGGTGCGCTCCTATTTATACAAAAATTGAGGATAAATTTACAATAAATATAGATCCTTAGATCTCTCCTAAATCCACATTTATCTCTTGTGGTTACAACCAATCTCCTAAAAATGTAAGATTCATATCCTCTCAAAATTCTCTTATCCATGATTCTTCTCCTTTGAATGTGCATAGTTAATGATCCACATCCTCTAGAAATATTCCATAAATCTTTATGAGTTGGAATTTGAAATTCCAATTTGTGGTTGGATGGAAAAATAGGACCCTTCTAAAATCTCCAAGTAGGCCTACAATAACACAAAACTCATAACGCTTATATATATATATATATTAAAACATGTTAGATTCCTAATATTTAATCACAAATTCACTTAAAATACTTAAAACTAATGACTTGGAAATTATTAATGTTAAACCCATATGATGATGTAAATGGTTACTTAATGTAAGTTTATGGGGCTATATAGTTACAGAATGAGGGTAAAATGATTGAAATGAAGGTGAAAGTGGATGACATTTGACAATTTTGTTCTTTTTTCAAAGTGTAGATTGAAATACATTTGATTGCAACATATATTTTTTATGGTTGGTTCTTGTGTGACAACCAAAATTTTATGAGTATTGGTCCTTGTGTAACAATACTTTTGTTATTTTTTTGTTCCATCAAAATACTTGAAAAAATTGAGAATTCCTTTTTGAAGTTCCCAAAGTGATTGTCAGCCATTTAATGTGCTCATCAATTGATCATTGCAAAACACATACACTTTTGGAATAAAAAGTACAATAATAATTGTTTTGGGAAAAATATGTTGGTTAGGATGAAATTAATTGTGACATGTGGCATGAAATGTGAATATCCCTTCCTCCCAACTAAAGGTGTTTTCAGTTTTTGGAAAATGAAAAGGGGAATATGAATGTGGTGAGGGGTTTTCCAAAATCACAATTTTAGCATTTAAGGAATTACATGATTAAAGATTATAAAATCACATACCTTCACTTACCTGAAAAGTGGACAAGTTATGTATATAGAAGAGTGTGGTTGTTGCTGCTGGATCATGGAATGTGAAGTAAAAGAATCTAATCTTGCTTCTTCTTTCTCTTGGTTGTATGAATTGAGAATGAGATTGGAATATATTTTTTTCTACGGTTGTTGAATTCTAAATTGATTCTTGCTACAAACTATTGAAAACTTGTAGTCTTCAATCATTCCCACTCAGTGGCATAATTCTTATCTATGTGAATAGATGTATCGATGTCAAACATAGAAAATAAATTGTTGGATTACTAGCCATTAATGAAATCCATTACCCAACATGAGACTACTCACCATTGATATCAATGAGAGTCAAGATGCCTAAGTACACCTCACTTAGGTATGAATAGATGTGTCGTAGTCGAGTCACCTAGAATATCAGACAAACAGGGGACATTGATGTATTCCCACTGTTTATTGGCGAGACAACTTTCCATTAAGGCATGCATGCCTCAAGGTAATTGAAATATCTCTAGTTTTGATCCAAGGTGATGTGTCAAAGTCAATGGGTCAAAATTTTTTAGAAGGGAGACTTTAATGAATCCTCCATCATCTAACGCGAGTATGAAATAATAATTTGAAGGACTATAGATGGAAAATTTCCATTGAAGCAAGGTTTATTTGAAATGAAGGAAGAATAAAATGGGGTGACTCAAATTTGTAAGGGATTTGAATGACTTTATTTTTGGGTTAAGGGTGAGTGAAAATTAGGCAGGAAAGTATGAAGATTGCAAAGGGAAATGAGTTTTTGGTAGTAGGGAGATGGAAAATTATGGATCGACTGCAGGCTTAAAATTTGTAGCAATGGTAAAATTGGTATGTGTTTAGTATCAATGATGTAGTGGATCTAATTTTACATTGAATTAGCATGCTCTTTTGAAAGAAACTTGGTCTTTAAAAAGGTACTTGTGCATATAGTGCTCTTCTTTCATCATCCTGGAACCTGCAAAAACTTAGCGATTTCTGAAATAAAATGTAAGACTACCAAAAGAGAGAGGTGATTATTCCCTCTTCATTTTATGTATACACAAAAAAATATCATAAATAATACTAATAAAACAAATTCAAGGACGAAAAATTAAATGCACTTTTACCTTATCAGTACCATGGATCACTTATTATTGTTTTGTTGGTGACTTCTTCATTGTGTCTAACAAATTTTGAGCTTGAGATCTCTTATCCACACACTTAATGCTTCATCAATAGATCATAAACCAAAATTTCACAAGCTACTGAATTGTGTCGATTGTGCAGCTACTAAAAATTTGGATCGTTGCACTACTTTGCCATTTTACAACCTGTAATTATACTCGGATAGTGGTTTTTTCAAATGTCGTAGTTATATTTTTAAATATTTACAGATTTTATGAAAGTCTAAGTCTGTAACTATGTTTTTTCTTTTTCTCTAGCACTCCACCCTTGCCTATCATCATGTGGATCAAGAAAATGCTCAAAATTCAAAATTCTTGTATCAACTTGAAATAAGCGTTAAAGCGTATATCTCGTCTCTCTGAATCCAATGTAATTCATTTCACAGAAATCTGACTTCGAATGCTCCCGAAATCACGTTCTGATCGTTTTGTGAAACAACTAAAAATGAATTTTTGAGTTGCAGGAATGCCCAGTCAACAGCTCGTACGCTAACTGGGTCGTGACACTTGGCACTATTTGACTAGTATTTAATTGGCTAATGAGTGATTGACACTTGTCATTATTTTATTGGTTACACGTATTTGTTTTTTATTGGTTAACAGTTTGTTGTGGAGGGCGAACGAGTGAGTGCCACGTGGACCAACCAATGGTTGCCACGTGGCCACCTCATGGTGCCAAAAATTTTGTCTAGGGTCGAACCACCCTCCATGGGAATGAAAACCATGACCTCCAACCTTGCAACAAAGTGCCTTTACTAACTCGGCTAACGTGTTCCTTGTTAAAGTATACTCCCAAAAATGTATTTAAAGTCTAATATGTGCACACTTTTGGGAAGGGGCTTAGCCCCAAGGAACATGGTGCCATATGACCATGGGCGCGGAGGATTTGGGGTGGTTTTAAGCATCCTACATATTTGACCTTCGATCGGGAAGACCATATTTGCACGTCGTTCCCATTTTTGGGGCAACCAGACGGGTTTGGGTCGAATTGTAGGATTATTAACAGCAAAAAATTGAAACAGACATATTTTACTCAATTTTTGGCCAAATGAGGTGCAAAAAGAGTCAAAACAAGGGTTTTTGACAGTGATGGATCCATTGGAGACATATTTTTTGTTGTTTGAGATTTTTAAAAGCATGTAATTATACTTTTGATTATGAATTTAGATCTCTTTATCCAATTTTTATTGCAAATTTTTAAAACTAACTTTGTTCAATTTTATTTTATGATCTTCTAGATCGCAAAGAGTGCAATAAGAGAGCATACAACAATATTAAAACTCTTTATTCATTTGGAATGTGAAATTAAAATTACAAAGTGAAAGGATTTGATCTCTAAATTCAGATTATGGCTCTCAAAACTCTTATTAATTCTACTTCTTCACAAATGTTCCTTCTCTTTCTTCATCTTCCTACAAATGATTAGTGAGTGGGGTGGCTCTTACTCCACCACCAATAAATAAAATTGCAATGAAATCTATAAAAAAAAAAAAAAAAACTTAAAAACATCTCCAATCTTGGTTTTATTCATTGATTCTACCCTACTTTACTCTACTGGAAATAGAAAATTTGATCAAGTGTATGAATATTTCCAGTGTAACCATGTGCATAATAGGAGTAAAAATATATTCATGCTTATTTTTTAAAACTATGCATTAAAACACATTAAAGCATGAAATACTAGTTGTTTTGATGATGCAATTAAGAAGTAAGGAAGAATTAAAGAGTGATGTGACTTGATCCTTGATTGGAACCATATTTCAATAAAGCTATGATATTCATGATTCATTTCTTGGTTTAGATCACAATGCATATCCTCTTTTATTATGCATTCATCAATCTTATATTCTAGTGGTTTATCCCCATCAAAATCATTGCATGTTTCTATAATCACTTCTATCAGCCCCAACAATCTCCCAGGCTGAGGAGGAAATCGAATGAGGTAATCTGAGACCTATTTTGGCTTGGTATATAGCCCTACAAAGCTCAAAGAGGGCTCTCTCCATTGAAAAATCTCAATCAAATAATATGATTGAAGTATGAAATGCATCTTAGGCTAGGTATGATAAGCTCTAGGGTTTTCATTTATCATTTCTGAGTCGGAACAGCACGAGAGAAATTACCATTGGGAAATGGATTCAAGGATAGTTTCTTTCTATATATTTAAGGCAAATTAGGTGTTATGTTTAGCCAGATAAATTATATGAAATGAGAGATGGAAAGGAAAATAAATCCCACTACACTACAGGCATCTATCAATGGATGAATATCCAGTGTAGCTTTAGAATAAATAACACAAAGATAGGTTACAAAAAAGAGCATCAAACATGGATGAATTCTGTAAAGATAACCATTAACACATAACAAGCATCATTAGTTTGAAAGGAGCATCTAACATGGATGAATTCCTATCACTTACTCTCAGACAATACTAGCAGAAAAAAATAGTCATGGAAATGATATACAGGAACACATACTGAACATAAACACCGTGATGAATCTCAAAACAAAGAAGAGAGAAACTCCTACATTAATTTCATAAAAATATTCAGGAAAAATACACAGTCCAACAGCCTTTCACTCTATTGAAAAACAAACCCTCTTACATACTAAAATAATAAAATATATAAACTATTGCATTAGCTAGATGTTGCTAGCTCCTAGGAAAATAATCAAAACAATTATCTAAATTAAATCAAGACTATCCAAAATAATCAAATTGAAAACAATCCTAGATGGGCTCTCCTTGAAATCCGCAACCTCCTATTTACTTTTCTCCATCAAATATAGAATAAAATGTCCTTTGCCATCTCATCATTTGACCATCGATCATGTGCCTAAGAATTTGGAATTGCCTCCAAAGAAACTTCCACTGAAATAATCCTCCACTTTGTAAGCCAAGACTCTATGCAGACTATATGGAATCTATGATGACATGGAAAAATAAAAAATTTATCCCCTTCTCTATGTTGAAAATGCAGCAAGATGATGGAGCTTAGTGAAATGAAGTCACCTTCACTAAGTGGGCCCGCAGGCAAATTCTGGCGCAAAATATATTTTTAGACTATGTCTATTTTTAGACATATGGAGCATGGTTCGGGGATTGCAGTATGTTATTCTTGGAGCATTGGTCATGTTGGTAAAAATATATGGGACTCTATTTTTTGGACCTATAGGTTGAAGTCTATTTTTAGACTGCCTCTCCTTAAAATAGGGAAGTCAAATATTATTTACCCTTAATAATATTTGGACTATAAACTTCAGTTTACTCTCTTGGAGCACTTCAATTCGAGCCTTGGAAGTGGCTCATGCATCTGACAGAGGAATTACGCTATTCCTAGGGTTTGGTGAGCACATGCATGGTTGACTTCAGTTAGGACTTCAGTGGCAGAAGTTTGGTGGAGTTAATGAGACAGCTAGTGGAGTTGTGTTCGGTTCAATTTAGTTGAACTGGTTGAGATTAGTTTAACTAGCTAATCAACTAGTTAATGAGTGGAGTGAATTAAATAGTATTTAATTCATTAATTAGTAACTCATTATTCAACTCAAGAACACATCAGTTCACTACAGTGCATGGACAGTTCAGTGGAGACCAGTGAAAGAGGTAGATGAAAGGGTGGAGTTAGCTATCAGTGGCGACATCAGTTGTGCATGAGATTTGCACCACACTTGGAGGAATTTCCCATGATGATTGTGTTGTCAAGCCAAGGAGATTCGAACCTTGGATCTCTATATAGACAGGCCTGGATTGCGCAATAGAGGCAAGGCAATTGGCGGTGAGTTTTGAACCGGTAACCTGTTCAAAACTGAGCTAGTTTGTGTGTAACTTCATGAGATAGTACTGAGTACTTGTGAGGAGTATTGTACTGAGTTTGTTACATGATTTATCCATTATAATATACACAATAGCTGCGGGGTTTTCAGCTATAAGCTTTCCCCATACATACTATGTTAATGTGTATGATGATTTGATGTGTTATCGCTTGATTTTATTTCCACATGTTTGATGATCTGAGTGGAAGAGATTATGTGTTGCATATAAATTCGAATTGTATGTGATCAGGATAGTCTCGGTGGATAATTAATCATTATTCAGCAAATTTCTACATGGTATCAGAGCTATTGAAGAAGATATTGATCATCACATTGATTACAAACTTATTTCGGTAGACAGAGTCTGCATGCGGGCCAGGTAGCCTCTGGATTCATCTTTCTTCGGAAAGTGAAAGGTCTGGTAAATGCCCCTTGCATTCAATCTCTGTGCTAGAAATAATTTGTTCTCACAGATCTAGAGTGGTTGAGCTTTGAGGTGGAATTCGAATTTTGCAGCAGTTTTGTTTTCTTGGTGCCGATGTTGAAAATGTCTTTCAACAGTTTGCGACTTGAATATGCTCTTGAAGGCAGTTCGAATTATGTTGCATGGAAGGATCGCATGGAGGAAGTATTAGAAGATAATGATCTGAAGGAGTTCGTAGATACGGATGTCCAAAAGCCCACTGATCCTGCTGAAGTCGATGCATGGCAAAAGAAGATGGCGAAATGTCGAAGGATCCTGTTGGAGGGCGTCAAGGATCATATTGTATCCAGCCTGCATGGAAAGGCTTCTCCATTTCTAATGTGGAAAGATTTGACGGATCTATTCCAGAGTAAGAGTGACCAAAGGAAGCTGGCGCTCAAAGATAAGCTCGGGAACATCAAGATGGAGAAAGGCGACAGTATCGCCAAATACCTCACGAAGTTCACTCAATGCAGAGATGAGCTGGGAAGTGTGGGGGTGACTGTCGAAGACGAGGACATGGTCGACCTGGCTCTCCTTGGTCTTTAGAAGGCTTGGTACTCATATCAAGATAGTGTCAATGGTCGGGAGAAGCTGCCGGGATGGGAGCGCCTTTGGGCGGATCTCATGCAGGAGGAGATAAGGAGGACTACTCGTGATGGATCTTCATCAAAGGGAGCTGAAGAAGAAAACTGCGCTTTGGTGGGCAAAGCAAAGAAAGGGAAAGGTAAGAAACCTTCTCATTCTGGTGCAAAGGGCAAGAAGCAGGATATGGCGAAAGTGAAGTGTTTTCACTGCCATGATCACGGAAATTATGCTACCAATTGTCCAAAGAAGAAGAAGAACAAGCAAGCGAGAAGATCTGCAGATGGAGAAGCTTTGGCTTCACAGTTTGAGCTTGACTTTTCACTGATAGCATGCTTGGTTTCAAGTGTGATGGGATCGGTATGGTTCTTGGACAGCGGTGCGTCATTTCATATGACGGGAGATCGGGAGTTGTTCTCAGATCTGGAGGACAAAGATTTGGGTGTGCACATCGAGATGGGCGATGATGGTAGATACAGTGCGACTCGTATCGGTACCATATCCTTTGAGAGGGAGTCTGGTAAACCCTTTGTCTTGAAGGATGTCATGCATGTACCTGGATTGAAGAAGAACCTGATTTCTGTGGCGATGTTGGAGGATAAGGGGTATGATGTGGTCTTCAGCGAAGGAAAAGCCTTCCTGCGCAATAAGACTACTGGAGAGACCCGGAAGATAGGGGTTCGAACCAAGAACCTTTATCAGTTGCAGGTAGATGGCTGCGTAGCTATGGCATGCAAGGCGAGAGAAGTGGTGAGCCGGGATGATGAGGGCGAACTGTGGCACAGGAGATTGGGCCACCTTCACCATGGAGCTTTGAAGATTCTGCAGCAGATTTCTATTGGGCTTCCTAAGGGCACTCTTGCGCAGTCAGATCAGTGCAAGGGGTGTACTTTAGGGAAGTATGTGAAAGCCACCTTTCACGAGAAGGATAGTCGCGCCACGACGATCCTTGAGAGAGTTCACACAGACGTGTGTGGTCCTTTCTCAGTTGCTTCAAAAGAAAAGCACAAGTATTATGTGATCTCTGTTGATGATTTCTCTCGAAAGTGCTAGATCTTCTTCATGCAGAAGAAGAGCGATACATTCGCGAAGTTCTGTGAGTTTAAAGCACTGGTCGAGAAGGAGTCGGGGAAGAAGGTGATTGCTCTAAGGAGTGATAACGGTGGTGAATTCATCTCGGCTGAATTCAAGGAGTTCTGCAGCGCAGAAGGGATTCGGAGAGAGCTCATCGCACCCCATAACCCACGGCAGAACGGGGTGGCTGAGCGGAAGAACAGAACGATCGTGGGTGCTGCACGGGCGATGTTGCATGATCAGGGCCTACCCCTTCACTTGTGGGCTGAGGCATGCAATACAGCAGTGTATGTGCAGAAACGTTGTCCTCACAAGGTTCTTGGCATGAGTACACCAGAGGAGGCTTATTCTGGCAAGAGGCCTGATATTTCCCATTTGCGGATTTTTGGTTCTCTTGTCTACATGCATGTGACGAAGGATGCGAGAAGGAAGCTGGATCCAACTGCTGAGGTTGGAATATTTGTGGGGTACACTGATACACCTCACAATTACCGGGTGTATTTGTCAGACAGTCGCAAGACTGTTGTGCGGCGGGATATAAAATTTCAGGAGGAGAAAGCCATGCAGTGTTCGCTTGAGAGGGAGCTACACTTGCATGCAGATGAGGAGCTGTTAGTTCCTAAGGAGGAGCTTCCGGATGTGGATCGGCCACAAGAGGAGGTTCAGGAGGTGGAAGAAACCACCCAGGCAGCGCCAACCATCAGAGGGCGCATGCGCACTACAGAAGCTGAGCGACTGGCTCGGGATGCAGAGAAGGTTGTAGGACCACCTACAGCACAGCGCAGACAGAGGCAGTCACCGGATCGGTACACTGGATACATGGCTCTTGTGATTCAATGTGTTGTGATGGAGCCATCCTCTTTTGAGGAAGTTGTGGAGGAACCCGCATGGGTTGATGCCATGATCGAAGAATATGATTCGATCGTCAGGAACAGTGCATGGGAGATTGTCCCAAGACCGGTGGGGAAATCAGTGGTGGGTTTGCGATGGATCTACAAAGTGAAGCAGGCGGCTGATGGGAGTGTGGAGAAGTACAATGCGAGATTTGTCGCCCGTGGCTTTTCACAGATCGAGGGGATTGACTATGAGGAGAACTTTGCACCTGTCGCAAGGTACTCTTCCATACGGACAATCCTTGCTCTCTCAGCGCAGATGGGGTGGCACATTCATCAAATGGATTTGAAGACTGCGTTACTCAATGGAGTTATTGAGGAGGAGGTGTACATAGAGCAGCCTAAAGGTTTCGAGATCTTCAGCAGTGAGTCGCATGTGTGCCGACTCAAGAGAGCACTGTACGGGCTGAAGCAAGCACCTTGTGCTTGGTACACTTGGATAGACAGCTACTTCACCGGGCTTAGATTCTCCAAGAGTGAGGCGGATCCTAACCTGTACCAGATTATGGTGGAGGGGAAGCTGTTGATCATCGTACTGTATTTAGATGATCTGATTTTGACTGGCGATGAGCAGTTGATACTTTCATGCAAGGAGGATCTTGCACGAGAGTTTGAGATGAAGGACTTGGGCATCCTTCATTATTTCCTGGGATTGGAGATTTGGCGGCGCAGCGGAGGACTGTTTGTTTCTCAGGGCAAGTATGCCCAGGAGATTCTGGAGAGGTTCAACATGCAAGGCTACAAGCCTGTTGACACTCCTCTTCCTGGTGGTTGGAGGAAGGAGGATGCTACTTCAGCGGAGGTAGTGGATGCCACTGTCTATCGACAGTTGGTGGGGTCGCTTATGTATCTGGTCAATACACGACCCGATATATGCTATGCAGTTAACCGGCTTTCGCAAGCTATGGTTAAGCCTACCAAGCTCTTTTGGAAGGCAGGCAAGCATGTATTGCGCTATATTAGAGGCACATCGGGATATGGTTCATGGTACAGACAGGAGGATCAGTTGAGGCAGCATGGCTTCACAGATTGGTATCATCATATCAGAGATTGTGTTCAGTGGAGAATCATGATGCTTTCATATGTTCCCACGGAGGATCAGGATGCCGACATCCTGACGAAGGCACTCACCAGGAGCAAGTTCGAATTCACAAAGGCAGGATAGGGGTTGCAGATAATCCATATCTTGCTGAGAGGGAGTGTTGAGAATGCAGCAAGATGATGGAGCTTAGTGAAATGAAGTCGCCTTCACTAAGTGGGCCTGCAGGCAAATTCTGGCGCAAAATCTATTTTTAGACTATGTCTATTTTTAGACATATGGAGCATGGTCCGGGGATTGCGGTATGTTATTCTTGGAGTATTGGTCATGTTGGTAAAAATAGATGGGACTCTATTTTTTGGACCTATAGGTCGAAGTCTATTTTTAGACTGCCTCTCCTTAAAATAGGGAAGTCAAATATTATTTACCCTTAATAATATTTGGACTATAAACTTCAGTTTACTCTCTTGGAGCACTTCAGTTCGATCCTTGGAAGTGGCTCATGCATCTGACAGAGGAATTACGCTATTCCCAAGGGTTTGGTGAGCACATGCATGGTTGACTTCAGTTAGGACTTCAGTGGCAGAAGTTTGGTGGAGTTAATGAGACAGCTAGTGGAGTTGTGTTCTGTTTATTTTAGTTGAACTGGTTGAGATTATTTTAACTAGCTAATCAATTAGTTATGAGTGGAGTGAATTAAATATTATTTAATTCATTAATTAGTAACTCATTATTCAACTCAAGAACACATCAGTTCACTACAGTGCATGATCAGTTCAGTGGAGACCAGTGAAAGAGGTAGATGAAAGGGTGGAGTTAGCTATCAGTGGCGACATCAGTTGTGCATGAGATTTGCACCACACTTGGAGGAATTGCCCATGATGATTGCACTGTCAAGCCAAGGAGATTCAAACCTTGGATCTATATATAGACAGGCCTGGATTGCGCAATAGAGGCAAGGAAATTGGCGGTGAGTTTTGAACCAGTAACCTGTTCAAAACTGAGCTAGTTTGTGTGTAACTTCATGAGAAAGTACTGAGTACTTGTGAGGAGTATTGTATTGAGTTTGTTACATGATTTCTCCATTATAATATACACAATAGCTGCGGGGTTTTCAGCTATAATCTTTCCCCATACATACTGTGTTAATGTGTATGATGAATTGATGTGCTATCGCTTGTTTTATTTCCGCATGTTTGATGATCTGAGTGGAAGAGATTATGTGTTGCATATGAATTTGAATTGTATGTGATTAGGATAGTCTCAGTGGATAATTAATCATTATTCAGCAAATTTCTACACTCTATAGTCCTCATAGCATACAACTCAGGTCTCTGAGGTTCCCTTGTCATCTGCAGGTGAGGTGAATAGGAGACTTGGTAATTCCATTATCTGTTGAAAACTCATCATATTGCGGCAATGATGTATTCTATGAGAAATTTGATCAATGCCATAAATAATAGCATACACAATGACCATGGAAAAAAAATAGAGCAACCACCATGGCCATTCCTATAATATATCATAGTGTAGGGATGGAGTGATCTGACATTCAAGATTTTGATCTTTACTATACTTGTGGAGAAATTTTCCTGTTTGAAATCGAATGCTCCAGGACCATCAGTTGTTACAACAGCAAAGCCAAAGCCCATTGCAGCAGGGCTTGTCTTAACAATTCTTTCCTTGTTGCGAACTTCATCTAAAAATTTTACCTCGAGATTGGAAAATTCAAGATACACGTGATGATAATATATTTTTCCAAAAAACTGCTTAGTTGCACTGTTGAATAATTCAGTAGCTTTGTTGAATTGTCTCTTTCCAATTATGCGAGTGCTTGCAAATTCATCTGGGTATCTTGAAGTGCAATGTTATCTTTAAGGCGGTGACCTTTCAGCTATGGAATCTGATTTGCATATTTCCACTTTTCAATTTAGAAGATTTGTTTGATTCCTCTTTGCAGTTGAAAAGCACACTACATGTGACTATAGACACTTGAATGCAAGTTCAGGATATAGGAAAAAAAAAACAGATGTACATTAAAACTTTTTTTTTGACAAACCCTTAAATAATAAATCATGAGAAATATTTTCCCATGGAAGTGAAAGTGGCATATTGCAACATCTTAGAGGTAACATTTCAAGGTCTGGCTTTTTAGCAGCACCAACAGCAACATAGGCATGTTTTGTTGTTGTAGATGCAGCAATTGCAACCTTATGCACAATAGTTCCTATACCCATTTTGAAACCTCATTTTGATATTTGAACTAGTGATGGAGGAACCATGTCCTCTTCACTCTGATATATAACTGCAGATATTGCAACTTCTACTTCACCACAATCTTCGGATCCTCGCATGAAGAGCCCTTCAGATTTTGTAGGAGAACTTCCAGCAAAGATAAGGCCACCAAATTTAGACCTTCCATAATCATAAGCTTCACGAACCATCTTATAGCTGACAAACCCTCAAAATAATGTTAACTTAGAAGTTGTAGTAGATGGTAATTTAACTCATTTTTCCCATTACAAGTGTTGTGATTGAAATCACAAGGAAATCCAATGTCTATACAAAATGTACCCAAGACATTTGTGTCACGTCACCCACATTTGATTGACAAAATGCAGCAACAAATTGAGGCCTCTCATTGTGCCTGAATGAACTTCGAACCCGGTGGGCAATACTAGCCATCCTTTTTATGAACATGCAGATAGAAACGCCTTTGCTTTTCCAAAGAAGGGTGAAAGCGGTGCTCCCTAAAACATATAAACCCATGTTGACCAAAGTCCAAACCACATGGGATAACTTTTACATCATGTTTGCTAAGTGCATAGTTTACAACTGCCTCATTCTCTTCAACAATGATTGAGCAAGTTGAGTATACTACATAACCCCCTGATTTTGAGCTGGCATCCACCATGTCAATTACTGCAAGAACTAATTACTTTTGCAAAAAAGCGCATTTCATTATATCCTCCACACTCTTTTTACTTTTCACATTTTCATCTTTCCAAATGATGCCATTGCGACTGCAGGGTGCATCTAAAAACACCCTATCAAGTGAATTCAGACCCAACACTCTTGGCACCTCTTTGCCATCATAGTTTTTTATTATGTTGTTTGTCACACCCATTCGATGAATATTCGCAGACAAAGATTTAAGCCTCGAGTTTTTCAATTCATTTTCATATATTATTCTTGTGTTCTTTATAAGAGCAACAATGTGTATTGTTTTGCATCCATGTGCAGCAGCCATATATAAAATTCGCTCTTTTTCTTGAGGAGCCAGTGCCATTACTAGAAATAATGAGCTAGCACTTTGCAACATGTAATGGCGATCCATTTACTCTAGAGTAGCACCTATAGGCACTTGAGAATCATATACATTCAACCCAACCTTGGACCATTTACCAAGAGGATCAAGGTTCACCCCTCGATTGATCAGAATGCCAACAAGATCACTCCTTCTAGTATTTAAAGTGTTTGTACAAAGGCAAGTAGGACGGCTAATTTCGTTTTCTTTGATAAGTTCTACCGCCTTAGCAACAGGAAAAATCTCGAGGAAAGTCTGAATTAAATATTTGTTATAGCCATAGTAGAGAGACAAATTTGCAACAAGTTGGTTAACATGGTCCTTATGCATAGTCCCTTCCATCGGTAGTCACTGCTGCCAAATCCTCTGCAAAGGCCACAGTGCTCCTACTCTTGAGGCGAGGTAATAGAGTACGCAGGGGTTTCATGAAGCACTCACCACAAAAAAATTCACCCTAGCTAGATATATACAAGTGGAGTTACCAAAGCCCATACCATGAAGGATAAGGCCAACCTCTTTTGGAGTTTAAAGGACACTTCCCAATAATTATCCTTTCATTATACACAAGCCTCTTCTTTGCAAAATTATGTTCCCTGTACTTCTTTAAAATAATCTTCTCATCTGGAGAAAAGATATCCAAGCACCCATCAAATGCAAGCATTTCCATTTCGAAGCAAAGGTGTATTGCCATGAAATGGCCTTGTGAATGGAGTCGAATCATTTAGCCATGGTTCCTCCAAGTATCATTGCACTAATTACCTCAACAATAATACTTTGAAAAAGGTCTGCACCACGAGCTGCACAATCACCAACATTGTCTCCCACCAAGTCAGCAATGACAACTGGGTTACGTGGATCATCTTCAGGAATACCCTGCTCCACCAAATAAGCCTGATATTGCATGAATAGCCCTGCATTACCAAAACCCAAATTTGGTATATGTAATCCTTTGAAATTAGGCTTCAAATTAGGTACACTCAAAATAGGTTACCATATTCTTTGATACACAAAAACTTCGTAACAGCCTTAGAGATAACTATCTTTCAACATTTGGGCAACTTCACTAGCTTAGAAAAGCTATCTTGTTTCAGCATTGACCTCGTTACCCTTCTTTGTGGATTTTTTCCTTTGACTGTAGTCTGTTTACATAGATTATATTTCTTGATGGGGGTTTTTAATGATTTCCTCCTTGTTCCTTTCTTAGCAAGTGAAGAATAGCTCTGGATCAATTTCTCATGGGTCTCTCCCTTTGTTGTTCTTTGCTCATTTTTCCTTTATTGTCTTTATATCATCCATTATATATCCCTTTCATAAATTTTTTGGAAATAGGGAATGAGAGTTTTTACACCACTGTCTCCTATAGGATTATCACTCAAGTCCATATTTTGCAACTGAGAGGGATGCAAATCCAGGTGCTAACAACTTCAACAGATTGACGGGAGGAATCAAAAGAGACTTGAAGATCTTCTTGTGGAGGTGGAGAGATAGAAATTTTTTTGAATGCAATTAAAATATACTCTTCTTGAGAAGCAGATATCACAGTTGTTGCTAGGATTCAAAAAATTTCTTGGAAATACATTCTTCAAACTCCTAATTGTCTATGAATCACTCCAACTAATTGAAAATTCTTTTCATACACACGGATTAGTATAAAGTATTGAAAAATTTTTGAAATGTGAAAAATGATTTTAAAATGCTTTTAACCATGCATCTAAGAATGAATGCAACTCCCCGGATGCGGGTGCTACGTTGGCAATGGAGTGTGAGAG
Source organism: Pinus albicaulis (assembly GCA_034641835.2). Classification (NCBI taxonomy): domain Eukaryota; kingdom Viridiplantae; phylum Streptophyta; class Pinopsida; order Pinales; family Pinaceae; genus Pinus; species Pinus albicaulis. The sequence goes on along the minus strand of CM076583.1, from coordinate 237,382,529 downwards.
GACAGGAGCTACCGGACGGGAGGCCACTTGCCATCCCTCACGGCAGCATTGACTACACCTGTCCGACCGAGCTCGATGAGCCAGTTTTATCCGTCCGCAGTTATTTCACTCCCGATTGTGTTTAATGGAGTATGCTCTGAAGGCGATACTTATCATCCTTGAGGCGATTCGCAGCTGCCTCGACTGCAGAACCCATATCTCGCACAAGATTTGCAAGACTGGTTATTCAATGCGGCATTTGGAGAGTTGCAGATTGTGTTCTTTAAACGCCATGGAGCCGCTAGCCCCCCAACCGTTGAACGCGCATTGCAATTCTGCTCTGGACAGAGCCATAGATCGCACCTCCACTGGTAAGCGTAGTCGACTCACTTGCTGTCTGCAGCCTGATGACAATTTACATATTTCTGTAGTTGGCCCCTGTTTCCTTGCGACTGTTGTGCTGGGCATCCCTCCTGCTACGTGCTCTCAGGTTCTACCGAACTCCAGTCCTGCTAATACTGCAACAATGCCTAGGTTGAGGCAGAGAATGAGGTGCAGGAGGGGGCCTTCGCGCTCTACCAGAAGGCCGTCTCCCTCTCCTTCCTCTTCCCCTTCGGACTCCTCTACTCACTCTGACAGTCTCCCTCGCCTCCTCCGGGGGCGCTTGCTCCGTTCTGGACGAAGGTTGGATTCTCCTTCTGGAGATGCGCTGCCCGCTCAGTCGCATACTGCTCTTTTCTCGTTTGATTTTGCTTTGAACAAGCCTCGAGTGACGGTGGCCATCTCCGTGGTCTTCTTGGAGGAGCCTATTCCGGAGATTCCGCCTGAGGATCCTGATCCTGACGCCGGCACACACATGAACCAGATGCAGCATAGCGCGGGGGGTCAGCCTGAGGCTTCTGGGGCGACTCTGCAGGCGGACTCTATTCGTGTTCTGGCTTCGGTCGCTGAGGCTGCTCAACATAATGACGAATTCCCCCATGTTCACAGCAATCTAGAAGACTTCAGCTGCAGGATTGAAGAGGTTCCGCCGGATGAGTAACTCGTCTCTCCTTACTGGTTTCTTTTGTTTTTTCTCAACCCTCTCGAAGGGCCTGTTTTGTTATACCAATGCCTATCTCAATTCTGGTCCATTTTTTGTAAAAAATCAGTTTCAGTCCGTGCTATGGTCTAGTCATGTTTGGGACCAGTGTATTAGCAATGCGTATGACTACAAGTCCATGTCCTTCCAGCTCGATCCCCTGCGTGGGATTTTTTATGTTCTGGGTTCTTCAAGATGGCGCCCCTTGCAGGGCTGCCCAATTCTAGTCACTGTCAGCCTAAATGGCCTCTCTGAAGGCACAGATATGGCCTCGGCCAGTTGTACATTATTTTCTTACTGATAATAGATTAATTTAACTTAGCAAAAAAAAAAAAAGAATGAATGCAACTATAATGATTTGTCTAAACTTTAAAAATAAACACCTATGTATACCTCCCCAGCAACGACGCCAAAATGTTGGGTGATTTAATTGTGATTTAAATCCATGTATTTTAATTTGTCAACCCAGGGTTTCGTAAACTGACGAGGTATACATGTACTATATGTATTAGGTGGTTATATTTCAGATTAGATTAATCTAATGCAATTAAAACTAATTACGAAACATAATAAATTAATTCAATCCAAACCGAACATAAATAAATTGAAATCTCACTTGCATAAAGGAAATCAATCTTGCAGAATTAAAATCACACCACACTTGCATAATTGAAATCCAACCTGCTGGAAATTAAATCACACTTACTGAAAGGAAAAGGCACACTTGCATAAAATAAATGAAATAAAAAAACTATACTATGTTACCAATATGTACAAAGATGTGCAAATTGTGGTTGATGGGGGGCCTCCATTCCTCAGCAAGCACACTGAATCAACTATCACATCTTGGAGATCAAAATAGAAGTATGTATTTCATAAAGATGAAGTTACAAGATATTAGAATAACTATCTCTCCTCACTTTACAAATCACATCTTGGATGGAACTTGAAACCTCCAACTAGCAACTTAACAACTAGCTACCTCTAACCTATAACCACTAGCTCACAAATTGCATAAAAACTTACAATTGACAACCCTTTGTATGAAGGGTGCACTCCTATTTATAAAAAAATTGAGGATAACTATATGATAAATATAGATCCTTATATGTCTCCTAAATCCACATTTATCATTTTTCGTTACAACCAATCTCCTAAAAATGTAAGATACATAGCCTCTCAAAATTCTCTTATCCATGATTCTTATCCTTTGAATGTGTATAGCTAATGATCCACATCCTCTAGAAATATTCCACAAATCTTTATGAGTTGAAATTTGAAATTTTGATTTACGATTAGATGGCCAAATAGGACCCTTCTAGAATCTCCAAGCGGGCCTACAATATCATAGAACTCATAACACTTTTAGATGTATATGAAAACATGTTATTTTCCTAATATTTAATCACAAATTCACTTAAAATTGAAGACTTGGAAAATATTAATGTTAAACCCATATGATGATGAAAATGGTTACTTAATGTAAGGTTATGGGGCTATATAGTTACAGAATGAGGGTAAAAGGATGGAAATGAAGGTGAAAGTGGATGACATTTTGGAGGCCCAACAATGTTCAAAGGCCTTAGTTGGTTCTGGAGTCCAAGAAAATGCATCTTTCTTCAATAATGATGTTAGAGGTGCCGATATTATCCCATAATTCTTAACAAAATTGCTATAATACCATGTCAACCCAAGAAATCCTCGAATATGCTTTATGGTTGTGGGGATTTTTCATTCCTTAATGGCTTTAATTTTGTTAGGGTCTACCTTAACACCCTCATGAGATACAGTATGACCCAAATATTCCACCTCATGTACTCCAAAGAAACATTTGGGTGTTTTTGCATATAATTGTTTCTCCCCCAATAGTTTGAGAACCTTGTCAACATGTTTAACATGATCCTTCCAAGACTTAATATGGATTAGTATATCATCAAAAAATACCAACAAAAAATTTCTAAGGAAGGGTTTGAAAATGGAATTCATCAAACCTTGAAATGTGGAAGGTGCATTAGTGAGGCAAAAAGGCATGAAAAAAAATTCATAATAGCCCTTATGAGTTCTAAATGATGTTTTCATAATGTCTTCAGTCTTCATTCTAATTTGATGATATCCTGAATGAAAATCCAGCTTGGTGAAGTAAATTTATCCATCTAATTTATCCAAAAATTCATCAATGACGGGGATGGAAAATTTATCTTTAATAGTGAGCATGTTAAGCTCCCTATAATCCAGACACATACACCATTTTCCATCATTATTGTGCACAAATAATACTAGAGCATAGAAAGACCTTTGACTAGGTTGAATTATACTAGCCTCTAGCATTTCTGCAACCATACGTTCAATCCCACCCTTTTGGGCATAAGGATATATGTAAGGCCTGATGTTTGGAGGAACAATTCCTAGAATCAAATGAATAGCATGATCATGATCACGAATAGGTGGGAGGCCTTTGGGAGTCTCAAACACCATGGAATGATTGTCCAATAATTTTTGTAGATCTGGAGAAATAGATGATTTTGATGTTTGAACCTGTAGTGAGCATAATTTTGAAATTACGCCTCGTTGTTCTTTCTTCAGAAGATTTGTCATGAAATTAGAGTTTATTATCTTTCTCGGTTTCCCTGCGATACCCCGCCATTCAATTTCCTTTCCTTCCCAAAAAAATTTCAAGAAAAGTTCTTGAAAATTAAAATCTATCATCCCCAAATATTGTAACCATTAGACTCCTAATACAACATCAGCAACACCCATTATAACGAATATCATTGGAATATTCAATAAATATTCCCCCATGGTTAGCTTGATATTATGGCACTTTCTAGATAAATTTATAGTTCCTCCATTTTCAACCATCACTTAACACATTGGTGTTGGATATAGGAATCAATTCAATTCCTTGGGTATCTTACAATGAATAAAATTATGGTTACTGCCCGAATCAATCAACACTATTACCTTTATCTTCTTGATATATCCTTCTATCTTGAGAGTTTGAGTGGTAACTCCTACCAATGCATTACAAGATATGGTCGGATTCACTTATTCTTTCTTTGGGGTAGGTTCCTTGTGTATATCCTCCTCTTTTGATGTTTCTTGTTCCTTTTCTTCCTCCTCTTCACAATCTATGTAAAATAATTTCTTCTTGACACACTTATGACATTTAGTGTATTTTCTATCACAACTATAACAAAGCCCTTTTCCTGTTTTTTCCTCCAATTATTGTGGTGTCAACCTTGTGGGTTGTGGAAGGCTAGGAGTAGACCACTTCCATCTTTATAGTTGTGAGTGTTAGACTTCCTTGTTGCCATAATTTTCTTTCACCTTTCTTGCCACCCTGAATGATTTCTCCAATGACTCAAGTTCCCAAAGGCAAACCTCATGTTGGATGTTATCCTTTAAAGTCCTTATGAAGACATTAACCATGTACTCCTCTAGAATATCTATTACCCTGATATTCAAATTTTGGAAGTACTCAATGTGCTATGCCATTGAACCCTTTTGTTTGAGATTTATCAATTGGCTAAATAAGGTGTTGCTCTTTGTATTCTCAAAATGTGCTATCATTTCCTTCGTAAAAATTAATCAAGTGACAAGTGTTTTATGAGAAAAAATCCATTGATACCATACAAATTGATTTTCACCTAAATGTAAAGTTGTAATGTATACCTTTTGTGAGTGTTTCACATCATGGAGATCAAAATAATGCATCGTTTTTAGTATCCATGTTACTGGATCCTTACCATCAAAATTCCTCATATCGATATTTAGAATGTGGTGGTTCTTAAACCCAACATTGTAGTTTATAAAATCACAATTCATATTCCTTTTTTCCTCGCCATTGTTTTCATGGATTACCTTGTCACCACTGAGAAGCCTTTCTTGCAACAACTTTATTGGACCTTCCATGTCTACTTTCAAACCCTCCATCTTAGCTTCCATACCATCGTTCAAACTGCTATCACCAAATTGATCTTGATTGGTTGCTCATAATTCAACTCAATGAAACTCTTTCAAACCACCTATAACTAAAGATTAGCCTCTTCAGTTTGAGAGGGCTCTCTCAAAGGGGGTTTATGATTTTGAATAAGGATAGTACTAGATGGCTAACTCTATAGAATTGTAACTTGTTTTTGTATGATTACAGGTTGAAAAATGAAGGCTTGCTACCATTGGGCTTTTGGAGTCAACAATCAATAGTCTTAGTAACAGTGGTTCTTCACATGGAAGCTGAGGTGGATAGAGGGTTTTGACAGATATAATTCACACACATAACATAGGAAAACACAGTCATTTCATCACTAAAGGAAGTCAAAGCATAATGTTATGAATTCTGAGTAATTAGAGATGGAATCTACTATAAGTGATTAAACATAAAGATACATATCAATAACACATCAAAAAACCTCATGATAATCTCAAGTATGCAAGTAGAATGTCACTTTGTATTACTGAAAATGGATAAAACATACAAGTAGCAATTTGGTGCAATATTCTCCAACCCCTTGATTCTTCGATGTTTTGTCTATAAATAGACTATAATATTCCTAAATTAGCACACAGCTAATTGGAATATTAAATTTTGATTTTTCTCTTAGATAGAGGAATAAGAGGGTATGGAGACCCATAAATCTCCTTAGTATGAATAAAAGGCACTCCTAGTGTGAATGGAGGTCATCTTAAAGATGGATTAAAGACCCTTAGCTGTGAAAAGGGGTTGGAGCATGAAGACTGGGTCAACTTTGACCAAACCAAATAGCGTTGTTATGGAGGAGTGGCATTTATGGTGGGACAGTGTAGTTTTGGAGGGAGATTGATTTCATGGAGGTAGTGACTTAATTGAGTGGGGCCAAGGGTAAGGAAGCTCATCACTTATTTAAGGAAGAGGATGGCACCCATATGGGAGTATGTTTTGGATTATTATTTTGTATATGGTATATTTAGACTTGTTGCTCTCTTCAGCTACTTAGCTGATCTAGGTGGATATTGGTGGCCACCCGCCTATTCCACTTGGGCCCCCACCATTGTCTCTTTCATTTTTTTAGTTTCGGCATAACTTACTATTTTTAGCAGTTTTTCGGGTCCTGAACTTCCGGAGCCGTTTTGAGGCCCTAAACGACGTTTTTTGGGCATCGCGCCTCTAGCTAATATCATTCTGTTGCAGAATGATATTTGTGGTGACAGTTGTAGTCCTCGGATAGAGCTTTCTAATGATGTATCATGAGCGTCAAATGGAGATAGTATGCCAAAGTTACGTCCCTGGGAAGTTGAAACACCAATTTACCCAAACGGGGCCCATAGTTTTGGCGCTTCATCTCCTAGGGTTAGGTTTTTGGATGTTTAGGGTTCTCCATTATTTCTCAATAATAAATAGGCCCTCGAGCCTTATTGTAACTCAGTTCAGAGGCCTGTAGCCGCCACATCTCTCCTCAGAGATAGCTACCAGCGCCCTAGCTAGTTTTATTTCCATTCTGTCTGTAAGAAAATTTCAGTTCTTTGATATTAATGAAATGAAGTGTTATTTCCGCTGCATCTCGGTATTTATGGTTATGTGTTTATTCTATTGCGTTCCTGCATAAATCCGGATCATTAGCTAATATTGCAGTGTTGTCATAGCATTGGGAATTATTGTGTAGCAGTGTTCTTTATGTTTCATGTACATGTTCTCTTGAGGCTTGTTTTGGCCTGACTTGAGTGACTATTTCCTCAAGAAATTGTATAATTTTTTCTGCTATGATCTTAATATGATGGTTGTATGACCTTCTTACATTTTATGTGTTGATTTATCACTTCTCTTTCCATTATTGTGTTCATATATTGTTGCTTCCCCATTTGGGAATATTATAATGGTATCAGAGCATAATATTGGCTCAGCCTGTGGATCTCAGCCATTATGCTATCAGGAGAATAAAAATAAGGAGAAAGAGATCAGAATGATGGAAAAAATGAGTTTAATCTTATCTCTTTTCAGATCTAAGAGAGACCTCACCAAGGAGGTCAAGAAAAGAAAAGCGGAAAAAACAATGAAACCACACTAGGGTTTCAAGATGAGGAAGGTCCATGTACTTCCTATCAGCAGAAGAAAGGTTCGGTAGTTCATAGAGCTCCAAAGAAACATGTTATTCCCTTTTATTTTGAAGAAGAAGACAAGAGGCATGGAGATGGAGGACACTTAGATCATGAGATTCTAAGTGAGTATCTTGCAAAATATAAGTCTCAACCTAGAGATTTCAAGGAGAATCTAACTCTCCCACAGTTCATTCAGCTCAAAGAAGAAAGGAGACCTTGTAGCAATAGAAGAATAAAGGGAAATAGATTTATATTGTCTACCTTTGATGGGTCATCCTCATGCACAATAAGATCTTGGGGAATGAATTTGGATGCATTTTTCCTGCTACATCCAGTAGTAGAGAAAGAGGCTATTGAGATTGAAGCGCTGCACCTTGAGGTTGAAGCAAACATTTGCTGGTTCATCCATTTGATTCATGCAAGAGTGACTGCATATGTAGATTTTACTCAAAGGTTGATCAAGAAATTTGACAAGAAGAAATCATAGGAGAAGAGGCCTTCACCACCACTTGCTGCAAGAGCACTTGCATCAGGAGAAATAACCCTTGCATATTTGCAAAGTGGTCTTGATCTCTTGACATATAGAGTCCCATGCACCATTCTGGAGATGCATGAGGAAGAGGAGACTTATACCAGCTCTTAAGCAGCCATCATCATCAGTAGTTGGGGAAGTCATCACACCGGAGGATGGAACCCTTGTAGCAGTACAAGAATTTTCCAAGCTTTACCGAGGTATGCACATATTTCCATTTCTTGTTATTTCATCACATCATATGGAGGACTATGGAAACATGTTGTCAAGGCAAATGCATGGCCTAGGCTCAATGCACATTGCTGATTTGTAGCAACAGACTATCACTACGCTAAGTACCCTTGATTTATTCAAGGAAGAGATATATAGTCATCCTAGTATATCATTGTTGAGTTGCACACAACTCTTGGGGTTGGAGTGTAGGATTTTGGAGGATGGGATGAAAATTGTCCCGAGAAGAGCAATGCAGAACTATATGTTCAGCATTGAGCTTAATCTTGAGACAGCATATGCACCATTATGGAGATCAGCAGTGCTGTCATTGAGTAGTAGTGATGAGTTGGGGGCCCAACCATTATTGGAGCATTCCAATGACCTTTCTACATGTATAGCAGAGGATAGGCAGATGGTTGATGGAGGACATCTTATGAGGGATGACATCTTCCATTATTATGATGGTTACTTCAGGATGAGCATTACACAGCTCAATGAGAAGAATTTTCCTGCAACATACTTGGATCCTTATGGATTCAACATGCTCATTGATGAGTGGTCTTCACTTGGATATCTCCAAGTGATTTCATTTCAACATCCCATGAAATGCAAAGAAAGAAATCTGATTTGGGAGGATGGTATTCTCCATTGGAGGAGTACCAAGATAGATCATGGTAGGAAACACCCACATTTGGAAGAATGGGTGTGGATGGTGAGCAAGAGGTTGGTGAGCCACTTGCATATTTATGACACAGGGCAACAGGAGGCATGGTTGCGTTGGCTACTCTTGAAAGAGTTTGGCCATCATGTGACATATCCTTCTTCAAAAGGTATGTTGGTGGATGGAACTTGGCATGGCACTTGCATCATATGGCAGCAAGGATTTTGGGTGTATTGGGGTGATGTGATATCTTTCATGTCAACCACCATGTTGTTGCTCAATAGTTTAGATAGTGATGGTGTGGGGAGGCAACAAGAGTTGTTGTTGCTTTGGCTACTCTTGCGAGAGTATGGGCTGATTTTCTCCCATACTTTTCATGATGTTGCAGGAGTAAGTGATGGCACAATCATGGTGCAAAAGGGTTACTCCTTAGCCTTGAAGGATCAGGAGGTACTTCCACTTTGGAAGGAATCTCCCATATATAGAAGCATTATGGTAGATGAATTTAACATTTGGCATGTCAAAGAATGGAGCTATGAGATGATAGGAGCCTTATTACAAAGGCCAACAACGTAGTCACTTGGGATCTTGGGTTTGTTGGTGGAGTGTTCCCAGGATCACTTCACATATGATGCACTTGATGAACAAGTAGGAGATGAGAGTGATGGAGTAGTGGATGGAGACATCTATTACCATGATATGACCTTCTTGACTTGGATCTCCAAGCATAAGGAGAATGCTTTGCATGTAGCACATGGTTCATTTTTTTTCATGGAGATATGTCATACCACTATGGAGGGCTCATTCATGGATCTTATTATCAACCTACTCTCAATACATGGTAAGAATTTTTCTTTTGCACTAATTGATTATCTAACACAGTATTTTCATTCTCTTACCATTTCTATACAATGCATTGCTCCACAAGAGGGCAAGCCTCTATTTGAGCTTCATGGTCACTTTGGGACCAACATCTATGATGGAGATAGCCATTTCTTGTATGTATTTGGACAAGTTTTGTACTATTTCTTGTATGCTCAGTTGATATGCAAGGACATTTACTATTTACTAGTAGATGTGATGACATGCACAACTAGCAAATTGTTTGTAGACAACTTGACATATTATGTTCTGAAACAACAGTTATCAAAGTTGCGTTGTAGCAACTTGGGAAACAGTTGGTACCTTCCAGCACTACATGAAACCTTCAGTATATTTCTCATCTGGATGCCATATGGTGAATATTTCCTATTCATCACATATGGATTGGTTTGGGCCAACATGATTCATGAGTCTAGAGAGAGGATTTTTGAAGATCCAGTTTTCTTCTTGCCTCTTGAAGACAACATTATTGCAGCCCAAAATCAACAGCTACTCTACACTTATCATAAGTGGAGAGAGAAACAGCATGGGTTAGAAAATTTGGTCTATCAAGTTCAGCAATGCAGCCCACCTACTTTGCAGGAGCCTAAGGTGGAGGAGTATTTCTATGAGTTACCATTTTGGAAGGTGACTCATTTTGTATGGATGATAGCTTGGGGATGGGAGCTTCACATGGGAATGATGGTTCCAAATATATTTATATTACATGCCTCAAGAAGGCCTCTAGACAGCATATTATTGCCTCCGTGGGTATTTCACTTTTTCATGATGATAGTTATTTGGGATTGTCACCAAAAGCTAATTTGCATACTTAGGAGGAGCAACTTGGAGACTTATTGATGAAAGAGAATCTTGTTCTTTGGAGGAACTTATAATATGAGGATGCTACAGGAGGAAGAGGAGAGGCTCTTCAGTTCTATCCTTGCATGTTGCTTGAGGACAAGCAACATTTGGGAGGGGAGGACTATAATATTCCTAAATTAGCACACAGCTAATTGGAATATTAAATGTTGATTTTTCTCTTAGATAGAGGAATAAGAGGGTATGGGGACCCATAAATCTCCTTAGTAGGAATAAAATGCACTCCTAGTGTGAATGGAGGTCATCTTAAAGCTATATTGAAGACCCTTATATGTGAAAAGGGGCTAGAGCATGAAGACTGGATCAACTTTGACCAAATCAAACAGCGTTGTTATGGAGGAGTGGCATTTATGGTGGGACAGCTCAGTTTTGGAGGGATATTGATTGCATGGAGGTATTGACCTAATTGAGTGGGTACAAGGGTGAGGAAGCTCATCACTTATTTAAGGAAGAGGATGGCAGCCATATGGGAGTATGTTTTGGATTATTATTTTGTATATGGTATGTTTAGAGTTGTTTCTCTCTTCAGCTGCTTAGCTAAGATTGCAGTGCTATCATAGTCTTGGGAATTGTTGTGTAGCGGTGTTCTTTATATTTCATGTACATGTTCTCTTGAGGCTTGTTTTGGCCTAACTTGAGTTACTATTTCCTCAAGAACTTGTATGCATTTTGCTGCTATGATCTTAATATGATGGTTGTATTACCTTCTTACATTTTATGTGTTGATTTATCACTACTCTTTCCATTATTGTGTTCATATATTGTTGCTTCCCCATTTGGTAATATTACATAGAAATTTTTTACAATATGGAGGATATGCCTGGATGGATAGATCTTCGAATTCTACTCTGACACCTATCATAACTGAAATCACTAAGTTAAAACAGAAAAATGACAGCTATCCTGAAAGAAAACAACTCTGAATAGGACTCTATCTCCTATTTATACATTCCTTTATCCTATTAGTGAAAGAGTTACATAATGGTTACATGATGAATTTCACATGATCGAAGGAAAAATCACCAAGTTCACCACCACTTTACATCTTTAAAGCACCCCTAGATCTGTGGAACATAACCCTGCTTTTTAGGAATGGATGACCTTCTCTTTTAAACTTTCTTTTGACTGATGAGCTAGCTATGTGGCACTCCCTTTGAGTCATGAATATCTACTAATAAGGTCCTCTGACATGTTGGAGGTCTCCATCTGGCCGATGTACTGTCAAGGTGCTCAAAATCCTTCAAAAATTACTCCCTACGAAAATAGGGCAGTTTTAGGCAGTTTCTTAGCGAGTTTTAGTAGCATAGGAAAAATGGTTTTCCATCTAAATTTTTGACTTATTTCAAGTTGCAACACCTTGATTATGTCATGACACCTTGAAAACCATTGATATCCCTCCATAAAACATGCCAAAACTGAGTTTTAAAGCAAAAAAACACCTACAGGAATTTTCATAGCGTATTTCTGGCCTCAAGCCTAAGGTACGCTACGAAACTATGTAAAAAACCAGAAAATGCTATTTTCAAGGTGGTCTCCAGCTGCAAAATTTGGGTTATCTGCATGTTATGAACCTCCTAAAACATATTCCATCTTAACTTATTACTCCTGTGGTGTTTCCTCCTCATTTACAATCAGTTGACTAATAGGCTCTTCTACCACTGTCATCTTCAATCCTTTCTTTTCCAATTCCATATGAATCAAATCCAATTGCTCCTGCAAATCTTCCAATTTTTCCTTTAAGGATTTGTTTTTGGATTGTAAGTGAAAATTCATCCTCCTAACATGTTTAACTTCCCCTCTCAGTGGCTGAGTCCGTTTCATCAACTTCTCTGTATTGTCCAAGGTTTTTGAAACACTTGTGACTTGATCTTCCCAGATTTTCTTCATTTTCTCAAACTTAACTTTCTCAACTCTGTGCTTATTTTCCTCTTGCTTCAAAGCTGATATCTCTTTACCTACCTCCTTTAACTGCTCTTTAAGGATTTCAATTTCTGATTTTTCAATAATTTTCTCTTTACCTTTTCTTTGTTTGATATTCAGTTCTTCTTTTGCAGGTGAAGACAAATATATAATGTTTGGTGGCTGGGTAGTTTCATTAATCTTATCAGTCTCTTTACTTCTTTCCATGACCTTCCTTGCATGTCTGGTCATTGGCTTCCTAGGTTGAAAAATGAAACCATCATCATCACCTGCAAACTCTAATTTTTTAGTTGTCTTACCTTTATTCAACTTTCTTCCTCCATTCTCAATGTCTTCAGCTTGCACAATGGGTGATTCTTCAATGTCAATTGCATGCAGGATATCCTCCAAGTTTCCATTAGCCACTGTCTGGATCCTAGTAACTCTCTTGCAGCCTTGTTTGTTGACTATCTTCTTTTGTTTTACAGATGTTGATTTAGGTGTGTCAATATTCTGCAAAGGCTCTGCTTCCATGCTCACTGGTTTTGGAGGAGATGATCTATTCCCTTCTTCAACTTCATCTGCCACAACTGGTGATGAAATTTTTCTAGGTTTAAAGCTTTCTTAGGAGTGACAGCATAAATTTCATAACCAATCATGAACAAGAAGGAAGTCCAATCTCTGTCTAATCTCTTCAATTCCTCTAACACCAATAGTTATTCAAACCATGATGAAAAAGAGAAGTTTCATTGCCCTATGTTTTAATTTTAACCTTATCTGACATTTTCCCTAGACTTCTTGTTAAACACCATGTTAAACACACACATGGTGTATGAGAAGAATAAACACACACACACAAGAGACTCAACACAATGAAGGATAAGCGTGAGGCTTTCTTATTTTTCCATTATACATGATGTAAATTTATAATACAATGGTGTGACTCTTGGTTTCATATTCCAAGGTCACTTGGACTCCATTGTGACTTTTCTCATTCCACAACTACCCATGTAGGATTAGGTGTTCCAACATCCCCCCTTAATCCGAAGGGGTATGTGTGAGACCAAGAAAAGAGTTGTAATACAAATCTGCAAAGTATACATGGAAGCACTTGGGCTGAATCAACTCTTTGAAATGTTGGAAAAAAGAGGTGGTTTTAGGATGACCACAAACACTGGAACGCAAAACTTGTTGCAGTTCCCGGAACTCTTCCAAAACTGGCAAGAAGTTGAAAGCTTCTGCTAGAGGAATTGTCCCTCATAAAAAAGGGAGACCTTCAACCTAAAAGAAGGGAGGTCTACTACCTGTGATGGTTTTAGGATTACCAACAACTCTGGAATGCTTTGAAACATTTCCTGGAACTCAACCAAAGCTGGCAAGAAGCTGAAGGCTTCTGCTAGAGGAAGTGTTCCTCATATATGAAAGGGAGACCTTCGACCTAAAAAAAGGGAGGTCTACTACCTGTGATGGTTTTAGGTTATCCACCAACCAAAGATGATGGTTTAAGGTTGTCCACAAACCGAAGGCATGCTCATGGGCATCCGTGTCTCTGGCTACATCTCTGAATCTGGAATGACGAATTGTGGCTCAGGCTCGCTTGAACTGGCGTCGGGCTTCGTACATGACCACCACTCGTCGTGACAAGGTGAGATGATGGCAAAAACTCAACTGCAAGTTTGCTCAATATTCGTGAACAAGTTCTAACATGTGTCGTAAACATCTTCTTGGCTGCTGATGCCCATTGCCAAGAAGCGATCCATCCAAGATGAATCTTTGTTCTTGCAGGAGGCTTGTTTCTGAAACATCTGTCTGAAGAATGAGTGTGCTGACCACAGTGCTTGCATGGATGAAGATCAAAACAGTGATCTTTCATATGGCCAACTCGATCACAGTGTTGGCATTTTACAATCTGATGTTGTTGTGGAACAGGATCTGGAACAGCTGCAGGTGAACTGTCATAAAGAAATCCGGCACTCTGAAATTGAATGGGCTTGGAGTAGTCCGGAATATGAAAGGACACATCCTTGTCATATCCAAGACCAGTTCTGTGCTTGTTGTGGACAAGCTCTTCCCAAGGTCTGATGATGGGCTTAGGAAGTGTAGGTTGGGCTGCTGCATATGCATGTACATATTCTCTAGTACAAGGAACTGAATGGGAATCAATTGCAACTTTACTGACTTTCTTCTAATGAAAGTCCTTCTCAATCTTATGAACAGAAACAGGTTCAGAATGGTGACTCTTTTGCTGAAGTTCATCTTGTTGGAGCTGAGATTCCAACTGCAAAAACTCAATTTTTTCTTGTGCATCTAGCAAACAACTTTGAATGTTACAAAGAGCATCCTTGCTTATTTTTATCATGTCATCAACATTTGAATGAATGAGGTTATTCAAGAACTCTAATGCCTCATTGATTTTAGCCATTTTTCAACAAATTATGCTTAACAAATGAAAGGGTGTCGGCTTCAACCGAAAATGCACCCGTTTACAATGTGATTCAACAACAAATACAAATGACTCCAAAGAATTTCCAAATATGGAAATGTCAAAATACAAAGTGTGCTCCTCAAATGATGGAGGGAAATCAACAATTTTTCAACAACTCAAGTACTGATTCCAACTATGAATGAAGAGTCAAATTCCACTCAAAATACAATGTTAGCTCAATACATATCTCTGCAAAATATTTGTAAATGTGTAGCTGAAAACACATGCAAGAAGCCTTTGAGGCAGCTGAATTTTCCTTCAAATAGCTGTTTTGAAAATGACGGAAAACTTGTCTTTAACTGTCAATTTCTTCAAAAAATCACCCTCTTGTATATGCCACAAATCACACAATGTCAAATCTGCACTTTTCTTCTATGTATAGTCCATGTGCTCACATGTCATTTCTTCAATTCTGTTGTTCATATCTCTCTTTTTTCTCTTTCTCTCTACCTCTCTCTGCTATTTTTTTTTTTTTTTAATTAATTAAAAATTAGAATTAATTAAAAATGGGAGGGGAATTAAAAGGGAAAGGTATTAATTTAAAATGGGATTAAAAAAGGATTATAAAAATGGGAATAAAAAAGTGGAGGGAAATGAAAAGGGGTAGGGATTATTATGTGAGAGGGAGGGGCGGATTTATAATGAGAGGGGGTAGGGATTATTATAGAAAGTCGAAATTTATTTTGGGAGGGGGGGGTTAACTATATGGTGGGGGGGTTTTAAATTAAAAAATTTAAAAACTAAATATGAGGAAGTCGAATAGCAGTGGGCAGGATGTGGGAAAGGGGATGAGGGGGCGGCAAGATCTATGTGGGAGGGCCAAGAGGCCAGCACAAGTGAGAGCAGTCGTGGAGTGATTTCGCAGGTCGGAGAGGGGACGGTTGGGCGTATAACGCAGAAGTGGTGGTCGTATATGTGAGGGCCGAGGAGCAAATGTGCGTTTGCAGGTGCGGTCGGGGGAGCGTTGTTAAGGGGGCGTGGGGAGGGCCGACGCAGCGGCAGGGAGGAGTGGCTGGGCTTTAGCGCGATGGGTAGGGCGTAGGGGTATGGGTAGGGCGTAGGGGTATGAGATGCCACGGATTTTGGGTAGGAAAGTCGAGAGGGGAGTGAGGTATTAATATAATGGCGTTGATTGCAAGGGGGAGCGGATAGGAGGGCCGAAAGGCCGTAGATTTGTTTGAAGCGGCGTTTGGTGTATGCGTTAAGCAGATGTGTATAGTGTATAGTGCGTATGAAAGGGCAGCGCTGAGTGTTGAGAGGTGAGTGTGCAGCGAGTGGAGTAGCGGTGGGGTGAGGTGAGGGCGCAGTGCGTTGGAGAGTGTATGCAGAAGGGGAGGGCATATGGCTAAATGCAGGTAGGCTGTGAGAGATGTAAGGGGTTGAGAGATTTTTCGATGTGTAAGGAATTGGTAGATTTCAGAGATAAAGGGGAGGCCGAAAGGCCAAGTTGCAGAAATTTTTTTATTTATTTTTTTTTTTTTTTTAATATAACAGCAGAGAGTAGGAGCAGAAATATTTTCTTCTTGCAGGAATTTTACAAATGTACAGCAGTACAACTTCAGAAATTGCAGAGAAAACTCAAATTTTTTTCTTCAAAAACTGAGAACTTTTCTTCAAAAAAGTGCAGAGGGCCATATAGCAGCAGAAAATTGGAGAATTTGCAGAGTTAGAGATTTGCAGAAAACTCAGAAATCTCAGAAATTTTCCAATGAAAACTCAGAAATATTTCCAGTAAAAACCCAGAAATTTCTTCAAAAACCCTCTTTAAACTATTTTCCAACAGTTCTCCAAAATGGTGCAGAATTTAAAATGCAGAGATTGCAGAAAAAATGAGTAGTGAGAAAACCTTCAGATGCACAATGCTGCCAATTTCTGAATGCTGCTCCTCCTTCAAACCAATTTATGAATGCTACTCTTTCTTCAAACCAATTTCTGAATGCTGCTCTTTCTTCAAAACACTTTTGAATGGCGGAAAAAACTCTGCTGCAAAACCTCTCTAAATGCTGCAAAAATGTCAAGAATTTTGCAGATATGCACAGGCCATAAACACAAATGGCTCACTCAATTTGGAGCAGGGCCAGCAATCGCCCGCTCTGATACCGTGTTAAACACCATGTTAAACACACACATGGTGTATGAGAAGAATAAACACACACACACAAGAGACTCAACACAATGAAGGATAAGCGTGAGGCTTTCTTATTTTTCCATTATACATGATGTATATTTATAATACAATGGTGTGACTCTTGGTTTCATATTCCAAGGTCACTTGGACTCCATTGTGACTTTTCGCATTCCACACCTACCCATGTAGGATTAGGTGTTCCAACACTTCTGTATAAATAAAAAGGCAAGTCAAGTGACCACTTACCCACAAAATGCAGAAGAAGCCGACGGTGATAGGAGTAGACCATGTGAAACCTTCCTTCATAGGTAAAATACTTCTGGATGATCATCGATTGAATAGTTTTCCTTCATGAAACTCCTAAGGATAGCATTTGTCAGATCAATTTCACTGTGTTCTTGCTTGATGAACTCTTTTCAATCCTGCATTGTAAATTTTATGCCTTTAAACCATTGTTCCCATCCTCTAGGGATTCCTGTTGCTG
The DNA here is from genome assembly GCA_034641835.2 of Pinus albicaulis. NCBI lineage: Eukaryota > Viridiplantae > Streptophyta > Pinopsida > Pinales > Pinaceae > Pinus > Pinus albicaulis. The sequence continues at coordinate 237,365,252 of CM076583.1, read as the reverse complement.
ATGAGATGGTCTTTGGTGTCACTGTAAGGTTCATAATTCCAAATTTTGAAGCTTTTCCTATTAAGTTAGTAGCAAAATCCTTGGAAACCTGTAGATGAAAGCCCTGCAACCTCTAACAGAATTGTAAGCAACCAGTTCTTATGAAAACCTCCATGGCAGTTGGGTCTTCATTAAGTAAATTCATGTCCATGGGCTCATACCTGTGGCAATGACCACCTTTGTTTGTTTCCTTCTTGCAGCCATGGGTGCTTTATATCTTCACAGCCTCGCTTGCTTGATGACAACTGCAAAGTTTAAAATTGCCAACAACCTGATTCGCTCGATGAAGAAGCTCTCTAGAGATTGAATTACATGCAAAGATAAAGCGCAATCTGACAAAAGGCTAATTGGGGTAAGGTTTTATGGTTTAACTGATAGCTCATGCTTTAATCATGACACATACCTTCCAAAAAGGGTAATGATGACCTCAGACACGACTATGTACCTTCGAATTAACCATAACAGACTTGAATGGCCTCCACCCTAACTCCTCCTATCATAGAATGACACTTCATAGCGAATTTGACAAGACAGGTTAGAAAACATATTTTCATAGCGTAGTTAGTTTAACCTCTGACAGATTCACTACGAAACTATTAGGCAGTTTCATAGCGAAACCCGTTGTTTTGTTGTATAAAACGCTACGAAAATTTGAAAAACTGACAAAAGCGCCTTTTTTATTTTAAATGCATGGGGAATGAAAACTGACACCAAATGAGGACTGATGTGACATGAAATGACATAAATGTAAGTTACCATGGAACTTAGGATAGGCTAAAAATGTAGAAAAAATGAAATTTTCCTAAACCAACTTGAAATGGCTAAGGAGACCTTATCCTTTTGATGAGTGAACTATACAACCATGTTATGTAATGTTTCACAAATTTATGAGTGATAATGCAAACCATCCATATTAGCTTCCATTCCATCCATATTATCTTCCATATTTTCATTTAAACCATTCATCTCACCTTTTAGTTCATCTTTGGCTGCTCTTTGTGAGAGAAAAATTCATTGCACTTGGTCCCGTAATTTTGAGATATCATAATGCAATTCTTCCTCTTCATGCATCATATTAGATATTTATGAGGGATTAATGGGTGTGGAATTATTTTTTTGGGAGGAATTTTATAACCCAATATTGATATATATGCTTCAATATTCCTTTGGAATCACTTCAAACTAATTTTTCAAACAAAAGTTATGCAATTTAAAAAAAAAAATGCACACATTTTTCTTGCTTTTGGGAACTCGATAATGAAACGGTTGTATCTATGTGATTTAGGATCTCCAAGATTTGAACTTTAGTCCTATAGTATCGATTTGATTCTTCTTTGCAATGTTATAGTTCAGACCCAATTTGGATTCTTCAAAATAAAGTTATGTCAAATCTCCCATGATGACCTCATTATGGACTGATTTAGTAGAGCGAAGTTGTAAGGGATGCCACGTGTCACTTTTTAAACATTCATCTCTTAAATTGATACAGTAAAAACTAAATTCCGTACACTTTCGTCCTATTTTTATAGAATTCAAATATGATGCATAAAATGAAATTTATGACGATTTTCCCTCAGTCACTTGTTTGAGACTGAATTTTGGAGCCTGCAAAAAGCCTAATTTCCTCATATCATATCTCCAAAATTATAGTGAACCAAGCTCTGAAATTCCTGTATGAAGTTAATCACAATTTCTACTCCACGTGGTTTCAATTTTAGTTTCTGAAGCTTAGTAAAAAAAATGTTTTAGAAAAAATTCCAAGATGTCCTATTTTAAGAAGTGAAACCCTAGAATCCAAAGCTTTGATACGAAATGTTATGCAACCAACTCACAAAATAGAAGAAAAGATAGATCAAAGACTTAAAAATTATCCACTTTGAGGGGGAAACCTCCTTTAAAATACATAAATGAACAATTCTTGGATGATTCAAATGACAAAACCTAATTTCTATATATAGGTGTCTAAGAGGTCACAAAATAATCAGAGCCGACATAACAATAATAATGTAAGGGCACAACAATAACAATAGTGGGCTTATATGGGGAACAATAATAAAAATATGGAGACTACATGGGCAAAAAAATAACAATAAGGACCTAAACTAACAATAAAAATAAAAGGATACACTAGTATTATAGGGACCTAACAAAGATATTTCTCGTTTGGATGCCTTAAGTTATCAAATACTTTGCATGATTTGGGGGTTGAAGGGGAAATAATACCCCTCTTATCTTTGGTGTAGGTTTATTAAAGTTTCCTTTGAAATTCAACCTACCTGAGAAAATTATTGGTACTCCTTCATAAATGCATAAGTTTATTAGAATCACATGATTCAATCATTCAATCATCTCACTATAGTAAATGCAAAAAAAAACAAGATTTTTATATTAACCATATTAAATATAGGTCTTTTAGTCCATAAAAAAGTGTCATTTCATCAAAATTTCGCTTCAAAGTCCAACAATCAGGAGGCCCATCATCATCCCCTAACTGAAAATCTCGTACACCCTTGTGCAACCCAAAACTGCTACCTGTAGCTCATGTTATCATTTTTCTACCTCAATCTTATTTTTATTTTCATGCTCCTCTAAGGTCATATGTTACAAATTTGGTAATTGCACCCTTTACATGTACCCTACATCCTTTTCCACCTTCCCCCATTCTCCTTCCTTTTCTTCATCTAGTTCTCCTATAGGTATGAGATGTAATACTATACTGGGATTGAATCTAAGCCCGATCCACTTAACCTTGATTCTCATCAAGGACTCTTTGCACACTTGTGCCCTAAATAGACTAGCTTGTAATTTATGATGAGAGTGATGATTTACCCTCTAAATATTATGGTACTCAATTTCATTTGGCATGATTGGAAGGCCCCTTCCCTCGAATGTCTGATGGTGTCCTCAAAATAGGAAATTTCTCATCTTTATTTTTCTTCTCGAATAAAGAGACATAAATGAGAGGTTAGGGCCACATGGCTATGAAAAACTCCTCAAGCTTGATGACTTATATCATAAGCCACAAGTTTTTACCTACATATTCTTATATGCACTTCTAAAAATTAATTGCTCTCATCTCTTCATGATGGGTCTAGGATCATAGGGCTCCAATTTAGACTTTCCCTACATGTGTATTAGGTGATTGTTTGTAGGAATTATATAATACAAAGTTATGAAGTTAAATTCATTGAAGGTGTGCCTCCTCTTTCTCATTACTCTCTTGATAGGTATTTATGAACACCCTAGGATATCCACCTTGAAGAGAGTTATTTGGCTATCCTGACAATCTGTCATTTATGCCACTACTCATTGATGAAAAAGGTATAAACCTTGGCTACCTATATGAATTTGATCATGTCCTCTAACAACTCTACTATATTGGTTATAGAGACCTCCATGAGCTCAACACTTTCACTTTGCTTGGTTAATTCCTTCTTGGTATTAGCCAGCTCTTCCTTTAAAGAATTGTTCTCATTTTCCAATAACTTCCTACTCTCCATATTTTGCATTTTCATCATCTATAATTTTTATTTTAGCTTTAAACATTGTTGTTCCAATTCAAACACTTTTCTTCTCCCACCCAGATATATTTCATTCTACTACTCTTAACATATACTAAAATTTCCATATGAGGGTTCTTATAGGTCAATTTGGGCATCATCCCCCATGACCTGGTCAAACTAGAAATCATCCCTAGGACTAATGAAATAGGGTCTATCATCCCCTTATATTTCAATTGCTATATGCCCTAAGACAAGAATAATTCCTTCATGGCTTCTATTGTGATATTTCCAAGGTTTGAGGTATATGTTATATCACTTGTTTACTCACCAACGCAGCCTCTAAAGGGACTAACTGCGTTGCAATTCCAAATCCTCCATTCAAGGGTGCACTGCAGTGCACTTCCCGACATTCAAGAGTGCATTGGACACCTGGGAGTAGAATTCTCATTGTTCCAGGAATCTCCACATGGCCAGTGCCTTCTAGAAGAGTCCGTATGTGTCGAAATTTGAATCCAAGTGTCCATCTAACACCTCTAAACTTGGGAACATGTATTTCCTATTATTAGAAAGTCATTCATTGAGAAACTACCATCAGTTTCCCTATAAATTGAGCACTCATTATAGTTCTAGGGAAGGAATAAATTTGGTAAATTTATGTTTTTGGATTATCATTTGAGAGAATGAAAGTACTGATATGTTGTTGGTATGATGTTGGATGTGATGAGGCTGGAATGAAGCTGGAGTTGGTTGGCAACAAATCAATCATTGGTTGTAACCTTCCCCTTCTACTCTTTAATAAATATTGTTGTTCATTTTCCCATATATATGTCTCTATTTCTTGTGCAATGGATTCTCGAATGATATATGTATTTCATATCTAATCGATTTGATGGAGTAAGATAAGTAGATATCTGTATATTGCATGTTGTTTGATGTTCTTTGTTGGTGTTTGCAAGAATCGATCTGGCGATTTGGGTTGGATTGAGAGAGATAGCAACAACAACAGAAGGAGAAGGAGGAGCGATTGAATCACAAGTAGGCTCTTTCACCATTCTGTATATCTTCTTGTTTTAGAGAAAGTGATAGTAATTATTTCCTCTGTTGTTATAAGTGACTAGCACCACACTTAGGGAATTTGGTTTATCCGTAGATCACAATTCCGCATAAAAAATTGGCGACTCCGCTGGGGAGTATCCTATCATTCTTAGTGTTTTTTCCTCTTCTTAGCCTCATCAGTAGCATCTACTTTCAGTTATTAGACATTTGAATGAAATAATTGCATCAGAAATGTGTTCTGCTTCTTGATTTTTCAATCCCTGTAGCGCCCAACGCATTGTTGGTCAAGACACAGTGCACTGTCTCCCACTCAGGGGTGCTCTGAAATGCACTTTCTACCCTTAGAGACTACGTTGGACCCTCAACCAACCAAATTCCATCTAAATTTTTCATTGCTATCATTCTCATCCACTTGTTTGTTGTATTCTCAATTGTCTGATACCTCTTAGAGACCAATAAACTTTCTTGATTCTTCCTCCTTTGAAAAGTAAATCTGTTCAATGTCTCTTTAGTGTTTTTCTTTATCGTTGAAAAATAAAATTCAAAGTATTTCAATCCTCATTTCCTGTAGCAAAATTGTAGTTCCATTCTTCATTTTCCTAAAAGAGAAATTGTTGTTTCATTCTTTGTTTCTCAAAGAATAAAACACTTCTTTTATTGATTTGATGGTTATAGTTTCCTTTATTGCATTCACATTAAGGGAGCTGAAAAGAAAAACATGCATGTGCATATAGTGAATTGTGTGTGTTGCATAGGAATAAGTTAGGAAAGCTACATTTTAGTTTGTGTTCATTGTTGTTTGCTCTAAAATTGATTTATCTTTCCCTTAGTAGCTAGGATTTTCATTGAAAAAGATAAATTGAAAATTTTTCTTATCATTTAGTTTACATTTTTAGGAATTTCCATCACATCATGTGGTTAACCTCAAAGACAAATTTTTAAACAAGATCAACATAAAATTTACATCAATTTTCCTAAGAAAGCATTGGAACATTAATGATAACATTTATAAGTTCTAGGCTAGAGACGTGTTTCAGCATCATTAAACATAGCAGTTGTCGCTAACTTGTCTGTGATACATTCTAAGTGTGCTACCTCACTCCACATATGTAAGTATATCAAAGCTCATCCATATAACTTCGAGTATATAGGGCGGTGTTCTAATACAAAAAGTATAAGGGGGTTCTCTCACTGTCCGGTTTCGCATTAGATAGCGCTAATACAGACTTGGGCCTCCACATACCTTCAGGTATATTTTGAAGGACAACTAAAAGTTTCTATCCATCCATAGGTAACCGAGTCGATCACCTTGTAACTTGTGATACACTGAACACATTGCATGCCCGTACTTCTTGGTTCGCGAGGAGGTATTCTGCAGTTCACAATTACTTGGTAAACCTTTTTCCTAGAATTACCCTTTTATTTTGTTTATTTTCTTTTTTTCATAAAATAAATCAGTCATTGTGGAATAAGAACATCCCTTTCCCTGTCATTCGTGTAGAATAGCACTGAAACCACCATTACCACCGGAAGCCATTTCTGGTCGACGAAGGCGACATCGTTCTACTAAATCTAGTACTATCAGTACCTCTGGTGCAACATCATCCTCACATATACTAGAGTCGTCTCGAGTTATTTCTACAAATCCTGGTTCATCTACTGTTTTCAAGATGGAGTCCTCACAGCTACCTATGGTCACGATCCATCCAATCATTGAGACTATACCTCTTGAACCCGACGTTGTTCAATTGGAAGTTTATTCGGATCCTGTCGTTATTTTTCCAGAACATCTGAATCCCGAAGTCGAACAACCGAAATTTGTTCCTGTATCGGTTGCCCCATAATCTATTGTAGCCATTGAGTCTCCCATATCGCGTAGTCAACCTCCTGAAATATACTTCGGGCCTAATGGAAAAATCCTTCCACCTGTTTTGGTTTTGATTGAAGAAATTCCACAAGACAAAACACCTTCGACTCCAACCCATTTTGGATCGGATTTTTATCTTTATGAGACTTTTCCTTAATCACCCCACACTGCTTTCTTTGATCCTGTGTCTATTCGAGTTCCCGTAGATCCTGTAGGGTACACATTGGGTCGTATAACCATGCCTGAGCCAACATCTTCGGTTGTACCATCTATTCCAATTGTGACAACACCTTCTCTTGCTACCCCATCGATGTTCACAACATCACCAAGTCACATTTATATGGTGGCCCTTCTGTCCCACTTGGTTACCAATCTTTATCTGAAACATTCTCTGGTGCATCCTCAAACCCATGGACTTCACCAATGTCATCATCTCGTATTCTATATGGTACATCTCTAATGAGTACTGAACATCTTGATCCTTTATATACATCATTAGGGAAATATCAAGTTGGTCCATCTGGGTATATTCCATCCAGTACAATTTCAACGGGACTCACGACATTTGGAGAACAATATTTTCCATCTTATTATACTCCTCATGCTGGGGGAAAACCTATGGACACCCATTTTGACATTACTCCATTGCTATTTTGTAATCCTAATGTTAAAATGACTATTTGTCAGGGGAAACCCACTCTACCCATCCAACCACAAACGGTTGTACAATCATATCAACCGGCTCAACTTGTTGCACCCACATATACTCTGCTTGTTAATACATCCTTACCCTTGTTACAGGCTCAAAGTGTTATACCTCAACCTTCTCAGGTGGGTCATTCAACCCAATACCCTCAATTATTGGGCCCTCAGACTCCAACTCCTTCGGATGGTTTACAGCAACCACCTGTATCCGGAATTATTTATTCACAAGCTATATTACCATATTATGGGATGTCATAGCCACATCCGAGTTATACCTATTCACAACTGAATCCAGGCTATTCAATTTTGGGTTATAATATTGGTGGATAGACACCTTGGCAGCCACAAGCGCAAATGCAACAACCTTCATTTCAACAAGTAACATACCTAGGTTTTGGTCAACAGAATCCTCAAGCGTTTTCTTATCAAAACAACCCCTATCTGGGTTACCAGCAACAGATTCCTTATGCTAGTTCTCAAAGGCCTGTTGCCCAAGAAATTCCATCATACCCTAGTTATGCTCAACCCAACTTAAATCGACAGTTTCCCTTTGTTGCAACTTTAGAATTACCAGATTTAAATTGTCTTACAAACGATCCAATCAGCTATGCTCCTTGGTGGCCAGTTTTTGGAACAGGGTGTCCTAGCCCCAAATTTTTCCAGTTTTGTAATATTTTGTAATATTTAGTCTAGCGGAGGGGGTTTGGGGTGGGTCAAAACCCCTAATGAATTGTAATGGGTGAAAAGGGTAAGACCAAGGGCCCGCAAACCATGGTTTGCAGACCATAGGATAGTGTAGGCTAGCATGATATAAATAGATGAATATGTCGATTCTAGAGGCAGAGGTAATAAGTATAAAAGATAGATACAAACTTGTGGAATTTTGGTCGATTGTCTGGGTAAGGGCTCCTGCTGGCTGTGTGCGCGGTGACCCTGACTCTTGCTGTGTGCGGGCCCCACTGGTTGCGTTCGTGGGCTAGTAGATAAATTCTGTAAGATGGATCTGATCGATAATGAATAAGAAGACCTTTTTCTGAATATTAAATGTTCTGTGGTGTGATTAATGGTTGTGCACTGTATTATTTATATCTGTTCACTTCACACTGATGATCGTTGAGGTGCACGTGGATGCGATAATATATATGATGATAAATGTATAGATCTTGTTAGATTTAAATGTTGTTGCTCCAGTTGATCTATTATTGCATGATTTATAAGCTCTGCTAGAAATATTCTGTTGGCACACAGCTAACGGGTCTCGGTATAAGATACTAGTCTGATCGATCTGGAAGGACCCCCTTCAATTAACTTCCTCTCTCTCAGGGTGCAGAAACCTGGTTCCAGCACCCTTCCATACTACTTCGGGTGAGACCTTAGCCTACGCAAGCAAGTCATTACCGAAAGGGCCAGTATTATAGGGGTTTGTTGGCAAAACCTTAAAGCAGAACCTGGGTCAGGACCCCTCAAGCCAAAAAATGGTTCAGTTTCCAAGACCGGTAGCATTTTGAGAGAGAGATCAAGTAATGCCACGGGGTCATTGGAAACATTTAAAACCTGAGTTATAAGACTGGTTTGAAAAACAGATTCAGGAATTTGCCATAAAATAAAACAGGAGCGAAAAGTTGTCCATAGAAGAGTGGAAAAATAAGTATATTTTTATGGAAGTGCACGAAATCTTCTTTGTATCCTTCGCACACGAGTTGCAAGAGCGGTTAGCCCGACTGGCAGAGTTTCAGACTTGCTGGAAGGACAATCAGGTCACACAGTGGACCCCTAATTTGGTCCGGCAATTGGAAAAAACTGATAATAATATTACCAGGATTGTGGATCATTGGCTTGATAGTATATTGGGTGGATTCATGAAGGAATTTTTCGTTGATTAGTTTGTGTCGTATTTAGAAGCAGAACAGAGGTTCTTCAAAGGATTTAGAGGTAAGTTCCTAAAAACTTTATTGTTGTTGATTAAGATGCTATTGAGCAAAAAAGGTGTCTTGTGTAGCCACATCGAGTGAATGATCCCCGATCAGAATGAGAGCATAACATGAAGTGTTAAATACTACTGGGTTAATCAAGAAGGAGAAATATTGGTATATAGTACCTTGAGGGAGTCATCTGATCATAACCAAGAAGAGGTTGCGCAAAGGGGAACTAGCCCCCCTGCCACACATGCATCAAATCCCCACAAGGGTAAAAACTCTCCTATGCCTCCCCCGCCATCATCAGAGGATGACATGGCTACACACATGAATTTTCCTACCTTCAAGGGTGTAGGGGACGAGGACATGGATCAATTATGGTTCGTAGTCGAATCTGTATGGATCACGCAAAACGTAAACAATGATGTTATCAAATGGACGCAGCTATCCATAACTTTCGAAGGAAGGGCACTGGATTGGTTCATGGGATACATTGGCCAACACAAAAATGCATCCATACAGATATTAAGAATGCCCTAAAACAAAAATTTCGGAAGCCTAAGTCATACGCTCAATGTGTAGTCGAACTAAAGGACTTTAAGCATGGACCTACAAAGTCCATCTGGAAGGTTGACCAACAGTTGAAGAAGGTTATCAATGATGGGGAATTTGTCTACGAATATAAGCAACATAAAGAGTGGTTCATCGCTATGCTACTACCACACTTGCGTGGGCCCATGGGACAGCAAAAGATTGGCTCTCAAGAGGAAGCACTGGAAATAGCCATGAAGTTAAAAGCAGCACTAAGGGATGATACGCAGTTCGCAGCTCTCCAAATCCAGAACCAATTGGAAGTAATGCACTTAGAAATTTAGAGCTTGCAAAACGACCGTGGTAAGGAAACCAGCCCAAAATTTTGGTGCATACGTTGTATGGGACTGGGCCATACTAAGGATCATTGTCCACTGTTATCAAGCTATATGCAGGCTGGGGGTCCAGGATCATTGTCCACTATTATCAGGCTATATGCAGGCTGGGGGTCCAAGCCCTCTACGACCCAGGGAAACGGTTGGCCCTAGGAGTCCTATACTATGGTGTGTTGACTTTCAGGTGGCAGGAAGACACAACATGGATCAATTCCTGCGATTGGGTGCTTATGTACCAGAATTGAAATGACAGTGGTGCAGATTCTGCTCGTTTGTGGGACATGACGAGTAAAACTGTCGAAACCTTGACCTTATGGTAGATAGGGGAAATTTATACAGAGTACAAGTTGACCCCTCATCACCACTGTCTCCTTCGGGACGGGGGGGATCCCCCGCACGTGGAAGGGGAGGAGGAAGAGGGGAGAGTTCTATTTGAGGGCGCAGACAGTTGATCTATTACAACTGTGGAGATGTGGGACATTTTGCATGAGATTGCCCGAACCCGGCATGCCAGTCTTGCAGATACTTCTAGCAGTTCAATCATGTCATTGAATACTTCCCACTAATAATAGTGAAAATGCAACAAAAGCAATAGACACCTACACAGAATGTGAAAAGAGTTAAGGCGGAACCCCGAGACAATGGGCCACGTATCAATGTAATCACGCGCAGCGGCATTTCCACAGGAGGAGCTGAGGAAAACATGGAAACCAAATCATTAATCCAGAAGGCTGAGGACAAAGTGGAAGGTTTAGACCTGAAAAGGGAAAAATAAACTTTCATCGAAGCACAGAAAGAGGTGACTAAAAATGAAACACCTGCTGCAAAAGGAGCGGTAGATCCGAAAGCAAACGAAGCAGTTAAACCTTTCCTCCATGCATGTATGAAGTTGTTGCACAACCAGAAGGTTGTAGAAAATCTACAAGCCCTAATAGAAAACTGCGCAGAAATAATTGCTCCACAGGTCGAGGTGAAAACATTGAATAAGATATACAAAAAAAAAAGGCTAGAATGAGAAATGTGGATGGCTGTGCAGATTGGGAAGTATGAAATGCACCAAGTTATCCTTGAATTAGGCTCGGATGATAACGTCCTACCCAAGCAAACCTAGAAATAAATGGGAGAAACTAAACTAGAATGGTCAACTATTCAACTATTCAACTATGGATGGCTAATCAGCAGAAGATTATACCATTGGGAAGACTGACAAAGGTAGTGGTAGATATTACAGGTGTTAAGGTCCACGCAGATTTTAAGGTAATCCGGATAGTAGATGATGCAGACCCTTACCCTGCGCTCTTGGGTCTAAATTGGGCAATTAACATGGGAGGTATCATTAATATAAAGAGAAGAAGCATGATCTTCGAGAACGAAGGCACAAGGTTAATAGTCCCGCTGGACCCAGCGAAAGGAGAACGGTATACTAAATCAATAGGGGAAGAAGAAGATGTCAATCACATATACAAACTGACTGCCCGAGATGATGACTGGATCAACCCCATGGATGATAGCATGCTATGTTGGGAAAGAGATAGTGATTTCTTGTCCGACTCAGATGAAGAGATCGAAAATTGGCAAAACCGACTGCATGACGTGTCTGCGCTAAGATGTCTTAAAATCACGAAGATCTTCTGATGTATTTCCTCAGAGGTAAGAGAACTGCCCCACTTTGATGGCTCTAGTAATGTTGAAAATTTCCTTGTAGAAATTGAGGCAAGCATTCCTAAGGAATGGTGGTTTTGGGCCCTAGACTTGGCTATGCACGCAACCCCTGCGCGCTAGTGGGAAACTCATAAAGAAACTTTTCGGGACTAGGAAGAATGCCGAAGGATGTTAAGCTGGAGATTCTGTATACCAGCTAATCCACCAATAGAACTCTTCTTGGGGCACGGAGATCCGCGTAGGCACATAACTCACTGGCTAGAAGTATGGAATGAGGCCACAAGGAATGAATGGGTCCATAGATTTCTTCACATGTTGGAACCAATCCCCACCTCCTCATACTTAGACACATAACTACATCAACGCACCAATCATTGGATTACGATGGCTAAAGAATTCGTAAGTAAATTTGGACTAACAGGACGTACCGAGCAAATTGATGAAGCATTGCATGATATAGACACTCTAGTCTTCGGTGAAGCCCGTCCTGAGCAAGAACTTACTACGCCAGCTTGGGATGTGCAATTGCAAGATATCATAAACTGTAGAAATTTTTCAATAGAAGCAAGCGATGAAGATCCTCGGAATATTATGTTCGAAGAATCAGAAGGGGAACGGGTTGTTCTAGGCCCGTTGCTGCAAACAATCGATTTCACCAAACCTCTGAAACTAAAAGAAATCAATATTGGCTCAGCAGAACAACCCAATATGGCCAAGATTGGGGATTACTGGGATGATGGCACGGTGGGAAAAGTCACTGAGCTGCTAACTGAATATCAGGACCTATTCCTGACCAAGTTCTTTGAACCTAAAGGAATCATAGGAGATATGGGAGTCATGAGGATCACTTTGAAGCCCGATGAGTGGCCAGTCAAACAACGGCCCTATCGCCTAAACCCAAAATACAAGAAAAAATTTGAGGAAATCAAGAAAATGGTGGCCGCAGCTATCATTGAACCAGTAGAGCAGTCAGATTGGGTAAGCCCCATGGTAGTCCAGGAGAATAATACTAAAGGAGAAATAAGGATCTGCATCAACCTATGAAAGTTAAATGATGCCTATTTCCACGATCCATTCCCCACTCTGTTCTCCGATGAAATCCTAGATAACGTAGGGGGTCAGGAGGCTTATTCATTTACTGATGGATTCTCAGGGTACCATCATATACGTATTGCACCTAAGGATCGCAGAAAGACAACCTTCACGACGGATTGGGGATCCTTTCAGTATACTATCATGCCCTTCGGATTAAATAATTCCCCTGCCATCTTTTCACGCGTTGTTGTAGCCTTGTTAAAGGATTTCATGCACAAGTTCCTGGAGGTCTATTTTGATGACTGGACGGTGTTTGGATTAGTAAAGAACCATGTATCTAATCTGCGCATGATGTTATACGCTTGCAGGAAACACCAAATCTCGCTAAAAATCAAGAAATGCATCTTATGTGTCCCATTCGGAATTATGTTAGGACACGTGGTATGTCAGCAGGGGCTGATGGTTGACCCGGCCAAGATTGCGATTATCATCAACTTGGAATTTCCGACCATGGAGAAATAGTTGTGCTCCATCCTCAGCAACACAGGTTACTACAGAAATTTCATACAAGGATATGCTTTGATCACCGCTCTGATGGAAAAGTTGTTAAAAAAATATGTTTCGTTCTTCTAGGATGACGAATGCCAGAAGAGCTTCGAGTTGCTAAAAGAAAATATGGTGACTGCACCTTTCCTGGTATTCCCTGATTGGGAAAATATCTTCCATGTCCACGTAGATGCACCAGGGATAGCCTTGGGAGGTGTCTTGGCACAGCCTAGAGAAGGAGATATAGATCACCCCGTGACCTTCGCTAGCAGGAAGTTGTCAAGTGCAGAGTGTAACTATTCTACCACGGAGTGGGAAGGGCTGGAAATGGTATATGCCCTATAAAAATACAAGCACTATTTACTCAGACGGCACTTCAAAATTTTCACAGATCATTCGGCCTTAAAATACCTAGTTAGCATTCGTGTTGTGGGGATTTTTCTAAGTGGTTGTTACTTTTTCAAGAGTATGATTTTTAAATTATTGTGAAGCAAAGAAGTTTGTACGCCGGACTAGATCATTTTTCCATAATCAAGAATGGGGAAGAACTGACTAACTTGGATGATGGATTGCCTGACGCGCAGCTATTTTCAATCAAGGTGATTGATGAGCACGAACTGACTAACTTGGATGATGGATTGCCTGACGCGCAGCTGTTTTCTATCAAGGTGATTGATGAGCACTTTGCCGATATTTTTCACTTCTTGACCATAGGAAAAGCCCCCGATGATTATTCGGTGCCCTAGAAGAAGGAGTTGGTCGCCCACGCAATCGACTTCACTATCATTGCAGGACAACTCTACAAGTTTGGGGCGGATGAAGTATTGCAAAGGTATTTCCTTGAACATGAAAGACCATCTATCCTAGTCGAAGCCCACGAAAGAGTTGCAGGGGGACATTATGCGAGTAAAGCCACTGCATAGAAGATATTAAGGGCTAGGCTCTAGTGGCCCACACTACACACGGACGCTCATACTTATTTTCGGGCCTTCAACACATGCCAACGAACTGGGAAACCCTTACACCGATATGAGATGCCCCTACAACCACAGATGGCCCTGCAGGCATTTGAAAAGTGGGCCATCAACTTTGTAGGCCCCATTAACCCCCCACCCCCTAGTAAGAAGACAGGTGCTCAGTTTATCATTACTACCACAGATTATGTTACCATGTGGGAAGAAGCCAAAGTCGTCAAGGATTGTACTGTGAACACAGCGACGCACTTCATTTTTTAAAATATCTTGACCAGGTTTGGGTGCTCAAGGGTCTTGATGAGTGATAGAGGGACACATTTCATTAATGAAACAATTACGGCTTTGACTGAGGAATTCCAGATCCACCATGCCAAAAGCACCCCATATCATCCATAGGCGAATGGAACTGTAGAAGCATTTAACAAAATTTTGGAACAGGCGCTCACCAAGGTCTATAACACACAACAGAGCGACTGGGACGTATGCATCCCCTCTGTACTCTGGGCCTATAGAACTATGTGTAAGAATCTCACGGGGAAAACACCCTTCCGCATGGTCTATGGGAAGGAAGCTATTATGCATATGGAATACTGTGTTCCCAGCTTGCGCATCTTGGCCTTCACAAATATGGTGGACCCAGACATTATGGAGGAATTCCTAGCACAACTGGTAGCATTGGAAGAAGACCGGTTCATCGCCCAATTCCACCAACAAGTTCAGAAGGCGCGGGAGAAAGTGTGGCATGATCGACATATTCGGCAAAAGGTCTTTTTGGAGGGAGAATTTGTCCTATTGTACGATAGCAAGTTTTCAAAACACCCGGGGAAGTTTCGAAAGCACTGGTTAGGTTCGTATATGGTCAAGGAAATTACCAATGGAAGTGCTTTCAGATTGGCTACACTGCGCGGCAACTCCTTACCAGGATATCTTAATGGGAGTCGACTAAAGCCCTATCGAGACTCCTCGGTGATGATCAAATGACTATATGGTTGGAGTAGCTGGACCAAGGAAACTGCACACAGGGATGGTATGTAGGAATGGATGTGCAAGGATGGTGCGCAGAACTGGGAGTAAGGGTGGGTGCGAGACAGGAGCAGGTGTTGTGCGTAGTGGAAAAAACTAGTCTTTGGGATGGAGCGAGAGCATGGAAAACCACGCTTCCCGTTTGATGAAGCAGGTAACTGGAAATTAATGTGGCGATTTATGATGACTTTTTACTGTTCCCGTAATGATGAAAGGAAATTAAGGATCCACCAGCCATTTCTCCCTCGTGAAAGCTATAAGATGAGGATTGTTTGTTTTACGGGATTCAATTATTGCTTAATATTGTCGCACCTTGGCCACTCTGGTATATACCATTTCATCTATCTACCTATCATCTGCATGACTGAGCAAACTCCATCGTCTGACAGTAACAATGCTGCATTCATCTTCCAAGCAAGGATGACCGACCCCAACCCAAATGCGTCTCCACCTGAAACGACGTCCGAGGAAATAGGATCTGATGAGGTCTAAGAGGTAACCCCTGCAGCAGAAGAAATCGTCTCAACTTCAACACACCAAAAGAGAAAAGGAAAGGTAAAGCAGATGAAATGGGCTGGTGGGAAGCCTTGTAGTTCCCCTCGGATTTGGTGCTCCCCTCGGAAAGTGCCTAAGAAGTGATCGCCTGCCGCAACCCCGAACCCGATGGTGCTCACAGAAGAAGGCCTGTAAGCGACTCCACTGACCTAGTTACCCCCTTATGTTCGGATGTGATGAACAGCAACACACATGCCCAACATGGATTTCATCCGCTCCTATCTTCAAATTCCTCTAGTCCCAGAAGAAGTGCCCCAGCTGGCAGATATGTTCGGCCACCTCCCCCACATAAAGTTCGACGACCATGACCTAGGGAACCTGGATGCTTTCCCTTTGTTAGCTCCACACCCCTACCTGGAACAGGTTGTCGAAGATGGTGTGCTCAAGATCGAGCCAATGGTTTGGGTCAAGGGATTAACAGGTGCAGGCATCTTGAACTTACTGTGCATCCCCCATTTTGGTCGCTACAACATAACCAGCCTCGTTGTTCGCCAACTACTGGCCCTTATCCATGATGGATTCTTGTGGATCCAAAGCCGCATATCAATTGATGCTACTCTCATTCACCGCATTATAGGCCTCCCTATGCACAGACCCAATCCTAGGGACGGAACGGGCAAGAAATTCGAGCACCATAGTACTAAAGCTGTCCAAGACAAGTACCAGGTCACACGTAACAAGCAGGGCTTCCGGATTGATACCAGCAATGTTTCAGGGACGTGCATGGTCACTCTACTTCTTTCCTACAAATTGATGCAGAAATTCCAGGCAGTGACTGCCCCTTCTCATGTAATTAAAATCGTCAGCTATAATTGGTCCTAGTACCTGGTTGAAGAATTCCTCGACAAAGTGCGCGAGGCTCAGAAAATATTTCTACTACTCGCGGTTAATCCTACTAATCGTCTTAATTTCCTGGGAGACCCCAGAAGAAGCGATCTTCCCCCCTCTTGAACCTGGCATGTGCGAGGGGGCGCAGTTTTCCAACCTGTGGGAATCAAAAGACCCCAAGTGGGTTGAGGAAAACAAGTCCTTCTGGGTACTCTACGATGTGGTTATCTTTGTAGCCATTGATTCCCAACCACGCTTGTCCCCAACAGTCTATGGAAAGTATAAGCATATCGCAGCATTCCAAGTAACCATGCATAATGTGCAAATTCGGGCCCGCAAAGATCACACTTGGCATAATCTCCCATATATGACTACTGAGGCTGAAATTGAACAGGTAATTTCCACTTGGCTGCTGGAGTGGAAGGTCGTAGCCCCACCAACCAACCTAGATGTAGCAAGCACATCTTGCCACAATGTAGTGTCAAAACCTACCGTTACACTCGGTCCAACAGCAAATTCAATGATTCCAACCTCCACGCCACAGGCAACCCCCAAATGCACCACTACGCAGACAGAACCAGACTCCCCACCGGATCAAAACATAAACAATGTGGATGACGCAGGAACGTCCATCTTGCGTAGTCTCAAGCAGACTCATGGGTTATCTCAGGGGCCTAGAAAGAAGCGTAAGGCCAGTAAGACCGGCACCCACATGGAGGTTACCCTAACGAAGAATGACCTTGACCAGATTTTCGATGCTGTCACCACTGCTTATGCTGATCAATGGATTACATGGGAAGAACAGCACAAGGCCACTGTAGAATTCTTGCAAGCAGATTTGCAGGCCCTCCAACTCAAAGCGGGCACCCTTCAAGCAAGCGTGGATCAAATGAGGCAGACTCCTGTGGGCCATTCTGTCCCCGTTACAACCCTGACAACCATCACAGATAGTCGAATCTACCCTCTCCCTGGTGCTTCTTTTATCCTAGAACCGGTTGAATTGTGCACCCAAGTCCAGGCATGCTCCTCCATCGACCTTGAGGTTAGTCAACTAGCTGGTGCACAACTATAGGAATTATTGACTACCATCACTAGCTAAATCCAACACCAAGAACTATGCGTACAGTAGCACCTTAGCAAGGCCGAGCAGACCATTATGACTCAAGCTGCCAAAGCCACCCAAATCCAGGCCGCACACGTCGCCACCATCGCGCAACAAGCTGCCTTAGAACAACTGATCAACAAGCTCTGTGAGGACATGCTAGAAGTCATTCCTGCCTCAGCCAATCTAGAGGCCAAGGTCGAAGGATTGGTAGATGCCCTAAAGGTGTCCCACACTGAGGTGCAGGTTTTCAAGGCTGAGTTCGAACTTCAACTCGCATCCTTGCAGGCCAAGCTCCAACCTGAGACCCCTCCGGAAATACGCGCCCAGCGAGTCGCATTGGTTACAGAAGCCATGACCACTATCACAACGCAGATCAACTAGGGCGTCACTCTGCTTGAGAAGGCTATGGAATTATGGTTCCAGGTGTAGCACAACCCTCTCCTCCTAGAAATCGATCAGGAGTTAACACAGAAGGAGCAGGACTTTGAGCAGCTGGAAGCTACGATGACCACCCTTGTTCCAGCCCAGCGCTTAGCCCATCTTTGAACCAACCACATGCTTCGCACTGAAATTGTGGGGCTCTGGCGTAAGAAACAGGTACTCAAAGACCATCTAACACCCTGGTCAGATGAAGCCCTCAAGCTATCGCAAGACTTAGACGAGGTGGTGCGACAATTGAACCAGACTCTCGACAGTTTCACCACTGCTATGGAAGGACCAACATCGTAGAAACTAGTGGACATCACGTAGACTGTCGTCGCGCAAAGCCTTCGCATTTTTCCCCCGCTTACTACTATGATGGAGTAGCTCAAGGACAAGATGAAGACCCCACCGGTACTATGAATCGAGACAAGTCACAAGTTTGTGTTGGGGGACTGTTGGAACATGGTGTCCTAGCCTCAAATTTGTCCAGTTTTGTAATATTTTGTAATACTTAGTCTAGCACAGGGGGTTTGGGGTGGGTCAAAATCCTCAATGAATTTTAATGGGTATAAAGGGTAATACCAAAGGTCTGCAAACCATGGTTTGCGAACCATAGGATAGCGCAAGCTAGCATGATATAAATAGATGAATATGTCAAGTCTAGAGGTAGAGGTAAGAAGTAGAAAAGATAGATACGAACTTGTGGATTTTTGGTCGATTGTCTGGGTAAGGGCTCCTACTGGCTGTGTGCACGGAGACCCTGAGTCCTGCTGTGTGCGGACCCCACTGGCTATGTGCGCAGGCTAGTAGATAAATTCTCTAAGGTGGATCTGAACAGTAATGAATAAGAATACCTTTTTCTGAATACTGAACGTTTTGTGTTGTGATTACTGGTTGCGCACTGTGTTATTTATATCTATTCACTGCATACTGATGATTTTTGAGGCGCACGTGGATGCGATAATATATATGATGATAAATGTATAGATCTCGTCAGATTTAGATTTTGTTTCTCCAGTTGATCTACTATTGCATGATTTATAAGCTCTGCTAGAAATATTTTGCTGGCACGCAATTAACGAGTCTCGGTATAGGATACTAGTCTAATCGATCTGGTAGGACCCCCTTCAATTAACTTCCTCTCTCTCAGGGTGTGGAAACCTGGTTCCAGCACCCTCCCATACTACTTTGGGTGAGACCTTGGCCTGTGCAAGCAGGTCATTGCCGAAAGGGCCAATAGTATAGGGGTTTGTTGGCAAAACCTTAAAGCAGAACCTGGGTCAGGACCCCTCAAGCCAACACTGGTGATACCTCATAAATTAGCCTCGAATATTCCTAAGTTCAATGGAAACCCTGGGGAAGACCTGTTTACGAATGTTATGACTTATCATTTGTGGTGTTCATCTAAATCCCTAAATGATGACTCCATTCTACTACATCTTTTCCAGTGTACGCTCACTGGTCCAGCCGCGAAATGGTACATTGATTTACCAAGAGCTTCATTTGATAATTTCACTGCCCTAGCTACTGTATTTCTGACCCACTTCCAATTACACGCCTGATATGAAACTAGACCATCACTCTTGACTAATTTCAAACAGACTAATGCTACTCACGTTTCTGATCATATTCATGAGTGGCGTCGTCGTCGTAGAATGGTCAAGACATTTGTTCATGATCATCTCCTTGCTGAGTGGTTCGTTAAGTCCCTGTTACCATATATAATTGAGGATGTGGCTAAGGGTGGTGTTGTCACTAAAGATAAGGTCATTTTTCATGCCCAGTGCTTATATTTGATTTATACTCAGTCTAGCATGCTCTACGAGAAAATTCCCAACGCGTCGCGATCTAATTTTTTTGTTCCTCCTCCATATAAGGACTCTCATGCTGGCAACGATATGATCGATAATGCAAGCACACATCACTCTATTGCATCTAATCCTACACCTTCTTCTAAAATTCATTTCATGTCATCTGATAAAGGCAAAAGTGACAAGCAACCCAGAAGTAAGAAAAATGGGAAATCAAAGAAAAATCAAACTTCTATCCCACAGGAACGATCATCTTATCAACAAACTAGAAATCAGAAACCTCGTTACCCTTGAATAATCTGTAATGCGAAGCACTTTGTTCAAGACTTTCCGCACCACATCGAAGTCTCAAAATTGATTAAGACCTCGCATGCATGCATTGTGTTGATAGATCCTTTTCTGAATCCAAACACAAATTTAGTTGCTTCGGATCCAGCTTCTAGTTCCCAAGTTCTTATGTATCTGTCACGAAGCCAACACCTGATGTTTTGGTTTCAACACATAATAAGTATTGTGGTATTTAGGCTATTGATCAACCTACTACCTCGACCACGAATCCTTCCATGGAATCTATTCCTCCAACTGTTATTCCTAACTTAACAATAAAGCCACCAAAGGGAGTCGTCCATAAATCGACATTCAATCCTCGAGCCTGAGCTGCTCAAAATTATAATATAGTTGAAGATTTGGCTCAATCCCCTTCATCTATGTCGATGCTTGAGGTACTTCAAAATTTTCACTCCAAAAAGCAGGCTTTGTTGTCGGCAATTGGTGGAATCGATTCAACAGATTCCAATATTGTAGTCTTTAATCATACGAGCTATGTGCCACAATTACCAGCAGAATTGGCATTCTCCATCCAAGTAAATGTTCTTAATCACCTCTTTCATCGTACTATTATTGATGAGGGAGAATCTACATGCTTTATGTCTCTAAACTATTGGGATTCACTTGGCTCATCGCGCATATCTCATTCGCCTACAACATTGAAAGCTTTTGACAGTCATACATATAAGCCTTGTGGTATCATCAATAACCTGCATGTCGAACTAGGGAGAAAAAAAATAAATGTTTAAGTTGAGGTCGTTGATGGACCCCTTGACTACAACATTCTACTCGGAAGGCCATGGGTATATGCTATGACTATGATCGTCTCTACATATTTTATAATTATCACCTTTCCACATAAAGGTGTTATCACAGTCATCAATCAACTATTCTTCTTTGCCTCCAGTTCCCAGGTAACTGGAAGCATTCTGTTAGTTCAAACACCCAAATTATCACTTCGGAACATTGGTGTAGGACTCTTAAAGGATTCTTCCCTCATGGGAACCTTCCTGTTACCGCCGCCTATGACATCGGCAGAAATTGCAAACATAGAGACTTGCTACATGATATCTTCCACTCCATCTTGCTTAAGAAAGATTATGGGTGATTTTGAAGTTGT
This sequence comes from Pinus albicaulis, assembly GCA_034641835.2. NCBI lineage: Eukaryota > Viridiplantae > Streptophyta > Pinopsida > Pinales > Pinaceae > Pinus > Pinus albicaulis. The sequence goes on along the minus strand of CM076583.1, from coordinate 237,343,831 downwards.
TACATTGGATGAATTTTTACCGCCCATCCCAATTAAGCTGCATAGCAATCAATCTACATGGCTTGGGCGGCGAATCTGAAATCATCATCGTTGGTTTTTTGGGTTGATCGTTCATTAGATTTTGGTACTCCATCTGATACTTTTTCATCCACTTTCTTGACAGATGAGAATATTGTGGAATCCATGATGCCAGAAAGAGAACCATGGGAAGATCATCATCATCGTTCCCATCTTCAGGATTACGAAGAATATAATCTTTTTGAAATATATCACCCATCGATCAAAACATTCTTTTCGAATTCTTTTCCTATTAATGCAATCAAATCTGAGCGAAATTTATCAAAAATTTAAGAAACCATTTCTATCGATATTTTGACAAAACCTGGTGTTGTAGAAAACATTCATGTTGGCGTGTCTTGTTCTCCATTAGAACTCAACACTTATCGCTCTCTCTTTCGTGAATTCTATGATGTATTTTCTTGGTATTACGAGGAAATGCCAGGCATAGATACTAGTATCGTTGAACACACCATTAAAATGTACCCTGATGTCAAACCAGTACGTCAAAACCTTCGTCCTGTTCATCCAAAGAAGGTCGCTGCCATTAAAGCAGAAGTTGAAAACAATTTACGTCTTGGTTTCATTTAACCTGTTCCACTTACTGATTGGGTTTCCAACATTGTTCTTGTCATCAAGAAACAAGGAACAATCAGAGTGTGTGTTGATTATCGGGATGTCAATCTTGCTTGTCCAAAAAACAACTATCCTACTCCCTTTATCGACCAGATTATTGACGATTGTGTTGGATGTGAAATATTTTCGTTCATGGATGGATTTTCTGGCTACAATGAAATCAATATCCGCCCAGAAGACCAATATAAGACAAAATTCATCTGTTCTTGGGGCACATTCGCTTATCGGAAACTCCCATTTGGTTTAAAGAACGTTGGGGCAACATTTCAGAGAGCAATGGATTATGATTTCAATGACATCAAGCACATTGTTCAACATTATCTAGACGATTTACCTGCGCATTCACAAAACTAGACTGATCACCCGATGCATTTAAGCATTATCTTTCTACGCTGACGACACTACAAAATACGCCTCAATCCACATATATGTGTGTTTTGTGTTGGTTTTGGTCATTTTATAGGATTCGTCGTCTCAAAAGAAGGAATTCAAATCAACCCATTGAAGATTCAGGCTATTCTTGATTTTCATGTGCCATAAAATTTGCTTCAGTTACAGAAACTTCAAGGAAAGGCTAACTTCCTAAGGAGTTTCATACCCAACTACGCCGAAATGGATAAAGAATTTACTCGGCTCTTGAAAAAGTGGATTTCCTTCCACTGGGATAAGTTTGTGCACACTTCTTTTGATGCTTTCAAGGATACACTTGTTCGGGCATCTTAATGTATCCCCCCAATTATCAGAGTGATTATTTCTTATATATCGTCGCGACTGATATGACCATTTCTATGGTATTGGTCCAAGAAGAAGATGGGATAGAACATCTGATATATTATTTGAGTCGTAAAGTCTCAGTGATACGTAAGTGAAGTGTTCATATGTCGAAAATCTCGTCTTGGTGACCATTCAAGATGTCCAAATATTCTTCCACTATATCATGTTCCGAAAGACCATTGTCATTTCGGATTGCAACCCCATGACTTACATTATATCACGTCAATTACTGGGAGGAAATTATTCAAAATGGATTTTCATTTTGCAAGAGTTTGATTTGGAATTCATCAAATCCAAGTCAAATAATTCTTTAGTTTTGGCTGAGCTTCTCTGCGACCTTCCCTCAGATAGTACTGTTACTACATCGGAACCATCAATTCCTGATGAGTCTTTGTTTCTAATCTATCATCTAATCCTTGGTATGTGGATTTTATCATTTATCTCCAAACCCAAACTTTTCGGCCTGATACCTCTCACTCTGAACAGTGACGTATTCGATACCAAGCCAAAGATTATCTGATCTTCGGTGATACACTTTATCGTTGTGGTGTCGATACAATTTTAAGGAGGTGCCTCACTCATGAGGAGGCCGAGAAGGTTTTAACTGATTGTCATGTTGGGGTTTGTGGTGGAAACTTGTCTGGATATGCTACCGCATAGAAGATACTCCACGTCGATTACTTTGGGCCTACCATGTTTCGCGACTGCATCCTCACGATCATAAATTGTCATGTGTTCCAGATATTTGATCATAAATTACGAAAATCACCATTGTCAATGCATCTTGTTATCATTGTGGGACCATTTTCAAAATGGGGCATTGACTTCATGACCTGCAACCCTCGTTCATCTAGGGGGCATGGTTATATTATTGTCGCAGTAGACTACTATACCAAGTGGGCCAAAGAAATGCCTACATTTAACAACACAGGCGAAACAGTTGCATTATTCTTTTTCAATCATGTCATCTCACAGTTTGGTGTTCCACAGGCTATAGTCACAGATCATGGTAAGCATTTTCACAATCACATGATGAATGAGTTGACTTCCAAATTAGGATTGTCACATGATAGTTCTACTCCTTATTATCCACAATCCAATGGAAAGGTTGAGGCTATTAACAAGATTCTTAAATGAATACTTCAATGAATGATATGAGTTCATAAATTAAATTGGCATTTGATCTTGTACTCGGCTTTGTGGGTGTACTAAACCTCAGTGAGAAATGCAACTGGAATTACTCCCTTTCAATTGGTGTATGGTCTGGAAGATATCTTGCCTATCCAATGTGAAATACCATTGTTAAAACTTGCAATTGACTTGTTACCTGACACCTATTCTGAAGAAGCACATCTCTTTAAACTCATCCATCTTGATGAAATGCGTCGTGAAACCACATTGGCCAACGAAGCACATAAGAGACGTATAAAGGCACAATACAACAAGCATGTCGAGCCTCACATTTTCTCAGAGGTTGACCTGGTCCTTTTTTATGATTAGGAAGTTGATGTAATAGGTACAGGAAAATTTGAGTCATTATGGCATGGCCCCTATATTTTCAAAAGAGTTCTTGATAAGGGCGCCTACGATTTGGTATATTATGATGGAATTCCATTGGTGCAGCCCCGAAATGGGTTGTATCTCAAACGTTACTATGCCTAAACATGAGCGTTGTAAATTGTTGTATTATATTGTAGATATGTTTTTTATTTGCATTTACTGTCTTAGTTTTTTTTTCTAGAGTTTTCTTGAAGTTAGTAATCCGGTTTACATTTCATTGCAGAAGTCTGAATCTTTGGAACCATTCGTTGGATATGTTGATGGTGCTAGTCATAGTATTCATAATCTATCCTATGTAGCGTGGGCCATTTTCACTCTGAACAGCAAGTTAGTGAGTTTTCAAGGGATTTGTATTGGTCGATCTACAAATAATATCATTGAGTATAGCGTATTGATTGAACTTCTCTCTAATGCCATTTCATTTGGTATTAACCGCATCATCATTAGGTTAGACTCACAACTTGTGGTACTACAACTTACTAGTGTTTATATTGTCATAAATCCAACACTACATCGTATGTTCCTAAGAGTTCTACCTTTGGAAATAAATTTTGATTTCATTCAATATCAACACTTTTCCAAAAACTTGAACACATTAACTGATTCCTTAGTGAATTATGTTATAAACAGAAATTTTCAACACATGTAAAGACATATTTTCAATTCACATCACATAATTGAATAGGATTTCTCAATAAACATAGGAAAACACTGAAAACAAATAGATAGATAGTTATAGGTTTTTAAAAAATAGACATTTCCAGAAACTTGAACACATTAACTGATTCCTTAGTGAATTATGTTATAAACAGACATTTGCAACACATGTAAAGACATATTTTCAATTCACATCACATAATTGAATAGGATTTCTCAATAAACATAGGAAAAATTTGAAAACAAATAGATATATAGTTATCGGTTTTTAAAAAATATGTGCCCAAGACACATTGGTCATCTGAACTCAAAATGTATGCAAAATGTCAAAAGTAAACTATCGATGCTCGTGATAACATGCTACTGATCTAGCTATCCTACGCAATAATTGCATCCAACGGTTAGGAACGCCAATAGTATGACGCTACAATCTCATGGGTAACTCTTCAATCCAGAAATCCGGAATCCCGAGAGTCAATCCCTATATGTGTTGTTGTAGCTTAGAAAGAGTCTCAGCCATGTCCAAATCCTGAAGGACTGCTCTCCCGACAACCCTCTCTGTTGGCTCGTCTGCTCTCTGCTCTTGCTGACCCACTAATCGAACTCGACCTACATCTGCATTACATCAAAAATTTAGTTTAATCTTGGGAAACATCAAAATACAAAAACATGTATAAACCTTAGAAAAATCAAAAAACATGGTCAAAACATTCTTACCAATTGCACCCCATTGAGCATCGTTTGGTAAAGCCAAATATGGATCTCCTCGGAAGTCTACGCCTGCATATGCATAATCATCGATGGCAACCATTTGTCGCCTAAACTAGGCAAAGAATGCAGTCGAGAACATGATGGTCGATTGACTAGCATTTCTAGCCATTAGTTCTACCCATATTTTCATCCTTGGATCTCTAGGGCCAGATATACCCAATGTCACATGCTGGGGCTGCATCAATGGAATCCACTCTAAGAAAAAATAAATCAGGATCGAACCATAGTTGAAATTCTTCTTCCTTCCTCCCTTTTCCTTGGTCAGTTGTTCTTTCATCTGAAAGAGGATAGCTTCAGCCTAGTTAAAAATTGTTGGTTCCAAGCACTCTAGTGCATACTGCATATAATATTTGTTTGCCACATGTAGTGTAGCAGTACCAGCAAGCTTTGCAATAGTGAATAGGATGATCCTCAATGGCACGTCACGTACATCACGAATGTTTATTTTACCATCCTTACTAGGTTCAGTCCCTGGATTGCAATACTGCAATATATAATCTCTCACTGTCTCTCCTCCAAGAGCAGACCCTGAAAGAGAAATGGGCTAACCTCTCCTCGATAATCATGTGAGAAAATAAATATCCTCCACTAGTATTGGGACCACTTTTTCCCCAATATGAAATTCTTGTATCGTTGGATCACATGAACGAACAAGTAACTCCAATAGTTCCATATGTTTCCTCATACCTGATAGTTTGAAGTAATTTAGCAACCCGCAGTCTCTGGGGGTTCTTACCGTACCCATATCATTTAGGGAAATCATGTTTTGTTCCTCATGTTCTCTTTCCCTCCATGTAATCGTCATTTTGGTCCAATGAATACCTGAAACACAATCATAAGATTTATAAGGATCCATTTCATGCAAAACTAGGCAAAATTTGGGCACACTACAAGAAAAAAAAATGGTAATTGCACCCATCGCACCACAGGTCAAGGGACAATGTGTTTCATATGCATATGGCCTTCAATTTTAGTGCACTACAATGCACCTTTCGAAATTCAAGGGTGTGTTTCCCTCTGAGTGAAATAAATTTACCCTAAGGGGCTCAAAGCCCTAAAAAATTGCAATGAAATGAAACATAAATGCTATTGAATGAAAGAGAAGGTTCATAGCTCTAACCTGGATCGAACGGTGAGGAAAATCGTCCATAGAATCTATCACAATCAACTGCTAAAGTTCAGGGGCAAAAACTGGTTCAGAGCTCCAAATTTCAAATGGTAACTTACAAATGGTAAAAATGAATGGTAAAACTCTTTTAATTAGTCATTTTATTATTTCAAAATCATATTAAATGTTGTGGCAATGGGTTTTATTCATTTTTTGCTATGAAACATGTATTTTTAATCCATTTGATGTTGTTCTGAACAGGTTTACAGCTGATATAGCAGATTAGTCGTGCACACTTATTCAAGAATGATTTGACCAAAAAGCATACTTTTATCCTTATTTTTCAAGCTTTGATAAAAATGAAAAATGACTTGAAGCACACTTTTATCTCCTTTTTTAGCTTCGATAACAACGAAAAAGGAACCCCTAAAGTCTTCTTTTAGCTCTTTTTAGACTCCGATAATGTGAAAATATTGTCGATCACTTGTCTTTTCAAGCTCATAAAATTAAATGAAATGAAATCTACTCAGTATAAGTTTAACCCTTTTCCAGACTAAGATAGATTATTTACGAAAAAGGAAAACCTTAGTCGAACATCGCTAAGAGGTTCCCTCAGATATCATTTTACACTTTTTCAGATCTAAGCAACAAATTTACAAAAAAGGACTCATGGATTTTTCTTTTTTCCTCTTTTTCAAAGTCTCTAAATATGAAAAAGGACTAGGCTGTCATTGTCATTAGACTCGTTAAAACATAAAATAGCGACGGCCTTGTCAATCATGGCAAGACTCAAGTTTCATTTATTGCTAGACTCGTTAAATTATTTAATAGCGGTGCATTCGCCTGAAGGGTTGAATTATAGATCAAGCATATGTTATCCTCCTCAAGCTTGTTAAAAAATAAAGAGGTATTGGTCGAAAAATAACCGGGGAAATTTTGGGAAACCGAACAGAACACTTTATGGTAGAAGTTCGCTCTTGAACAGGACACTTTCACTCCATCATCGTGACTTTTGGGTTGGGTAATCTTCTTGACAGTTCATTCATACCTATGGTTCAGCATACCTTCACTTTTCCTTTGGTTCAATGTTGCCAACTCATCTCATTTTCGCTAATATGTTCAAGAGAAGTCATCCAGTGAATACTTATCCTTCTGCAATACTCATAAACCTTCATTTCTGTTACAGTCATCCATGAACATTTCTATATCAACAAGTCACATTTTTTCTCTGAAATCAGTAACTCCCGTTTCGTGATAAAGTGGCTTCCTGTCGACATCTGCTCATCATCTAGGAAGTTTACTGAGAAACATCATCTTCCAGTACCATGAGGCTTGTTACATCATCGAAAAGTTTCTCGCTTCCGGACCTTTGACCAAAATATTTTATTTGGCATTCGACATCAAATCATCTATTCATGCCTTAAAAATTGTGTTGCAGTACCTTGAGAGCCATTAACATTAATGTTGGTTCTCTTTTGTTTGTTAACAGTGTGCATCATTGGCTGGTAATCAAACGATGTCTTACCATGTTCGACTACAAATCATATATTCGCATGGCTAGACTTATACCCAAATGATCGAGTGAACGAGATAAGAAGACCCCAGATCTAGTTTCATCCATCTAGGCTGTGATTTCAGGATTTTTTTACACATCATCTGTACGATGGCTTTACATACAGATCGTCATCTAAACATGGGCCTATATTTGTAGGCATGTCTATATTGGGCAACATTCCAATGTAGACGACTTTCTGAACTATGTACATGTTATTAGATAGTTTATGTGCTGAGCATTGGAATTTCTCCCTCAGCAATTTGTGATCAAGATGAAAATATCATGATGTAATGTATTGTAATATTGATGCATGTCATCGCTCCACTTCAGTTCCAGCTCATCTCATCATAAATCATCTCATCCAAATACTATTACTATGATTTTGACTTCATGATTTAGGGGGTAGCTATTATAGGTCAATTTGGGCATCATCCCCCATGACTTGGGAAAATTGGACATCATCCCCAAGACCAATGAAATAGGGTCTATCATCCCCTTATATTTCAGTTTCTATATTCCCTAAGAGAAGAACAATTCATTCATGGCTTCTATTGTGATATTTCCAAGGTTTGAAGTATATGTTATATCACTTATTGACTCACCAATGCAGCCTCTAAAGGGACTAACTATGTTGCAGTGCCAAATCCTCCATTCAAGGGTGCACTGTAGTGCACTTCCTGACATTCAAGAGAGCGTTGGACACATGGGAGTGGAATTCTCATTGTTCCAGGAATCTCCACATGGCCAGTGCCTTCTAGAAGAGTCCATATGTGTCAAAATTCAAATCCAAGTGTCCATATAACACCTCTAAAATTAGGAACATTTCTTGCCTATTATTATAAAGTCATTCGTTCAGAAACTACCATCAGTTTCCCTATAAATTGATAACTCATTCTAGTGCTAGGGAAGGAAGAAATTTGGTAAAGTTATGTTGTTGGATTCTCATTTGAGAGAGTGAAAGTACTGATATGTTGTTGGTATGATGTTGGATGTGATGAGGCTGGAATGAAGCTGGAGCAGGTTGGAAACAAATCGATCATTGGTTGTAACCTCCCCCTTCTACTCTTTAATAAAGATTTTTGTTCATTTTCCCATATATATGTCTCTATTTCTTGTGCAATGGATTCTCGAATGATATATGTATTTCATATCTAATCGATTTGATTGAGTAAAAAATTTAGATATCTATATATTGCATGTTGTTTATTGTTCTTTGTTTGTGTTTGCAAGAATCAATCTGGAGATTTGGGTTGGATTGAGAGTGACATCAATAGCGACAGAAGGAGAAGGATGAGTGATTGAATCACAAGTAGGCTATTTCACCATTCTGTATATCTGATTGTTTTAGAGAAAGTGATAGTAATTATTTCCTCTATTGTTCTAAGTGACTAAAACCACACTTAGGGAATTTGGTTTATCCGTAGATCACAATTCCGTATAACAAGGGCCACAACTCTTATGGCTTCCTATTCACTCAAAATAACATGCATTATTGACTCATCTATTCTTGAAAATTATGTTTTCTTTTTCTATTGTAATTATGTTGGGTCTTTAGTTGAGCTACAATCCTCTTTAGATATACTACTCTAGTGGAAAGAGGGGTGATCAACTTGGGCATTGTTTGAGACTTGGTTTGAGCCCTCCTTGAGGTATGCCCTTATTTTCTTGTACATTGACCCCTTTCTCTAATTTTTAGGGAATTATTTTCATGTGTCCCCATTTATATAATTGTTTTTGCTATATCTTTATCTTCATCATCCACTTTCACTCTCTTTTGTTCTCTCCTTCTTCTATATATCTTATATTTTCCATCATTCTTCATTCTATTGGGATCCCTCTTAGGTTGGGCTCTTTAGCTTACTTGTTGTGAGGCTATGAAATATTCTATGTTCATGCTAATGAAATCTCCCCAAGACATCCTTATTGGCTACCTATTTAAGTAATCAAAATATATTTTCCTTCTCCTTTCCCTTCTTTATCTTAGTGCTTGTCTCCGTCATGGATTGTAATAGAAAGTAAGGTATGTTGAGGTTTTCCTCAAGCCTTTGATACCTCGAATGATGAATAAATTTGAAATAATAGGAGTATAAAATGTTTATTCTTCCTTTGTATGTAATGTATTTAAATATGTGGTAGGCCATCTCATCATAAGGCTCAAGAAAACTCTACCTCTTCACCCCATCTTATTTTCCTCAAGCTCCTCATAACTTTAAAAAATATATTTTTAGCATCTAGAGCAGGATGTCTCTCTTCTTTGTCCTAAGGTAGCCCCGTTATGAGTCCTGGGACCATTTTTTTCATAAGTTCATTCACATGGATTTCAAGGCCCTTTGTAGAAGTATGTAATCTTGGTTCTTGATGTTCTGGAATTTCAATGCAAATTATGTGGCTACCTTATCATTGTATTGTTATAGTCTATTAAGATATTATAGTCAATTTGAATGTTGGAAAACTTCTACCATATCAACATTATTAAATATCCTTGATGATAGGATTTCTTATATTGAATCCACCCCCACCTTGTAGTTTTATATATGGTTTGACTATGTGGGTAGTTTTGGAAGGTTAAAGCACAGTAAAAATATTTGGTTCTTTACTATCCCAAATACACCATCATCTTGTAGTTTTATTTATGGTCCGATTATGTGGGTAGTTTTTCAAGGTTAAATGACAAAGAAAATATGTCATTCTTAACTATCCCCAAAATTTGTAATAGAGGAGAATAAACAAAGGGTAATTTCTCAAGGTTTAAATATTACCTTGGGAGACAAGTCCAGGTGAGACTAGTGGTGTAAGCTTGAAAGCTTTAGTCAGTTCAGTTCACCATAAAAAAATTGAAGATAGGTGGGAAATTTGTGGGTTTTTTTTACTTTTTTGGAAACATGAAATTTTGAGGTTGATGTTAATAGCATTAGCATATACTACTTGTCGCGTTAGCATATAGGTAGTATTCATATTTCTATTTTTTCGTAGTTAATTGTTCTTGTTGCAATTCAATTATTTTCCTTTTGTTGCAATTTCAATGGTTCTTATGTTGCAATTCCACTGAATAATTATTGTTACAACTCTAGGTTATACAATTCAGGTATTAACTTTGTGGTTAACCAATTGTCTGTTAATTTCATATAAATTTGTATGTTTATGGGAATTTTAGTTGTTGTTGCAACTTTCCTATAGGTTATTTTGGCGTTATTTTCAACACAATAGTATTTTAATGATTGAAAGATGTGTGAATTTGATATATTGATGTATGCACTTTATTTTTGAGTTATTTGATTGTCATTCATTTCATCATAGGAACATGATACTCCATAAATTTTTACAACAAATAAGAATATTATTAGGCTAGAGCAAGTCACCTAATAGTTGTTGGTGTGTTTACTTTCATGTCATAGTGTTTACTTTCATGCATGTGTGATTTACTTTCCTACAAGAGTGCTTTACTTTATTTCCAAGGCATGGTGTGTTTTAATTGTTCATGACTTGTGAAAGCATCCTTATCTTGCCACTGTAAAAACATTTAGAACACTACAACCTCAAGACACATTATAGATTGCACTAACATATACGGTGCATTATAGTTTGCAAGTTCCAATTGAATCTCGGATTTACAATTAAATGAGTATAATTTTGGTTGTCTTCCTAAGAAATTAGAAGGATAATTAAAAAAAATTGTCAGTATTCATTTCCTTCTTTGTTTATAGTGGCTCCACATACCCCTCAACTCCCTAATAAGTAGCATTGGTACCTAACAAGGAAGGACATTTGACTATGTTAAATGGGCATTCATTTCATGTTTCTCTAAACATTTAGGATAAAAAATAGCCAAAGCTCTTCATGTTTCCTCTTTATGTATAATGTATCAATATGCATGGCTAATGAGTGTAAATACTAGTTTTCATATCTTGTAACAAGCCTCCTAATTCATTTATAGTGAGTGATGTAGATTTGTGGTACAACAATTCTACCATTCCTACTTTACTTTCACCTAAAGTAGTTTCTAAATACTTTATTGATGTCTTCATTATCTAACAATAAATATGTCTCCATTTACAAAGAGATTCAAGGTCCTCATGAGTTCCTTTCTTACCCTTTTGAGCTAAACAATCTCAAGGAATTTACCATCGAATGTGTGACTATGATCTCTTTTATAACTGAGTTGGAATATTTCCTCATATCCTTCGAAGGCTTCATTCTCTTAGTGGATTATCTTCAATATTTCATCTTTTGTGTCTCTATCCTTGTAGTAGTCCCTATACTTTTGAATGAAGGTTTTCCTCATTTTCACCCATATTATAGTGTTAATTCCTTTTAATTTCATTATCCATGTCATGAGTGATTCCTTCAAGATAGAGGGAAAAATATTGAGCTTTAAATCATCATATGCATAATCATAAGTCTTACAAAAAAATTCAAGCTCAAAAAGGAAAGTGTAAAGGCCTTTTAAAGGCCATCAAAGTGAAGAAGAGAAGAACAATTGGTATTTTTCAATTTTGTTTATCCATTCAAAAAATTTATATTATTGGTCTCCATCTCTAGCCATGGTATGATGAGATGGGGGTTATTCTCCTTATTTTGAGAATTTTTCAAAAATTCTCGCTCTACCATGGGGTGACTCTTTAAATTCTTCAATGATTTGTTGGACTTCTATCTCAAAAAATTTCGGATTTTGTTCTTGTTCAATTGTACATGTTTAAATATTGTGTTATCTTGATAAAAAACTGTCAAGTCTATCTCTAGGTCAATGCATGCAATTTAATGAGTTTTTCTTTCTTTTGTTTATAAAAATTATGTGATGTATGCGATTTTTAACACCTCCTAAACAAACATCGTCAAAAAATGCGATGGGCCAAAGACTTGCTATAAGATTGTTGAACTCTTCAACTTAAATTTAATTGTCAACCTAGGAATGTGGTACTTTGTTTATGAGGTGCTATTTATTTTATGTGTAAGCTACACTAGTACAATTTTTTACTATAAACTAAACATGTTAATTCTAGGAATGAGGAACTATTTTAATAACAAGAAGAATACCCATTTTTAACCTCTTTATTTTTGTTTTTGAACTCTCCACTCTTTGTGGATCTACATTTTTTCTTCACCAATTCAAGGGCACCAAAAGTAGGGAGTGATAGTGTTTTCCTAATTGTTAAATAGGAAAAAGACAACATTCATAAGGGTACTCGATCAACCAATGATGTCAAGGAATTATCACCTAAAATTCAAATATCATCTATTGATGAAATGGCATAAATCAACTAACCCTACTAACATGAAATTCTTAGGAATTGCTACAAGAAATTTGTTGTAGGAAAAATATTGCTGGAAATGTTACATAATAGCAACAACAGTGAACAGGTTGTGCTAAGAAAATATTTTTCTATAGAGACATTGTTGCATCTTTCAGCCACTCCCAAATAAAGGCAATTCTCAAATATGGAAAATCATAGAAGCATATATCCCTTTGATCCAATCCAAATTAACCTAAATTCAGGAAATGGAAAGAAAGTAAGCCTTTGAAATGACAATATCATGGGGGCCCCCCTATGGAATTAATCCCCTCCATTTTCCCCCTCTTAGATTGGCTCTCTTCTAAAAAAAAATCCTCCCTCGAGGATGTCATGCCTTGGTCAACAAATGGCACTTGGGAGTCCTAGAATTGGTGTTGTATTCAGAATAGGTTTAATAGGGAAAGCAATGAATTGGAATCACTCCTAAAAATTTGTGCCCTGACATTAACCGATGAGGTAGACTCGCGTAGCTGGGGTTAGTCTCCCTACTCAATAAAAATGGGGCATGCCTACTTCTTGAATCCTCGAAAAGCATATTCATCTTTAAGAATATGGAGGAATATTTGGAATCATGATTGCCTCCCCAAGATCATTGATTTTTTCTAGACCTTGGTTCATAAAAAATATTGATTATGAAAAATATTTCAAATTGAGGGATACAAGTTCCTTCATGGTGTGTTTTATGCAAAAAAAAATAGGAGACTATAGACCATATTTTCCTCGAATTCACATTCACTTTGGAAGCTTGGAACTTGTTCTTCCACTCTCTCAGGAACATAATCAACTCACGCCACAATATTCCAGATTTGGTAAATCAAAAGCATGAGAGAGGAATTTAGTAAATGTATCTCTCAACATAAGCAATTTATTTTTTTGATGGAGCAACGAAAGGATACCCAGAGCTGGCAGGAAATGGGGGAGGGGGGTGATTATTCACCCTGAGAATAATCTAGAAATCAAGTTTGCTTGGGGACTAGGAGATGCAACCAACAATGTCACTGAAGCCTATGCTCTCTATTAGGGGATAAAACAATAAGTAAATTTAAACATACAAAATATCATAGTGCTTGGGGATTCACTTATCATTCTATCTAGAATTCTAAATATATATCTTCCAAACGATCTCAAACTTTCTCAGATTAACAAAAGGATATTTAACATGCTTTGCCTCATGCCCAAAATGCAGCACTTCCATGTCTTAAAAGGGAATAATTTGGTAGTTGATGACCTAGCCAACCTTGGATCTACTCTCCCTAAAGGAGAATTGGTATTATAAGGGAAAACCCAAAGGGACCCTCTTCCCTAATGAAAAACATGAAATACACAAGGTGCAACTTTGTTGATTCTAATGAACCATACAATGAGGGTCCCTCTTGGTGCCTCAAATCTAAACACGATGCAACCATGTGGCATACTCAGTGTGAAAGATATCATAAACCCTTCATTTTTCAACCCAAGTATAAAACACGAAATAGGGTTAAGGGCGATCGTTGTGAGTACAATTTCACTCGCCTTCTGATGATGGATAATTATCTCCAACCACCATTTCAGTCTCAAACCAATATGAACTAGATGAATGAATGTAACACCCTCCTCCAACATTTACCAAAGCTAACCGATAAACCAGGGTAAACATGTGGTGAGAGGATACTATCATGTGATTCAACCCCCCATGTACAGTTAAGGAAGTGGAATGGGAGAAACAAAACCAAACAGACCTTCCACACATGCTACAAAATCTCTAGGAGCCAACCAACCTTTCCAGGTGACAAACCCCTGAGAAAAAATAACTTTTCAGTGAATTGAACCCTCAGTCACTCCCTTGAAAATCTATGCATGCGACTTTAGGCTTCCAGTCACTCCCACAACAAGGGCAATCCAGCGACTGTGGACTTTTTCAGCTAGTTCTGTGCCAGCGCCCCAGATTTTGTGCCAATTTTTCAGGGTCAGGACTTAGGCCACTGCCTAGAACTCCATGAAAACCTTAGGAATGATAAATAACATTGAGACAAAGGTATTAATGCAAAAATTTGATCAATTACTTGGTTGGACCCCTACTATCCATGATAAACATTTCGTCAAACATGTCACAAATATGTGTTCTACAGGTCATAACAACAGAGCTAAGCATAGGGTCCTCATACTTATCTGAGAATCACTGAGAAGCATTAATACCTTATCACATTAGCTACATTATCATCTATTAGGTCATATATTCATTGCTCATTCATTTACAAATTAAAACATGATGAGATCCATACATCAACACTGTCATAAAACATACTCATAATCAACATATAAATAATAGAAATAACATGGATACAATAGACATAAATTCCACATATGTACCAGTACATTTGCACATAAAATACCAAGGAAAGGAACTCTTATTAATGAATTAAAAATCCAACTAGGTTTGGGACTTCCACGTGCCACCCGACCACAAATTGGTTGAGCCAAATATTTCTTTCATCCAATCACCCCCATGCCATATTCAAAACATGAATGTGGGACTTGTTAGTATTCTATAATCTATAGGATCTCAAGGCGACTAATTATTTTTCCTCAGATTTTTCATATAAAAAAGAATGCTCCATGACTGTCATTTATTTCCAAGAAGGTACTTATGGCATTAAATATGGCGAAGAAGGGTTGTATTCACCTCACTTTCAATATAGTCCAAAGCTAAGCCTAAATTCTTTGGCTAGCACTACCCATCTTGTCAAACCCGCCAAAACCCACATACATAAAGTTTTAGGACTTTATATTAAGCCCTGACACTTCCATTTCAGCTCTGCCCCCCACATTAGGTCGTTTGATATATATATATATATATATATATATATATATATATATATATATATATATATATATTATAAACCATACCTTACCACTGCAACCCCATTAAACTTAATTTTTCCCTTTTATCCTAAAGTCTACTCTCCCCCCCCGATGCTCATTATTTTCCTGGGCTCCACCATCTGCCCTGACACATCACCCTTGTTCTCGTCACACATCGCATTGTGTGAGTTTTAGCATTTAACTCCCGCTCCTCATAAAAAAACCTTAAACTTTCTAATTTGTGGTATTAAATGGGCCCCACCTCCATCCTGCCACATCACCTTCCGTCAGCGCACATCACACTTCGCAAGTTTTAGCACTTACCTCATTTCCCTGACCCCAAACCTTGTGATGTGTGATAAACTTTAAATCTTTCGATTTGTGATATTGGGGTGGATGCGATGCGGGTTGATTCTGAAGCCTAAAGGATTTAAAACTTGGGTGTATGAGGTTTGTTATGTTGTTTTATGAAGAAAGAGCTTAACACGGCAGAAGGAATCAGCCACTAATCCAAATCAAATGAGACACCAAGGGCATAAATGATGCAGCTGATCAATGAACAATCTGATCAGATGAAGAAAATGGAAAATCAAATGGAAAATATAGTAAAGGATAGACAGAAAGCGGTGAGATACATAGTGAAAGGAGCAGCAAAGAAAGCAGCCAAAGCCATGATTCCACTACAAGTATTCCCTCTTACAGTGATTCTAGCATCTACTTCAACAACAGGTACACCAGGTGAAGGCACTGAGCAGTGAACTAAAGCTACGGAGAGATGCCCTGACAAACAGTAGAAATTCAGAGATATCAAAGGACACATCCAAGCTCACAAATATGAATAACATTATGGCTGGGAAAGCATTTTATGAATTTATCAGCAATGATGTCTTCATACAGCCTAATATTAAGCACATTTTTCAATTGAGGCCAACATTTGTGAAGTACACCATGACATATGAAGTCTACAGAAAGTTGAACAGAACTAAGATTTCGACTCAAAGGAATGGGAAAATTGGTGTGGACTCCATGGAGGATGAAAACTCTACATGCTAACAAAGCATGTTTCTCAGCTAATTATCTACATCAACAGATCCAATGTATCAGAATAGCTCAGAAATATCAAATTTCCTACACAGCAAACCGCCATAGCTTTAATAATGGCTTTATGATGACTTTAAGACATCTGTTGAAGACTGTTACACAGTATCCATGTCTGAGACACACAGGTCGAATTTCAATTACTTTGTAATAAACGAACTGATTTCCCTTCTGATAATGGAAATCAGTTGCAAGTAGTTTAAATGTAGCTTTTTATTCAGTAATAGGGGTTGGACCCTGGTTTTGTAAGCGCTTTTCATTACAAGTACTTGTAATTTTTCAAGTTGGAGCATCAATAAAGAGATAAGTCTGCAAGATTCATATGTTGTGTAGTCCTGGTGATGTTCTTCCTTATTCTCGTTTAATGTTTACCCACTGTAATCTTTTCATGTGTGTCATTTAAATTCTAATTGTAAAGCAGGAAAGCTAGATTACGATTCACTATTCGGAGTACCTTAATTTTGACTACCTTTACAATTTCAATGTTTTCTTCTGACATATGGTTTAAGAATTCTTAATTACTCTTAAGTCATTACCAAAAGTGTTTTCTCCATGTTGAGGAGGTAAATCCCATCTGCGGATAGAGGCGATCCCTACTAGCCCAGCAGGGGTCTAGCAACAATCAAACAACGTTATGACGCAAGCTCCTAGTTACGAATGGAAAGACTAGGAATAGAAGCCTACCTGGATTCCAACGTTATGATCTGAAGAAGAAGCGTCCCCGTTCCTCAGCCTCGGCAGATCACAATCCCTCCACGATCTCCGCGGATGAACACCTGCACATGGAAGAAACGAACAGATACAAGTATAGAAACCAGCATATGTAACTAAACATCAGTCAGAAAAGATGTTACTCGCATTAACATGATGGAAAACGGAGTGGAACCATAATCATAATCATCTATTAAATAATGAACGAAAGATTACAACCAGTTCGCGTCACGGTCTCCTTGGACCCGGAGTCTCCGATCGTCCGTCTCGCAAAAAAACTAAGCCAAGGAAATGGAAAACCTCTCAGGAGTCTCTTGACAATGGTCTCCTTACTTGAGTCAGCCTTAAGGGAAAGAGGAATTCTTTACCACACCAAGGCTCTTGGGAATATGGAGATTCAGAGCTTAGGCACTTCAAGACTAGCTTGCTATGGAATTGAGCAGGCTTTTATAGATGGGAAAGGAGGGAGTTGGGATCCCTATTATTGTGGGATTGGCCCTATCAACAAGGAAGGTTCCATGGAAGGTGGAAAAACCACTTCCTTCCATAGAACTCCCGCAGCCAAACCTCCCAACTCAAGATAGGCAATGGTTTCTGAGTTTTTTGAAACACAACTTCCGCCATCTTTATTTAAAAAACACTCCTTAAATTGGCTGGCACGACCTTCTTTGCTCTATGACGAGAGCGCTGAACAGCGCGACCTCTCTGCGAGGATTTTCCCCCATTTGCGCGAAGTCTTGAGGCACGCCCTGCCGCGCCCCGTGCCAAAGGATGTTTTCATGATTTTTGCAAGGAGATGTCTCAAGGGCAAATAAAGCTCATGCTTAGAGGAATGCATTGATGATATTTTCGAGGCATGACAATGTTCACAGGTCACGAAATGGGTCCACCATTGTGCGGGACGGGGAATGGTGAGACGGTGACAAGTCTTGTGTATGAATGCCCCCTAAAGTATGAGGCCCGAGAGAGAGGGTGAAATGCTTTACGAGAACATGTTCAGGCGAGGCATGAGTCGGAAAACTTTCTTCTTGAAAAATACAGCGATATCTCAAGTACATGATGTATAGCGGCATAGGCCCCGCGGCCATCAAGCAGTATCTTATGACGAGATCCAGGGTATAGACACAATACATCCAACTAAGATCAAACAAAGCAGAGACTCGGGTATGGTCGCAACCATCAATCGGTGAGTCATGTACATAATAAATAGTCAAGGTTAATCGCGACTGGATTACAACGGACACAATCCGAGTCTTGCGCTCCATCTCGACCCAGCAGTACAAGTTGACACGTGAATATGTAGACTGAAGTCGAACATGCAAGAACATCGATACGATTACACGACCAATGATGAAAGCTGTTAACAGACGCGAGAGAAACCACCAATAATGACAATGGTCCTCAAGGTACTACAGGTACAATCTACGGCGTGCGAATGAATGAGCTGACGTCGAACACCCGCAGAATCACTCGATCGGAGGCCAATGATGAAAACCTCACGTCGAATGCGACGAACCTGCCATTGAGGCATGCAGGCTCCAAGGTACCATAAGGAGTCTCTAGATCAGCTTCCTGGATAATGAGCTGATGTCGACAGGAAGTGACCTTGATCGAAGGCGGGCCATAATGATTCCCACATCATCGACACGAGACAGAGGAACATGATGTTTTTGTTGTGAATCAGGATCGTATGAGAAACAGAGGAAGGTTGAAATTTGCAGAGGTCAACTTCTCTCGAACACATGAATGGCACGACAGTGAATTTGGCAGTATTTGACATCAACGAATCAGAGGTCATGGTGACGAGGCAGTGAACAGATGAGAGGTCAAAAGGGATTACCCAAACCCACGGAGGCAAAGTGAAGCAACGATATGAGATGTCCCCAACCCGACACGAATGCAGACAAGTGCCATGTTCAAGAGCGACATACTGCCGACGACAACGACGATGGTTCCATTTTTCCCCCACCATTTCTGGCGAGTACCCCAATTATTTTTAATAACAAGCTTGAAGGGGATAGCATATGCTTGCAATATAAGTCCGCCCTTCGGGCGAATCTATCCTAGTGCATTTAACGAGTCCTAGGAAGGAGGAACTCGGAGAACGTCATTTCGACTAGATCCGATGTCATCAGGGTTTAACGAGTCTGACAAAGGAAGAACTCGGCGTCTTTTCACGTTTAGAGAGTTTGAAAAGACAGTGGAAAAGAAAACTCCACAGGTCCCTTTTCGTAAATAGTTCCCCAGATCCGAAAAGGTAGAAAACAATATCCGGGAAAACCTCCTAGTCGCGATAGGCTAGGGTATTCCTTTTTCGTAATCGATCCAGCCCAGCCCGAAAAAGGGTTAAACTTGTACTGGGTGAATGTCGATTCGTGTCCATTTTAACGAGATCGAAACGACAAGGGCCTCGGCGATCTTTTCATATTTAGAGAGTCAGAAAAGAGCTGAAAGATGACTCCAGAGTGACTTTTTCGTGTATTTACCGAGTTCGAAAAAGTATAAAATACAACTCGTTTCCATCGTTTAAGTCGCAAAAACCTGCTGCTGCACATACCAAGCAAGCGTAAAATCCATTTTCGACATAACATATGCAAATATTTAATAAAAATAACTTTTAAAACTCATTTAACATTGAAAAAGTTATAAATATGTCGAATTGGTAAAAATAAAATTACTTTTACTATTTACCTTGGTGAAAAGCAACAGTGGTCCTTTTGGAGCAGAAACTTCTGACGGTGATTGCAACAAATCCAGTTAACCATTCAGCTTCTCGTCTGTCACAGGTAAGAGGCGCTCTTTTGCTCTTCATTTTCATTCATTTTTTAATAGCTTTCCCTTAAAAATCAGTTCTGTGTGGTCATTTTTAAATTTTTAGGGCTGCGCCCATTGGCGCGGGTATCGGGCACGGACCCGCGCCAATGAGCTCTTTTTTACAAAGGGCTCACGCCATGTGGCGCGACTGTTCACAAAACAGCCGCGCCAGCGGCCGAACCTCAAATTTTGCCCAAAATTTCGATATTTAGACCAAAATGCATGGAATTTGAAGCTCATCAAAGATCTAACTAAGGGTTTTTGGCCATGTGAATGCAGATAATCACTCAAAATGGCAATCGAATGGAAAGAACGAGAGCACGGAGAAGAGGATGAATAGGCCATGCAAAGCCAAGCTTGCATGAATGCACTTAGAAACTGTGGATTGAAAAAGTTCTTCCTCACACCATGTTTACCAGCTCAGCTCGAGCTCCTCCAGTACTTAATCAGTATCTGGGACGAACAGGAACAGGTGTTCAGGTTACGAGACCAGGTGTTAGAACTGGAGGTCACCGACATTTATTTCATCACTGGATTGTCCCACAGAGGTCCAATCCCCGTACTGACTGGAAGCAGACCATCTGGGGAAAAGATGGAAGAAGTAATGGCACGGGTGTGCCGAGGGGCACAAACAGGATCAGGAAGCAAGAAGGTGGATATCCACACCATCCCTGATCTAGCACTGAGAGTAGTTCTCCATACCATTACACGGGCTGCTGGGTCGCAGGCTCCGCACGAGGCCACGAAGACTCAACTCCTGCTGGCCTCAGAATGCATGGGTCCCTTACTGTTCAACTGGGCAGAAGCAGTAACTATCAACATGAAAAGGCAGCTCACAAAGTGCAAACAGGGGAAACTGAAACAGTTCGGTTATGGTTCCATCTTGGTATCGTTCATTCTGGAATGCTTACCAATCTTCCAGGGCCAAGGGGCCGCAGTGGCGAGTCCGATACCACGAGAGCCACGAATGGTTCGCTGGGCAGCATTGATGCCCAGATCTGGAGGTGGCCAACAGATGTCCTGGAGGCCAGAGTTTTTTAGGTGGTTACGGTGCCAGCTGATTGTCGTGGAAGACTGGCCCTATTCGGGAACTGACTTTACTGGGGACCCAGACCTCCCACTACCAGAAGGAGATGACTAGGACGAGGAGCTGGGTAAGACCTCATATTTTTTATTTTATGTTTATATGTTTTTTTGTTAATACACATTCGTCTTAACACAATTATATATGCATGCAGATGTAGGACCTGAGAGACCAGCTGGGATGTCTCCAATCTCCCGGAGGACACAACTCGCCCCTGAGAACCAGGGAGAAGGCACCGGAAGAGATGAACTGATCCAGAACCTCGAGGGGATTTCCCACGGGATTCCAGACTATGCCCGGCTAGCAGACGTACCGATGGCATACCAGCACCATACGGTGGGAGTCCCGAATCGGATCCACCGAATCCTGAGGCGCTTAGTGCGTGCAGTCACATGCTATCATGAGCACCATGCGGATTAGTCCTTAGGATTTATACCACACCTATTTTTGAGAGACATAGCGTCTCTGGATTGTACTAAGACGTTTATGTATATTTTTTGAGTTTTATGTGACACACTCTATGTAAACATTTCGATATCTATATATATACATATCT
Source organism: Pinus albicaulis (assembly GCA_034641835.2). NCBI lineage: Eukaryota > Viridiplantae > Streptophyta > Pinopsida > Pinales > Pinaceae > Pinus > Pinus albicaulis. Next base: position 237,322,318 of record CM076583.1, on the reverse strand, counting down.
ATTTCTGGATGAGTCTTTCTTTACATGTGATGATGTTTTATAAATTGCGCAAATGTCTGTCTAATACCAAATTTGCTACTGCATCTGTTAATGTATTCAAATTCCTGGGTATATGATGATATGTAATATAGTCAAAATTCCTTTCCAGTAATCGAATACGCAAATATAGACGTAAGATGGACGGGTTCCTTACCGAATAGTGCCCATTCAGCTGTAACACTACAAGTTGTGAATCTAGGTACACGAGCAATTCACGGATGCCAAGGTTTACTGCCTCGGTTAATAATTCCAACACGGCACTATACTCCGCGATGTTTTTCGTGGTACGTCCTAGACACACACCTTGCAGGTCAATCAACTCACCAGCAGGATCGTAGATTACCCAGGCTGCGGAAGACAGATTCCTGGTACTGCGGGAGGCACCATCCGCGAAACCAACAAATGGATGAATAGACATATGCACAACCAGGAAGACCCGATCAGCAGAAAGATGTTTACAAAGCACACCACACCATGCACACAAATGACAATCACACACCTATGTACACACACCACACCAAGAAAATACTTCAGGCATAGTACTTTTTAAGGTACAGCCCATTTCTGGGCTGCGCCAGCGGAACTCCTTCGTAATCTATAAGTTCGTAGGCCCCATTTTTCAAAACGCGCTTTACTATATAGGGCCCGTGCCACATAGGCTGGAGCTTACCGGCTCCAAGCTTAACATGTGTCTGATCGTACAAGAGGACGAGGTCTCCTTCAATGAAAGAACGGGGAGAAACAGATTGATCAAAATGAGTTTTGACCCTCTTCTTTTGTGCTTCGATGATCAAAGCAGCTAGACGATGGGTTTCATCCAACCGTTCGAGATACAGAAGACGTTCTTCCTCAGGAGAAGTATCCGGTAAGAGCTCCACAGCTAATTTAAGCGAAGGAATTTCACATTCAACCGGCAGAGTGGCTTCCAGACCGTACACCAATTGGAATGGTGTGAATCCGGTTGCACTCTTAGCAAATGTTCGGTATGCCCAGAGAGCTGAGAACAGTTGGAGATGCCAATTTGATTTATGAATTCCAACTGTTCGCTGAAGCATAGTGACCAAAACCTTGTTCACCGCCTCAACCTGACCATTCGCTTGAGAGTAGTATGGTGTTGAGCTGTCGTGACGCAAGCCCAACGTTGAAGTCAGCTCCGCCATCATGTAATCGCGGAAATGAGTACCGTGATCAGTGACGATGGCTTGAGGAACCCCGAACCGTGCAATAACGTGGTTGAATATAAATGAAGCAGCCGTTTTCCCGTCAGCAACTAGTGTAGGCATCACCTCGGCCCACTTAGTGAAGTAGTCGACGACGACAATGATATACGCATGCCCCCCGGCCGAGTGAGGGTTACACGTCATAAAATCCATGCCCCATTTCGCAAAAGGGCCGACGGTAATAACGGGATGCAATGGCAACGGCGGTGCGCGCATCTTGCGCTGAAAAATCTGGCATGGATGACATTTACGGACTGCAGTGATACAATCCTTGAATATGGAAGGCCAGAAATAACCTGCCCGCAGAATCTTCTGGGCAGTAGCATACCCGGACATATGCCCGCCACAGGCGCCACTGTGACAATCATTTAAGACTTTCTCAGCCTCTTCTAAGGTAAGGCATCGTCGGAGCACCGAATCTACTCCAATACGATATAAGGTATCTCCTACTATACGGTAGGGTTGGGACTGGTGCCGAATCTGACGGCGGGCAGTCTTATCCAACTCAGACCGAAAAGTCACGGTCTAAAGATACACTATGATGTCACCGTACCAAGGATCACGAGTACTGATAAGAAAAAGTGTTTCGTCTGGTATATGGTCTTCAGAGTGTGAGGGAACAGAGTCTGTAGGGAGAGAACATATCAAATCCGCGAAGACCAGTGATTTAGTTGACTTGGCAGTGGTGAACTCCAAGTCAAAATCCTGCAGGATCACAATCCATTTGGAGCACTTGCCCCCTAGTAATTGTCTAGAAAGAATATACGTCATAGGGTTGCAGTCTGAAACCACTGTTATCGTGCGCAAAAGGATGTAATGGCGAAAGCGTTGTACGGCGTGTACTGCTGCTAAGGCCAACTTCTCGACGTGTGCATAATGCGTTTCAGGGTCGAGAAGGTTCCGAGACAGGTAATAAACAACATGTTCATCATCGTTATCGTCATCCTGCACCAAGACCATAGCGATGGTGCTAAATGCGGCGGCTAGATACAAAGTGAAGTCGCGGTGGTAGTCCGGAGGACGAAGCAATGGAGAATTGACTAGAAATGTCTTCAGCTTCTCAAAGGATTCCTGAGCAACTTCGTCCCAGTGAAAGGGAACATTCTGCTTTAACAAACGAGTGAATCGTTTGGCCACCTCGGCATAATTCGGGATAAAGCGCCTAAGAAAATTCTCCTTCCCTTGCAGACTCTGTAACTGATACAGGGAGGAGGGTGATGGGAGATTTACGATGGCCTCAACCTTTAGAGGGTCAAGGCGAATTCCGTCTTTCGAGACTATAAAGCCTAAAAGATGGCCAGAATCAACGCAGAAGACGCACTTATGAGGATTGAGCCTGATATTGTAGCGTCTGCAACGAAGAAATATCTGGCGAAGATGCTCAGGATGGTCCTCTCGCTTACCCGAATGGGCTGGCAATTCGTCCAGATAAGGCTGGACAATATGGCGAATATCATGAAAAGCGTAGGACATCGCACGCTGAAACGTGGCGCCAGCGTTCTTTAAGCCGAACGGGAGTTTTTTGTACGCGAAAGTGCCCCACGGACAGATGAATGTGGTCTTATGTTGATCCTCAGGTGCAATATTGATTTGGTTATAGCCCGAGAAACCGTCCATTAAGGAATAGATCTCACTCCCGGCACATTCGTCGATGATCTGGTCGATAAACGGAGTGGGATAATTATCCTTAGGACAGGCGCGATTGATATCGCGATAATCCACACAGACTCGAATTGTACCCTACTTTTTATCGACAGGGATGATGTTGGACACCCATTCTGTAAGGGGGATAGGATAAATAAAACTCGCGTTCAGAAGTTTTTCAACTTCTGCCTTGATAGCGGCGGCTTTCCGAGGATGCATGGGACGTAAGCGTTGGCGCACGGGTTTCGCACCTGGATAGGTTGGAATCTCGTGCACGACAATACTAGGATCAATTCCCGGCATCTCCTCATAAGACCATGCGAAAACATCTCTGAATTATTTGAAAAGCTCAGTATAGACTTGAATCTCCTCGAGAGAACAAGTCACACCCACGTGAATGTTCTCAACAATCCCCGGTTTAACGGAGATGTTGATTGGAACAGTTTGAGTAATGTTACTCAGATTACCCTCCGAAAAGACCTCGTGCATTAAGATCGGTGTTTGAAGAGGAGGGGAAGGAACCTGAGTAGCATAACGCTCCAAACAATCAGTCATTGCCCCCAAGCTGGGCGTAAACGAGGAGCGATGATGTCCATCGCCCCAGGGTAGCTCCTCAAGAGACATGGTTTCAATGATAGCCTCATCTGAAGGAAAAGTCTCTCTGAGAGGATCAGGTGAATCAGCCTGACCAAGCCAGGGGGATTGCGAGTAGACGTCGAGAGCCATGCTCATGGGAGCATGCTGAGGAGGTGGAGGGTCCGACGTGGCAACAATCTCACAGTAGCTGATCTCTATTGGCGTTAAAGGCATGGATTCTCCAAACTCATATACCTGCTCAGGTGTAGGAATAAGCTAGGGGTCATCAGTCCTGGACAACATGTTCACTTGAGCGGTATTCGGTGGCGGTGCGGGGAATATACCCATGAGGATTGGGTCTTTGAAAAGACCAGGTCCTATACTGTCTGGGGGATTCGGAATTTGATCCACGTATGGCACGTTGTTCTCAGAGCTAGAGGTAAAAAATGACAACTGATCCACCGTAACAATCTTGCCCTCGTGAGGGAACTTAATGAATCGAAAGACGGTAGATGGCACGCAGAGCATGGCATGGGTCCAGCTGCGGCCAAGAAGTATATTGTAGTTTAGTTTAGCGTCAACCACTTCTACTTCCACATTGACAGTCTTTCCCTGTAATGTGATCGCAAGATTCTCGAGAACTCCCAGGGGTTTAGACTCCTGACCATCAAATGCCTCAAGGGCATTGGGAGATGACGACAAGGCTGGAGAGCCAATGGCCTTCCAGCAAGCGGAGGACATAACGCAGGTAGATGCACCCTCATCTACGACGGCCCTATGAATGTTCAGACCGTTAATCCCGACTTGAATGACCAAAGCGATTTGATGTGGAAGCCGGGGAGTAAAATTCTCCAGATCAAAGGTGAGAAGGCTCGAGTCGGCGGGATCGATACCACCGATTGCAGACAGTAAAGCCTTCTATTGTGAAGGACAACTTTGAAGAACCTCAAGTGCATACATGGCACATGGCACCTGTGCCAGATCCTCAACGATACTGTAATGTTGAGCGGCACGAGCATTTGGATTGTAAGAGGATCTTCGAAGAACACCCTTGGGAGGTGGTTTCACAACGGGTTCGAGAGTCGGCTTCTCGATTTCCAATGGACCGGAGGCAGGTGGGGGAGGCGGCCCTTCCGCAACTGCCTTCCCGGGCGCCTGCCGTGGTTCATTGTAATCCTTCGACCGTGTAGCGATAGTGATAGGTGCATTAGTCTTCATCATGAAAACCTGAGACCCAAACGGTGCAGATGGTGACGCCTGTTCGACCATCTGGGTCTGCTGAGATGGAAATGGCTCTTTTAAAACAGCCGGAGTCCCTTTAGAGCCTTTGAGAAGTTGACTAACCTCGGATCGTCGTGGACAGTCCTTAGTGTAATGGTCACCTTCACAGATGAGGCAAGGGAATTTCGGCTTACGCTGGGAGCCATCCTCAGTTCGAGATTTAGATTCTGGTTTCGGGGCATCAGATTTTGATTTTCCTTTACTCTTCTTCTTCCCCTTGGAGGATTTGTCCGCAGGATTGGCCTGGACGGCATTCACCTCCGCGGTTTTACCAGAATCGGATGAGACGGGATTAGCAGAGGTATTGTTGGAAGAATTAGCCTTCTGCTTCCCATTCGAAGACTTCTTCGAATTTTGAGAGACGGAACCAATGACACCATCTACCGCAGGGGTAGGCAGAGCCTTAGTGGTTCCGGGCCGTGGAGCATCATTCAAGATGTCATAAAGCATGCCAGACTACGAATAGACAAGATCCAGGTACTGGGCACGCGCGATAGCTTGTTCCTCTGTCACACACGCTCCCATCGCGATATCCTGAGCGATTTTATTCACAAAGGAGGTGGTGAACCAGTGAGTCAAAATCTGATCAGGTATGTGAAACTTGATCAGTCGACGACGGCGCCGCCACTCATGAATGTGATCCGAGATGTGAGTGGCCTTGTCCTGATTCAGAGAAGTCAGGAGGTGCGTCCCGGCCTCATACCGGACCGGTAACTGGAAGTGCGTGAGGAAAGCCATAGCCAACGAATTGAAATCTTGAAAAATACCACGGGATAGCTCTATGTACCACTTAGCAGCAGCTCCTGTTAAAGTACGCTGGAAAAGACGCAAACGAATCGAATCGTCAACCCAAGAGTTAGACGAACACCAGAGGTGATACGTCATCACATGCGCCTGGGGGTCTTCGCCGGCTTTGCCCTCAAACTTGGGACAATCACCTGGTATCTTGGTGGGAACCGGAGGCCAATATGGATTATGTGAAATCGGATCATTGGTCAACTTCGAAACGTCCGGCAGTTCCAAGGTAGCCAGGAACGGCAATGGAGGGTTAACTGCCATGCCAGTCCCAGGATGAGGTCCGGTACCCATGCTCCACGATGGTTGTGAATATCCCTGCCCCCACGGGTTTTGTCCCGAAGGATTTTGACCGTAGGGGGCATAGTTCGTATAACCAGACTGATTTGGATTCTGGTAACCATAGTGCGGGGCTTGATAACCAGGGTTCGGGCCCTGATTAGGTGTTTGCCCTATATAAGCAGCGTTTGGATTTGGTTGCTGAGCGTAGGTAGAACCGGGTGGAGGAGGATAATACTGAGAGCCTCCGGGGTGGTTATAGTTCGGTTGAGACTGACCATGAGGATAATAACCACTCTGAGGATGAGTAGGCTGCTGATAAGTGGAACCCTGCGGAGCCTGGTACGTAGGGCGCAGCTGTTGATTTGGCTGCGGCATTGAATGAACGGGCTGTTGAGCAGAGTGCACGGAATGAGAGGGTTGCCCTGAATGAACAGGTTGACCCGGGTGAGGGGGCTGGCCTGAATGACCAGGTTGGCCCGGATAAACAGGCGACGCTGGTTGCGCAGGTTGACCTGGTTGTAAGTGGGCCCCAGGTTGTACCGGATGGGCCGGCTGGCCTGGAGGCGGGACACCAGGTTGTACCGGATGAGCCGGTTGGCCTGGTGGTGGAATAGGACCAGGTGCTTGCTGGAAACCAGTTTGACCTGAAGCAGAACCATAGGGTGGTCCTGGCTGATATGCAACGTTAGAGACAACAGGATACTGCGGTTGCATCGGTAAAGAAGGCTGGATTTGCCCCCCAGGACCATAGGACGGTCCCGGTTGATACCCCGGCTGAGGCTGAGCAGGTTGACCAGCAGGGCTATAATATGGTCCTTGCGGATTGTACAATGGCCCTTGCTGGCCCGCAGAGTAGCCTTGGATGGGCTGTCCCTGTGGGTCGTACAGATAGCCAGGTTGGCCTGCGGGTTGGCCTTGGAAGGGCTGTCCCTGCGGGTTATAAGCCTGGTTGTACGGTAAACCTTGAGCATACAGATAAGCCTCAGGAGCAGGAAGGCGCAAAACCTCCCTGTGCTCGTCAAACTGACCTGGGAAAGCATACACGGGAGTGCCATCCTGTGCATAGTGCGAAAAGAAAGATCGGTAAGGATCTTGGGGGAATTGTCCAGCTTCGGCGTTCGGCTGTTGCAAGGACAACCGATACTCCTCTGGAGAGATATTCTCCGGTATAGCAGTAGCTAAATAAACATCTTCAGGAGTTGGCCCATCCCTGGTAGCTGAGACAACAGAAGAAGAGGCAGCCACACAAACAGTGGGCCGAACGGGAACAGAAGTGACGGGCGTCAAAGGGGACACCCCGGGTGTAGTAGCAGCTGGCCTCGAAGCTGGAGAGGATATCCCCATAGAGGCTGCAGCTGAAATGATCTGACCCAGAGATCTGTATCCCTGTGGCAAAGAAGGACTGGCTGTCGACATGGTAGCCAGCTCAGAGTCGTCTCCCTCAAACAATCTACGCGGGATGCGCTGATAGTCGTCAGACGCCGGAATTTCCTCACCAGAATCACTCATGGTTGATCCTGCCGTTAAATCACGCAAAAGACGGCGAGGACTAGGAGGAAAAACAGCAGCAACAAATGGTGAACCCGATGTAAGAGAAAGGAAATCAGCTCCTAATCTCAATTCAGACACAGGGTCCGAAAAGGGCCAATTGAACTCAACTGGTCCTCCAAAGGGTTGCTCGGCGAGAACCGATCCCCCGTCAGGAAACTCGGAAACAACAGGCTGAGAAGCTTCTGAAGAATCGTCCGTGTAAGGACTACCAGTAGACGAAACCGAAGGTTCCGCCACTGTGGCAAAAGACTAGAAGAAAAGAGCAAACACACACACGGGCTGAAAACGAGTTAAGACACACGATCAAACAGTCAACAAGCAATGTCTAAACAGGTGTGTAATCATGGGCGATTAATTTTACCACATTGGAAAATAAGAAATTCTACCGTTTCATATTTTAAGAGTCGAGAAACGATAAAAAGATGACTCTATCTCTTTCAGAGTTGACACAAGCGTGAAAGGACAAGCGCTTGACGGTCTTTTCAAGTTTAGGGAGTCAGAAAAGACCAAATGACTGCTCAGGGAAAAACTAGGCACAAAGGGTGTACCAAATATCCGTGAACTGCAATATACACCTTGGTTTCAAAAATGAAACAGAAATCGACCAAGGACTTTCCGTACGTGCAGGTAGTCTCCCCGAATGCTGTGTTCGGTGTATCACGGGTATAGGGCGGCAGACTCGGCTTCCTGTGGATAAAGGATTGAGAACCTAGAGGGGTCTCCCTTTATATACGCGACGGTACGGGGAGCGCAAGTCCGTACTAGCGCTGTCTAAAGCCAACAGGCGAACGACAGCTGCTAGGTTTAACGACGCCGGAACACGTCTCTAGCCTAGACCTTATAAATATGTTTCGTTAAGTTCCAATGTTGCCTTAGGTTAATTGAATAAATTTTACAGTTGATCTTCAATTAAGTTTCAATTTTCAGGCCCTATCGTATGTAGTGTCTCGAAAGACTCTTAAATGCAAAGCTATATGTCACAGTGCAACATTTCGTTCGATGAAAACTAGTTAGAGAAGAGTTGAGAGCTTTTACACAAACGAAATGAACGGAAGACAAACAATGAGATCTCTAGTGCAACTAATGCAATTGAAGACTTTTCATTCAAAACACTAATCACTAGCGATATGGAAAAGATCACAATTTGCACTAATTAACAAAAGCAAAAGAGATTTTTTTGGTTTTCAATGTTTAATAGCCAATATGCACTAAACAATCTTGAAAACAAACGGAACAACTTGAGAAACGATTTTCAAGAGAGCGAAACAAACAAATTTCACTCAACAACACAAGCAACCAGCTCCCCAAATCGACCAAAGTCTCTCAAAGCAAAGAAAAGACTCAAAAGCTTCCAATGGACCGTGTGATTTAGGTCCAAGGCAAGACCAAACGAATTTCGAATGAAGGAATGAACAATCACCCAAAAATCGCAATAAAACAATAAACAACTACTTAGAGGGTGTGGAGAATCAATCAGACAGTTGACAGGACAATCAAAACACCAAAACTTCCAAGGAGGGCTCGATACACTAAGCCACTAGATGCCCTAGGGCTTAAAACGTGAAATCGGTAGATAAAAGCAAACAACCAAAGAATAGAGGTGAATTCCCAGCCAAACAGGACTCCAACACACTCAGGCAGTCGGAAAATCAAGAAGAAAAACACTGACCAAATCCAGAGAGCTCAAAAATGAGGAAACTCAAAAAACTTACAGGGGTGGCGCGACTGTAAGTGTGAAACTGGTGCCAGAAAGTAATTGGCGCGGGCTGAACAAAGGCAACGTGCGCCAATTGGCGCGACTGTTGGGTTAAAAACCGCGCCAGCCGAGTTTCTCAGCCAAATATTAAAACAAGCTACTCCAGAAGCAGACCAATGCAAGCCAAGCAAACCAAGAAGCAAAAATAGTGAAAGAACCCAACCCAGAAGGTTCGTCAAGCAAGGGAAACCATAAAACAATCAAAGCGAGACAACACAAACGAGACAATGAAAACCGGGCGATCCCCAGTGAAGTCGCCAAATTGTTGAGGAGGTAAATCCCCTCTGCGGACAGAGGCGATCCCTACTAGCCCAGCAGGGGTCTAGCAACAATCAAACAACGTTATGACGCAAGCTCCTAGTTACGAATGGAAAGACTAGGAATAGAAGCCTACCTGGATTCCAACGCTATGATCTAAAGAAGAAGCGTCCCCGTTCCTCAGCCTCGGCAGATCACAATCCCTCCACGATCTCCGCAGATGAACACCTGCACATGGAAGAAACGAACAGATACAAGTATAGAAACCAGCATACGTAACTAAACATCAGTCAGAAAAGATGTTACTCGCATTAACATGATGGAAAACGGAGTGGAACCATAATCATAATCATCTATTAAATAATGAACGAAGAAAGATTACAACCAAGTTCTGACGTCGTGGTCTCCTTCGGACGGGTCTCCGGTCGTCCACGTCTCGCAAAGCTCGCCAAGGAAAGGGAAAACCTCTCCGGAGTCTCTTGACAATGGTCTCCTTACTTGAGTCAGCCTTAAGGGAAAGAGGGGATTCTTTACAACACAAAGGCTTTTGGGAATATGGAGATTCAAAGCTTAGGCACTTCAAGACTAGCTTGCCATGGATTTGAGCAGGCTTTTATAGATGGGGAAGGAGGGAGTTGGGATCCCTATTATTATGGGATTGGCCCTATCAACAGGGAAGGTTCCATGGGAGGTGGCAAAACCACTTTCCTTCCATAGAACTTCCGCAGCCAAACCTCCCAACTCAAGATAGGCAATGGTTTCTGAGTTTGTTGGAACTCAACTTCCGCCATCTTTATTTAAAAAACAGTCCCTAAATTGGGTGGCGCGACTACTGCTCTATGACAGAGCGCCAGTTGGCGCGACCTCTTTGCAGGATTTTCCCCATTGGTGCGAGTACTGAACTTCCTGCCCGCGCCAATGCCAAAAAGGGATGTTTTTCATGATTTTTGCAAGGAGATGTCTCAAGGGCAAATGAGGCTCATGCTTAGAGGAATGCATTGATGATGTTTTCAAGGCATGACAATGTTCACAGGTCACAAAATGGGTCCTCCATTGTGCGGGACGGGGAATGGTAAGGACGGTGACAAATTACTGTGTAACACTCCATTTAATAATTCCACTTAGTTATAAGCACCATTATTCACAGCTAGCTTTCCTTGCATTTGCTCTAGAATTTGATGTATATACCCAGCCCATTTCAACTCCATAGCCCAATGGAAACCATTTAGAGAAACCCCTTAAATCCACGAGCAATCAAACAAAGAAACCCTCACAATCAATTTAACTAGCCTAATATCATAAATCTTAAACAAAACCAAATCTTATATAGAGAGATCCCTCTCTGATTCTAGGAGGGCTAGAACCTAGGCTTTAAGTGGTTTTGATGTTGCGCTTTATAATTTAGTCTTGCCAATCTTGTAAATTATAGAGTGATAACATAGTGGTGACCATACTCGGGACAATTTTTTAATTCCTCAGTAACAATTATCAAGTTCAGATCTGGTTGATGACAGTGGACAAGCAGTCAGACACAAGAAGGTTGAAATCATCCACCTAGCGACTCCATAGTTTTCAGTTGACCTAAAGGATCCACTAGTAGAAGAATCCATATTTGTTGTGAACATATAGTGACTCCATCCTTTGATCAATTGACAAGATGAATTTAAGAATACAACGCAGGTATGCTCCTTTGGACAGATCTAAGATTCCAGGTTTTCCAAATCCCATGCAAAACATTGATTGGTTAAAATATCTTCTGGTGTTTAGAGATAAGAAAGGAGATGATGCTACTATACATTTTTTAAGATTTCATATGCATGTCTGAATATTTAAAATCCAATTTCCAGAGGACTGTCTTATGAAAATGTTTGTTGCCAGTTTAGAAGAGAAAGCTAGGATTTGGTATGAAGGTCTACCAGCAGCAAGTATAAGTTCTTTAAAGTTTTTTCATGTTTTGTTTTGTGACAATTATAAAGAAGATTATCCCTCTTTGTCACTAGTTCAAGACTGTTGTGATAACTTTCAAAGTTTTATTGAATATATGGAGGATTAATATGATGATGATCAGTTTATGAATGATGAGATATTAGAAGTTTTAGAAGAAAGAACATTTCAAAAAGTGGAAGTTTTTTCTGAAATGTCTTCTCATCGTGAAAAAAGGAATGAGATATGTTGTCCAGAATTTTGTGAAGTTTCATCACGGGAAATATCCCTACCAGCACAAGGACAATCTGATCAGCAGATGGTTAAAGAAGAACTTCAGCTCCCTGAACTAGATCTAGCAAAGGACAGCAGTGAAAACCTCCAACAATCTAATAATCTAGAAGGAAGAGCAACAGAGTTTGATGGCCCAAATTCACAAGAGCATCTTCAACTAGCATTGTTTTATTCAGATATTGAATGCCAATCAAGTTTTCCTAATGAAAACCAAGAAGGTGTGTTGATTGAAGACCTCTCCAATCCTCTTTCTGAATTTACAGGCGTTGAAAAAGACCACAGAGATTCCCCATTATTTTTTTCTTGGGATGTTGAAAAAGTTTCACAACATATTGATATTACATCTAATGACCCTTTGCCCAAGATGATTAGGATTTTGCAACTTCCTTGAAAATTTCTGAATGATAAAGGGAATGATGAAGACCACATAGTACAGTTGATTATCATGGGAAGAGAAGAAAAACAAGTGTCCTCTTTTCCATATGAAGACAGTCAGTGCCAGCATAGAAGAAAAGGAGTTGTCTGGGATGAGGTATGTTTTTATATCACCAATAATCTGAGGGATCTCGTGCTACATGTTTACCTTGATCCTTTGAGCAGCTTATTACAGTCATCAGTGAAGGAGGAGTCTACCATGTTGACTAACATAGCTATTGAATTCAGTCGAAGAGTTAAGTTGCCATGTTTTGAACCCATTGTTCTACCCAAGGGAAGGTCAGTTTCAATTAAGCACTCATTTTCTTGACTGGTTACATTGGAAGTCTGATTATTATTTGATGGGATAATTTTTTACCAGACTAGATGCAGGTAGGAGTGCCAATAAGCTCAGTACTTTGAGCATATTTTCAGTTTCAGTTTAAGATTTCTTTCATTTTTCAGGTTCAACATAGTTCAGATTTCAACATTCAAATTATCTAAGTGCAACAGTGATTTTAGTTTGATGGTTTGTAGTGCATAAGTTCAGTGGTAGTTTCATTTCAAATTTCAGTACACAGATTAGATTCTTGTATGAGGTTTAGAACAAATGATTAAATATTTTCAGCCGCATATTTTTTGTAACAGACTAGGTTGCATGTTAGAGATCTGCCCAATGGGTTAGGCTACTGATCTATGGTGTTCTTGACACCTACTCCGGAGTTGCACTCCCTAATTGGAGCCACTGTTAGTATCCTATAATCTACAGGATCTCAAGGCAACTAATTATTTTTCCTTATATTTTTCGTATTGAAAATAATGCTCCATGACTATCATTTATTTCTAAGAAGGTACTTCTGGTACAAAAGATGGTGAAGAAGGGATTTATTCACCTCACTTCCAATATAGTCCAAAGCTAAGCCTAAATGTTTTTCCTAACACTACCCATCTCGTCAAACCCACCAAAACCCACATACATAAAGTTTTAGGACATATATATGTGTGTGTGTGTGTGTGTGTGTGTGTGTGTGTGTGTGTGTTATAAACCATACCTTATCGTCGCAACCCCATTAACCTACATTTTCCCTTTTATCCTAAAGTCTACTCTCTTCCTACCCCCACCCCCCCCCTCCCCGACGCTCATTATTTTCCTAGACTCCACCGTCTACCCTGTCAAATTACCCCTATTCTCATCGCACATCGTATTGCGCGAGTTTTAGCCTCTAAATCCCGCTCCTCGTAACAAAACCTTAAACTTTGCAATTTGTAGTATTAAATGGGCCCCATCTCCGTCCTGCCACATCACATTCCATCAGCACACATCGCACTTCGTAAGTTTTAGCACTTACCTCATTTCCCTGACTCCAAACCTTGTAATGTGCGATAAACTTTAAATCTTGTGATTTTGCGATATTGGGGCGGACGCGATGCGGGTCGATGCTGAAGCCTAAAGGATTTCAAATCTGGGTGTATGAGATTTATTACATTGTTTTATGAAGAAAGGGCTTAACACAACAGAAGGACTCAGCCACCAATCCAAAGGAAATGAGACATCAAGGGAGGAAATGATGCAGCTGATCAATGAACAAGCTGAGTAGATGAAGAAAATGGAAAATGAAATGGAAAAGTTGGTAAAGGACAGACAGAAAGTGGTGAGAGACGCAGTGAAGGAAGAAGAAAAGAAAGCAGCCAAAGCCATGATTCCACTACAAGTAGTCCCTCTTACAGTGATTCCAACATCTACATCAACAACAAGTACACCAGGTGAAGGCACTGAGCAGTGAGCTAAAGCTACAAATAACATGCCCTGATAGACAGCAGAAATTCAGAGATATCAAAGGACACATCCAAGCTCACAAATATGAAGAACACTATAACTGGGAAAGCATTTTATGAAGTTATCAGCAATGATCTCTTCATACAGCATGAGATTAAGAACATTTTTCATGTTGAGGCCAACATTTGTGAAGTACACCGCGATGGTTGAAGTCTACACAAAGTTGAACAGGACTAAGATTCTGACTCAAAGGAATGGGAAAATTGGTGTGGACTCCATGGAGGATGACAACTCTACATGTTGACAAAGCATGCTGCTCAACGAATTATCTACATCAACAGATATAGTGTATCAGAACATCTCAGAAGTATCAAATCGCCTATACAACAGACTGCCACAGCACTTAATAACGGATTTATGATGACTTTTAGACATCTTTTGAAGACCGTTAAACAGTATCCATGCCTGAGACGCATAGGTCGAATTTCAGTTACTTTGTAATAAAGGAACTGATTTCCCTTATGATAACGGAAATCAGTTGCAAGTAGTTTAAATGTAGCTTTTTATTCAGTAATAGGGGTTGGACCCTAATTTTGTAAGCGCTTTTCATTGCAAGTACTTGTAATTTTTCAAGCTAGAGCATCAATAAAGAGATGAGTTTGCAAGATTCATGTGTTGTGTAGTCCTGGTGATGTTCTTCCTTATTCTCGTTTAATTTTTACCCAATGTAATATTTTCATGTGTGTCACTTAAATTCTAATTGTAATGTAGGAAAGTTAGATTAAGATTCACTGTTCAGAGTACCTTAATTATGACTGCCTTTACAATTTCAATGTTTTCTTCTGATGTATGGTTTAAGAATTCTTAATTTCTTTTAATTCATTACCAAAAGAATTTTCTCCATTTCATAATTCCACTTAGTTATAAGCACCAGTATTCACAGCTAGCTTGCCTTGCATTTGCTCTGGAATTTGATGCATATACCCAGCCCATTTCGACTCCATAGCCCAATGGAAACCGTTTAGAGAAACCCCTTAAATCAAACAACGAAAAATCAAACAAAGCAACCCTCACAATCAATTTAACTAGCCTAATATCAGAAAGCTTAAACAAATCTGAATCTTATATAGAGAGATCCCTCTCTGAGTCTAGGAGGGCTAGATCCTAAGCTTCAGGTGGTTTTGATGTTGCGCTTTATAATTTAGTCTTTCCAATCTTGTAAATTATAGAGTGATAACAGGACTCATAACCTAAAATCAACCAGGTCTTCCCGAGGCTAAACCACCTCACCCTCATCAATATAACCAAGATTTACAGCAATCCCCACCAAATCACTAGGCCCTAAACATGCATGGATGCCATAGGATTTCTCCACCTACACTATGAGTAATTTTCCTTACTCCTAGTCTCTAGGCTTTACCATATATCCGACCATTCATTGGTCGGGATTCCTAGGCCTAATCGAGACTCCACCCTCTAGGATTTACCGTATATCCTACCAATAATAGGGCACCCAACTTTATGCTTTAATATATATCCCACCATTCATTGGTCAAGGGTTCCTAGGCCCACTGAGGTAACACAAAAATCCAGCTTTACTGCAACCTAGAGTCCAGTTCAAGGGTCACTAGGCCAAGGCCTTATCACAATCCATAGTATGATTTAGGGATCAGTAGGCCATATGTTCTTTCTTTCAAACACCACCTCACTTAGTTTCAAATCCATCCAACAATCTATCTCAAACAAAACATGAGAACCCCATCACACCATGGTGATCCAGAAATGGAAACGCTAGGCTAAAAAACACTCTCACACATAGAAAAACACATTCCAATGACGACAAGAGAACCCTAACCACACATGCATGCACCATGCATGCCAGATCTAGAAGGGAATTCATACATGCAACTCGATACCTACGAATAATCTCGTTTTAGCCACTTGATCCTACTCTTCCTTGCTTTATCTTTGCTTCCTCTTTGCCTACTTTGCTTTTCTTGATCCAATGTTGAAGTGATCTAAGAAAAATATAAGTGTCCAAGAGTGTGAGAGAGAGAGAATAGAGAGAGAGCTCCAAAATTGAACTAAAAAAAGGTAGCAACTGATCCTCATAATCCTTTTTATTAATGAGGCCTTTATTTTCTTCAATTTTCGATTATTTTCCTTCATTTTCCTCCTCACATGCAATATGTGACCTTTCACCCTCCTTTTCTCCTAATTTCCATTATTTTTAATAAATTGCCAAAAATTTAATTTTTCCTTTCCAAAGCCTTTGGCATTGCCTTTTCCAATTTCTTTAGCCATAATAAACCAAATGAACACCCGCACTAGGATGTTTTTTCCCAACATTCATCTTGGAATAATGTTGTTATTATTTTGCCTTTATTAACTTTTATTACATAGAATTTTCACCGGGGTTGTTACTGAACCCTCCCCCTTGGGGGAACATCGTCATCGGTGTTCAATGATACCTACAACCAACAAGAATGTTGAATGCAAAACATACCGCCCATGGAGCTTTATAACTTAGCTCATTGCAGTATTTACAATGATCAACTTGTTGAGAAGAAAACCAACATGACAACATAATAACATGAAAACCATAATGACATGACACCCATACTTCTTATTGGAGCTTTATAACACAACTCACGGTGGTATTTACATCTATATAAATATGCACATATATCAAAAAATCACATCAAAACATATACCAAAAAAAAATTCTCAACCAGTGAATAAAGAAGGATACATAGCATGCATTTGATCTGTCATCTCCCATGTAGCTTCATCATGCCCAAAGTGCTTCCACTACAGTTTAACCTGCTTGATTGATTTGTTCCGGAGCATGAGAATCTTTCTCTGCAAAATACATTGAGGTTCTGGCTGGAATTCCCCTTTGAGCTCCACCCTGCACTACAAACCAATCAATCACGTGATCAGCATTGACTTTAACATACTTCTTTAGTAATGACACAAGGAAAACATCATGGACTTTCACTGTCAGAGGCAGTTCAAGTCGATAGGCTGCTGGTCAAATCCTTTCAAGAATATTGAAAGGTCCACAAAACCAAGGTCCCAACTTGGCACACGATCTAATCCGCAAGGATCTCTTCTTGGGCTTGATGTGCAAATACACATGTACCGCAATTTGAAACTCCTTAAAAAACCTATACCAATATGCATAGATTTTCTGCCTATCCTATGTTGACTTTATATTCTTCTTTATTACCTGGATTTCCTATTCGATTTCTACCAACATGTTCGGTCCAATCAATACCATGTTCACCAGATCACTCCAACTGATGGGAGTATTACAACTCTGCCCATACAATGCCTCAAACAAACTCATCCTCAATGATTGTTGGTAACCACTTGTGTAAGCGAACTCAACCAACGAAAGGTACTCCTCTCATCTCCTTTGTTGATGCATCACGCACATCCTCAAAATTTCCTCCAATATCCTACTGACCCTCTCTAATATACCCATCTGTCTGTAGATGATAAGTTTTACTGAAGGCTAAATTTGTACATAATATTGTAAACAAATCCTTCCAAAACTTGGAAGTGAACTTAGAATTCCTATCTGACACAATATCCTTTGGAACACCATGCAATATGACCACATATCTTATGAATACATGTGTTACATCACTGACTGAATACATAGTCATCACTGGAATGAAGTGTGTTACCTTAGTCAAACATGTCTACTACAACCATGATGGAATCATGTTGTCTATATGTCATTGGAAAAACTGTAATGAAATCCATGGAAATGACCTCCCATTTCAACTTTGGAATCAGAATTGACTATAGCAATCCACCTGGATGTTTACACTCTACCTTTACTTGCTGACAGTCCAAGAATCTAGCCACAAACTCGACCACATCGTTCTTTATATTCGGTCAATGATAAAACTTATTTACTGTTGTCAATGTATTTTTGTATCTTGGATGACCCGAATACGGTTTCTCATGACACTCTCTCACGATAGTATTCTTATGCTCACTATTTTCTGGCACATATATCATATCCCTAATCTGATCAAGCCATCTGTTGAGAGATGATAGTCCACATCATGTGCACCTATACTTATATCTGCACATGTACCACTATATGTACCTATACATATAACTTTACCACTACATGTACCTACACTTGTTCCTATACGCTACATGTACTTGTACTCTGTTGTAACTAGTGCATAATATCCATGTACTTGTTATCCTGTTGTCCTACCTGTAACATCCGATCTTGTAAGTTTTTCTCATAAGAAATCATAGTTGTTATATGATTCACCTGTACTCTCCTGCTAAAAGCATTTGCAACCTTGTTCTCTTTACCCTTGATGTACTTGATCTCAAAGTCAAACTCACTAATATTGGCCAACCATGTAGTTTTCCTAACATTCAGATTCAGCTGGTCAAACAAGTATCTCAACCCAATATGATCACTCATCAATACAAAACTCATGCCAAGAAGATAATGCCTCTATATCTTCAACGCGTGGATGATCGTTTCCAACTCAATATCATGCATCGGATAATTCTGTCCGTGCTCATTCATTTTTTGCGATTCATAACATACAACATGTCCTTCCTGCATAAGGACTCCACCAAGTATTCTCTTGCAAACATTTCTACATACGACAAATTCTTTGTTTGAATCTGCAATCTTTAACACTAGAGCATTTGTCAACAACTGATTCAACTATTCAAAACTCATTACACATTCCTCTGTCTATTCAAATTTCTTACCTTTACTCTGTAGTGATGTGATAGGATATGCAATCCGAGAGAAGTCCCTGAAGAACCCCCTGTAGTAACTTGTTAGCCCCATGAATGATCTTACCACATCCACATTTCTAGGAGTTTCCCACTCCATGATATCCCTTATCTTTTTCGAGTCCACTACTATCTCATCCATGGAAAAAACATGTCCCAAATAATGTACCTATGTCTGAAAGAAACTACATTTACTGAGCTTAGCATAAAACTTATGCTCTCTCAACAATCTCAATACTATTACTAAGTGATCGACATGTTTTTCCTCATTCTTAGAATATATCAAGATTTCATCAATGAATACAATAACAAACTTGTCCAAATAATTAGGACGCAACACACTATTCATCAAGCACATAAAAGTAATTGGATCATTGGTTAAACAAAATGGAACTACAACAAACTCACCTAGTCTAGAAATTTGTCTTGGAAATGTCCTCTTCTTTGATGTATACCTAATAGTATCATGATCTCATATTAATATTCGAGAACATTGCTGCTCCCTTCAACTGATCAAACAAGTCATCAATCCTCGGCAATGGATACTTTTTCTTGATGGTCACTTTGTTCAACTTCATGTAATCAATGCATAACCTGAGAGTACCATCCTTCTTCTTCACAAACAATACTAGTGCACCACAAGGTTATACACTCAGCCTAATGTATCCCTTTTCAAGCATTTCCTTCGACTGCAACTTCAACTCTACTAACTCTTATGTGCTCATTCTGTACAGTCCCTTTGATGTCAGTGCTCCCCCTAGTACCAACTAAATAGAAAATTATACTTCCCAGTGAGGCTGAAACTCTGAATATCTGTTGGAAACACATCCTAAATTTGTTGTAAAATTGGGTACCTTCTCAATATCTCTGCATCCTCATCCCGCTTACCTTTATCGTTATAAATGTGCACTGCAAATAACACACACCCTTTTCTGCAACTGCGCTTTACCTGCATAGTTGTAGCCATTCTGAATGATGTTTCCTTCTTCTTACCCTATAAGAATCTTTGTTCCCTATTATCATCCAGACACTCAATGGATTTTTCACAACAATCCACTTTGGTCCTGTGAAGATACAACCAGTCCATACCCAACAACATATTGTATGATCCCAATGACAATAAATTCATGTGTGTTGATGTAGGCATACCATTTAGTTCAAAAGAAAAACCTCTTACCTAATGATTAACTCTCTTCTTTGTACCTATAGCTAACTACACTAACCAAGATTATGCATGCACTTATTTATTTAAACCACACTTATCCACCAACTCATGGTTAACATAACTATAACTATATCCAAGTTCAATCAAAATAAAAACAACTTGATCACAAAGCTTATTGTCCATCTCAATGATAGATGTTTGGTGATTTTCCTGCTTGTTATCCAGTTTTGCATAGATACGAGGAATGCTTTTCCCAACATCCCCAACATTCTGCGCCTCCTGTGCATTATAGATCTGAGGCCTACCACACTGATTGTACGGAAAATCCCTTTTAAGATGCTCTTTACCACATGTCCAACACTCCAACCATCTTGTACCATCACCTTTATTCTATTGTTGACCCATATCCCTGTATCACCACGTTGAACTATTGTATGGTGCAACATTCTCTTTCTCTTTTACATTCTGAGGCCTTATTCTTTTCGGCTGCCATTTACCTTTACCTTTATCTTTCCCTTTTCATCCTTGTTGAGATTCATTCTTACGCTTTGACTGCTCATAATAATAATTCAATTTCCCAATTAATTCCTCAAGTGACCAAGGCTCATCATACTCAATCTGATCTCTAAAATCTAATGGAAATCCACTGAAAAATATTTGAACTTTGGCCTTTTCATCCTTAAGATATGGTACATACCTCAATAGTTCCAAGAACTTGGTTGTATACTCATCATCTATCATTGATCCCATTTTAAGCTCATAAAATTCTTAGCTTTGTTGTCATAGTACCTTTCTGACAAGTATTTCTTTCTGAAAGGTCTCTTGAATTCATGCCAACTCAAGTCTTTTGTCCTAATGCATCTAACCTGTTTTACATCTTCCCACTATATGTTTTATTTCCCTTTGAGACTGAAGATATTCTTTATGTACTCATGTAACTCAAATAAATTCTTTATTCTAGTAACCAAGCTTCTGTATCCTCCAGCTTCTTCAAATCTCCATCAAAATTAGGTGGCTTTTCTTTCTTAAACTCATCCAGAAAATATCCCCTATCACTCCTCCTATAAGGGTGATAACGATGATGATCATTGGGTCTATTAGAAAAAGAAATAGAATAGTACCTGTTTCCATCACCCCTCCTATCCATAGTATCCAAGAGCCTGCCATCTCTAACCGTGTTATCTCTATCTGACCTGTGACCACCATGAGACCTACTACCATATGCCCCATTATTCCTATCCTCCTACCCATGGCTGGTCCAAAGTGGTCCATGTCTCTACAATTCTGACAAACTTTGAAGGATCTTCGCATTGAATTTTTCTTGTTTTTCATGTTCCTACATGATTCTATCATTGTATTCTTTACAACTTCTTATTTATGCCTTCAAACTTCTCAATGTGTCTGCTAAGTCAGAAGAGTTCCCAACACCACACTTCTCATCTGATCCATACGGAGAATCTAATGAATTGTATTTTACCATATTGTTATTCAACTTGATCTATTTCCTGCGAGGCATGCTATATTAGCTAAACCAAATCATAAACAAACAAACGTACCTCAGTATAATTCAAGGAGGATATCTCATCTGCAAGTTCAACCAGATTAGTGAAATACATGTATAAATATAATCATAGCAACATATAGATATCATCCTAACCATAGTCCAGCCATCAATGCATGACCATATCAAACACACATCATGATCTCATGCACTAAAACTATAGCCATATCAATGCATGCTTAACAACATGTAAACACTAACATGCATAAACAACGCATACCCATTCATACACATCGCATTCCACAACAACACCATAAAATTTCACATGACAACACCACTACAACCATGACCACCACCATGCATATGCAACAAGAATGTAGACCATAAGTATAAGGAACACATGTGTAACTGGCATGAATGCATGACCAACACAACCCCCATATAGTCCAAGGGGTGAACCATGCTTTGCTAACACTTTGTAACACCCTCCTCCCACATTTACCCAAGATAACTAGTCCACCAGGGTAAACATATGACGAGAGGTTGTTATGATGTGATTCAAATCCTCATGTATAGTTAAGGAAGTGAAACCGACAAAACAAAACCAAACTAATCTTCCACACATGCTACAGAACCTCCAATAGCCAACCAACCTTTCCAAGTGACCAACCCATGAGTCAACTTAACTTTTCAATGAATTAAACACCTAGTCACTCCATTGACAATATATGCATGTGACTTTAGGCCTCCAGATGCACCCACAATAAGGGCATGTTAGCGAATTTTTGAAGGCTGGAAATTGACTGCCTCAACATCATAGAATACCACCTGGTCGAGAGCTTAAAGCAACTCCTTTTCCGTTGAAATTGGTGGGTCCGACTAGGGATATAGGGACCAATTTCCCATTTAAAGATATTTAATAATAACAAAAGAAATGAAATCAAGTTGATGGAGTGAATTTAAGATTAATGATAAAACTAAAATTTATTCTAACTATTTCACAGGATAAAAATGTTTTTTAATGTGATCTAATATAAATATTCCATAAAGTATAAACCAATATAGATCATTCAATACCTTAATGAAATAAAGCATGCATAAGAAACTAAATTAATTAAATAGTTGATTAAAACTCAATCTCATAAAATATCTCGTTATTTCATATATAATTACAAATCATTCAATATTTCATATCAGTAGTGACAATGATACATTGTTTTCAAAGTAACTTATATAATGAAAGAACATAAAGTTAAAATAAATATCTATTTCAATAACACAAATATAATAGTACCTGATGCATCAATGCTCTGTATCTAAAAAAGACAGCTTTCAGGCTCAACTTTTAAATTAGATAACACTTGATAAAACAATAGTGCAAGTTCAAAAGCTATCTTCTAAAAATTTTGGACCCCTTTCTAAATGCATGAGAGGGGTTTAAATAGTCTATTAATATTACAAAAATATGAAATTTGTAAATGAAGATTCTATAAAGCCTCGAATAACTTAAGCTAAGATAAAGGACAACAAAATAATAATCAGTTACAACAATATTTAGGACTACCTCCCAGGTCTGTTCTTCATCTGTTATTTGAGGTTGTAAATATCTATCATTTGCTTCAGCTGGCGGGTGTGCATTGGATGCATACGCATTGGATGCAAATGCATATGTCCTGTGAACACTGCATCATTAAGTGTTGGAAGAAGTTGTGTTGCTTTATTTGAAAGACACCTTAATGTGAGCCACAGACGATGTGGTTTTACTAGGAACTGCCAATAACTTTATAATTTTACTTTGGATAAGCTTTGAATCTCTTGAGTCCTTCTTGATGCTTCTTGCCAAGACTGCTTTAAGATTATGAAATCTAGCAAAGTATCTTTTGGACAGTATTGTTTTAGATTGGCTTGTAGTAGAGCATCAGTGATGTATTCAGTGAGATTTGATGCAAGATTCTTGGCTCGGATGATTTCCATCTCGGCACTTTTCATTTTATTATCCCAATCACCGAATACAATATCCTTCTGTGATTCTTCAATTCTGGGAAGGTTGGCTGCTCTTCTTTATGTACCATCCTTCCAATATATGAAAGCAGAGATTTTTTCATCGATCTCTTCATAGAAGGTTCTCACCTCTGATAGTTGGGTGACTAATGAATCATTGTTTTTAGATAAGTCATGAATTAAAGACAACTTATGACATAAAATGTATTATTGCTTTGTTAAAAGGATATCTAAATCTAATGCTTCCTTTCGGACTTCATTAATTTTAGGATTATCTTTCAAATAATCAACCTCTCACTACAATTGTTGTATCTGTTGATCTTTATCTCTAACTTCTTATTCATATTGCACCTTTAGACTATCAAAATTCTTTTGTAAATTGCAAGGTTTACTTGTCATTGTTATTCTATTGCTTGCTTCTTAGTTTGGAGACTTTACTCTAATAGAGAAATTATTTGATATTTTTCTTTCATCAATAACTGTACTTCCACAGATTTATCCATGGTCACATTAACATAATCTCCCGCAAATTGAGATAGTCGATTTAGATCATCCTCTGGGGCAGACTGAGGGTCTTTCCAAAGAATTTGAACTGAGGTTTCACTGGGAACCATCATTTGATTTTGCTCCAATTTTCTTTTCTTTCTAGACCTGCTCATGACTGCCTTGTGCTTTGGACTATAGAATACTTCCAAAGGTGGGATTTCTACAATTTTAAGGACTATCTCTATGGTGGTAAAAGTAGGAATTATTTCCATATTTTCAGCTATATCAGAATCATTCTTTACCTCTACACCAACGTTTTCTGCAAGTGTTTGAGTATTAACTTTGTTTTGGGAATCCTCTGTAGTAAATGAGGTATTCCCTGCATTCTTTGGAATCTGTATAGTTTCTTTGTGGTTAACAACTTTTTATGTGCTTGGTTCCATGACAGGCTTTATGACTAGCTCTGTAGAGCTAAAATTTGGCTCTGAGTTGATTACAACTTCTTTTGTACTTGTATGACTGAAAACATTTGCAATGTGGGTTTCCTCAGTCATTAGAACATTCTTGAATTCCTCCCAAACTTCGTCAAGTTTTTCTCCTTTGATTCCACTTTCTTGTGCTATAACTATATTAGTTGTTTATGTACTTTTAACATTTGGAACTTGTGAAGAGGGTGCAAATGCTTTTGTGCTCTCTGAATTCTGACTGGAATGTTTTACTAGAAATTTTGGTACATGAGCTATCCTCTTTTGACGATATTGCTTCAAACTAATTAACTCATTAGGAGTCAATCGATCTAAGGCTATTCTTTCTACCATAGAATATTCTGAGGTTATTTCAAATAAATCATCAAACTTATTGGGCTCATTTGAAAATTTCCTGAGTTTAACTTGCATGGTGACCTCTTTAGCAATTCCACTAGGGTCAAACTGTCGATTAGGTATCACTGGAAAACATAAAACTTCCAATTGATCAACTTCAAGCAAAGCATGATTGAAATTATCTAAAGTATATGTACCACACCTAATAGGAAAACATGGCCAAACGGTCTTCTTTGAATCTCTAAGGACTTTACTTAGGCCTAGTCCAACAGTCTGGTAGGCGATTTCTTTGGCCAATAATTTATCTGGAACAAACAACAGCAACACATGGGGATGGGCTAAGCTTCTGAGAACTCGAGCATAAGTGAATTTTTCTTCTCCAAACCATTTTCCTATAGGACTAAAGCCTCTATTGGCTTCAGCGGTAAGCCTTGGGGCTTTATTACAAAAAACATTTTGATGGAGGGGAAGCATTACTTCATGAAAAATATTATAGAAACTAGAATGGTACTTTGATTCCCACAAAAGGTCAAAATAAACATGAATGGGGGTGGCATACTCAACAGACCATTTCCACCCCAAGTGCTATCACTAAATCTGACCCTGATAGGCTGCTTGTCAAGTAGACTTTGTGTAACTCTTTCAGACCAATCTTTTGGCTGAGGCTTAGCCTCCTCAACCTAAGAGGGATCTCTCAAAGGTTTATGATTTTTGATTGATGGATAGATGGCTAACTCTAAGATAAAAAGATAAAATGGTATAACTGGTTGTATCACAGATTAGCAAACTTTCATTAGGCCATGGAGTCAGGATAATCTTCAACAAAACATCACAATATGTTGAGCATGGAAGTCAAGGCATTTGGAGTCTAGGTAAATGAATAAAATAGTCACACAGTGAAAAACACAGTCTATTTTCATGTAAAGGAAGTTAGAGCATTGTCAAATGAATTCTAAGTATCACATACAAATACTACTGCAAATAGATAATTTAAGGAAGGCCATAGAACAATGATAAACATAAACTCCTTATGAATCTTGAGTTGTCAAAACAGATCTCTGTATTAAGTTGAAAAAGACACAGTGACATACAATAACACAGTATATTGCTAATGAAAATTCCCAACCCTTTAGAATTTGACCGCATGCTCTATATAGAACATTTACAATATAGGATTCTTTGATCCTTCACTAGAGAATTCGAATTCCCATGCTTTGACACCATTCCTAATCTTAAACATGATATTAATTACAAAATGACAGCTATATTGCCTTTTAAAAGTCCTAATTCTAATAGGATTAAAACTCCTAATTGCAATCCCATAAGTTCGAATTTTGATGTTGTCTCCAACCTTGATGTGATCATGCTGATGATGACAAAACTGTCCTAAAAATTAGGAAACATGTTTCCTACTTTTCAGCCTTTAACTTTCGTTGTCATTTTTTAGCACTTTGATCATTTATGGATCAGTTTCACATGTGTCATATGTGATAAATATTGCAATAAATCCTTTAATCTTCCAGTTGTGTAGAAACCATCTCCGAAATGATGTAAAAGGGTGGAGAATAAGCCTACGCTACGAAAGTGGCTTATTTTCGTAGCGCATTTTGTAGCTCGATATAAAACCTTTCCCTTTAATCATATTTTCACCTGTTTTCTTCATTAGAACCTCCATGTGATATATCCATGCTTCCAGCAGTAAATTTAAACCAAAAACTCATCACACTTCCCTCCAAAATTTATATTTACATGTGCAAAAGATTTCTTTAGCAGTTTCGTAGCGCGCTACGAAACTGCTGTGCAAGATTATTTTAAAAAGAGTCTTAAAATTTTGTAAGTTAGGGATACTTTAAACTTCATAAGGGCTGATATTACCTCAAAAACATAGTAACTTAACTTCAAAAAGATGATCTTGATCAAAATTTGTCTTCACCTTAATAAAAGATTGACTTACAAATTGATCATTTTTTGCACTGTTCCATTAATCTGTTTCATTGTTCCTTTGACTTTTCTTGAGATCTTGTTAGCTGAATCTCTAGTTCTTCAACCTGTCTTCTTAACCTCATGTTGCTGGCCCTCAAATGAGTATTCATAACTCTCACAATTTTTGCTTCTTTTATGGCTGGTACAGTTCAAGTGAAAAATTGTTCTTCGCTACTAGGTATTTCAGGTCTAGAGACTTTTTCACCTTCCCAAAGGGCTTTCATTCTCTTGAAACTTGTTTTTTCAATCACATGCTTTCTAGCTCTTTTATTTAACCTGGAAATTTCATGATTAGCTGATTTTAATTTTTCCTCCATCTCTTCATAACTGATTTTTGCTATTTGTGTTGAGAATACTCTGTTTTTGGCATTTTCTGATATAGGTGAAGAAATATCTATTATTTCTTCATAAACAGTGGGTGCTTCATTCTCCACCTCAGCATTAAGCTCTTGTATTCTCTTTGACTGTCTAGTTGCAGGAGTCCTAGCCTTGAAGACAAATGTTGCATCTTCATCTTTGAACTCCAGCTTTTTAGATGACTTCATCTTTTTCTGTTTACCTTGATCAATTCTTATGAAGTCAGCTTGTACTAAAGGAGACTCTTCTATGTCTATTGCTTGCAAAATATCATCTAAGTTCCCTTTCAAACCTGGATTGTCACTTGTTTCTAAAAGCATTGTTTTCCCTTTTACTTTTGCAGTTTGACTTCTATTCAGTGTCTGTAGAATTTGTTTACCAGCTGTCTCTTTCTGTGTAGTTTCTTTATTTTCTTGCAACCTCTGTTTTGCAGGTGGAGGAGTTTCTGCAATGACAATTGGTGTCTTTTCTACCTATTCTCTTACTTGTTTCATAGGCTTCAATTTCACAAACCTTTTTGTCCTTAGAACTACAGGTTTGCTGGATTCTACTGGTAAATATTCTTTTGCATTAGGATTTTTTACTGGAGTTTGAGCTTCTACTCCAAATCCACATAAAAATAGAAAATATGACCAATCTCTATTAATATTTTGGAGTTCATTCAAGACCATCAGTTTGATTAAACCATGGTGAAACAGATATGTTTCACACCCTTCAGATTTCATTTGAACCTTATCTGCCATCTTAGCAATGCTTCTATACAGGAAAAATGGCAAGTCTAAATATATCATACCTGTAAAGTGTAATAGAAGTTTGAAATGATAGGAATAAACTTTATGGTACCTACCCTCGCATGTGAAATACCTCTGGATATTGAAGAGTAAATTAGCATAGCTATCTTTAATGCAGCTTCTGCGAATTGCATTATTTAAATCCATCTCTGTAAATTTTGGCTTTAAAAACATCTTGCATGGCTCCATGTCAAATCTGAAACCCTTAAACCATGTTTCCTATCCTCCAGGTATCTCAGTTACTAAGGCTATAGTCTCAAGAGTCACTGACAAATTCAATATTCCAGTCTTTGTATTTGAACCACTGAAATGCAATGCAAATTCTTTTGTTACCTGATTGTGTCCTCCCTGCAGCTTTTCACAAAAATTTAAACATCATGCCTTTCTGAAAGCCTCTAACACTGTTTTTTCTTTAACTAGAGCTCCTGTGCTTTCAAGTTCTGACCTCAAGAAATGCCCTAACCTGTGAATCTTTTTCTCCTCTGTCATTCTTGCCTTCAGAAATTTCTGTGTGTTTCCTTCAAAATTTGATGATCAGCCTGGCTTGATGAAAATTAATCAGCCTCTCTTGATGGTAGATACGAATAGCTTTGGTGTAAGATAACCATAAGCTAAAAACTTGAAGCAGGTATGTTTCACTGTTTGTTATGAAAATTGGATTAAGTAACGCATATCAACCCTTCAAATTTGAAATTTCTTTTCATAAATGACACCTATACGATTTCAATGATGAGTATGAATGGTTACATGTTTTTGAAATGACCCCTAACTGAGTCATGATGATTTCTTTGTATGAAAACTTAACGGATTCTGACAGATTTTATGATTTGGAAATGACCCTCCTACGAATCCGCGCTTTCGTAGCGCACCTAATGAAAATTTGGCGATATGCGCTACGAAAGTAGCAGTGCTTTCATAGCGCAAAACTATGTTTTTGAACTGACCGCACTACAAAACTACAGTTTTGTGGCTAATTGCAGAGAATTTTTTCGAAGGTTAAAAACATGACTTCTAAATGAATGATGGGACTTTGTAACCATGAAATGAGACTTAAAGACCTTATTTGGAAATGAAAAATAAGTTTTTAAGACCTTTAAACCTATCACATACCCTTTTTTAGAAACAGAAATGACTCAAGACCTATTTGACACCATGACTAAAACAAAGGTAAACTTTCAGATTTTAGAAAAAATTTATGGTGATAACACCAAGGATGGAAAATTAAAGGAAAAACATATATCATCCATAATATAGGCACTCATGAAAAAATGAGGGGTTTTCCTTTCTAGTACATTGCATCTTTTCCTATAATTACGAATTTGAGTACTCACACTATTTGACAAAATGGTTGCCCAGTCCATGATATAACCATCAGAGGCGGCTTCAATCAACGGTAACCATTCTTCAGAAAACTTTTACATATTCTGATAACCATAAAGATGACATAACATAAAAGAAAGGGCTAACCAGAGAGGCGAGTGAATGCATAACCATGTCCTCTCACTTGTGTTTATTTTGGTCTTTCCTCCAATCCTTGATAAGCTCCGTAGGGTTTGGATTTTCTAGCATTAAATTTTGGACTAATTGTGTATCGTACTTCCTTTGAGGCATCGGAAACTGGTACATTCCTCTAAATTCTCCTAGCTTGAAGGAACCAATCACTGTCTTTTATGAGGTAATAAGCAGTCAGCTTGTTATATCCACATGGTCGATGACCAACCTCACCATATCTGTGTATGGGAGAATTTTCTATCGAGCGGAAATTCTATGAAGAAATGAGTTAGCTACGTCGCTCCATGAATCTGTATCCCTTGGTGGAGACTCATCAGCAGTAGCTCATCTGTTTTCAATTATTCTTGGATTTTCATCTTCAAATAACTTGTAAGTTGCTTCCCAGTTAGAGGAACCTGAATCCTGGGTGAATGTATTATTTGCGAACATAGGATCCATATCATGAGTTTCTTCAAGTGGCAAGACAGATTCTTTTTGAGCAGCTGACTTTCTTTTTGCTTTTATTGTCCTAGACATCTCCTTATGTTTTTCTTTATGACGATTTACCTGTCAAAAAACGAGTTGAGATAAGCAAGGAATCACTTCGAAGTATGCGAGAGTCATATCAATTCAATGTGAATCTTATTAAAATTCCCTTCATGTTAACTTAAAATCATTATAATTCATTTGAAAACCTCGAGTTTAGAAACCATAAGGTGGTCATTTAATTTCTAAATGTTTGTTCACGTGATGTTGACAATTGGCATTACTTCGCAGTTTCGCTTTTTGGCGCTTTTGATATCGGGTATGATGATTGGCTTTAATACTTATGTGATGTGTGAAACAGTGAACTATCGGGATGCTTGACAAAATGTGATATCAGGATCTGTCAATTGACAGAATGTGATATCGGCAGTTGGCTAATTGACGGAATTTCAACGTTTCGGCATATCGGCATTTCGGCTTTTTGAAGCTTTTGCTATTCAATATATCGACACTTCGGCATATTGGAACTTCGAGAGTTCAGCATTTCGGAAGTTCAGCAAATCATATTTTCAACAGATTGGAACTTCGGCAATTCGGCATTTCACATTTCGGCAATGTTATTTTTGTGTGTTTACATCTATTACAGAGATTTACTTTTTTTAATACAATTTTAGCATTTTTCATTCTTTTCCAATGTTTTCATAAGATTGTGCTATTATGAAAAAGTGATTTTTTCTTTGTTTTATTTGGAAAGATAAGGGACTGTATACTTAACTTATATATATAAGGTTTTAACCTTAAAAAAAAAAAAAGGGCCCCCATTGTTCCTTCTAAAGCTTCTAAGGAAAATGGGGGTCGTTGAGTACCACAACAATTGGCGACACACTGGTCAAATCAGTTAATCTATGTTATATAAAGTGTTAAATTTTTTTAAGAAAATTTTCAGAAAGTTATAAATGATTTGAAATCCAAATTGATATAGGTAAATTTTTGAAATAAGATAACCTATTTTATTCAAAAAGGTTTTTTCATATTTGTTATAGATGAAAATTTCTTTTGAATGAATCAGGCTTTGATACGTTGAAAAGATAAAGTAATAATCATTTTGAAGCTTAGCATATTGGATAAACTTATTAGTCGTTAGTAGATCCTCTACTACCAGCAAGCGCTTATAGCCTCGACAGGGTTACTATTTAACCAAAAATGAACTAGTATCCTATTCATAAAAAATAATAATAATAAAATGAAAAAAAATAAAAAATAAAAAATCAGAGGTAATGTGTTTTATCTTTTTTTATTTTGTTTTTTATTTACCTTAATGTCACTATCTTGGTTTGGTGGCCAGAGCTTGTCTCATGGCCTTTTGACTATGAGCCATTATCTTGGTGTGGTTTCCAATAATGATAATGTCAAGCTTATTAGTTTCATATGATCATGGTAAGCAGGCTCGTGATGAGACCTTTTAACTTTAAAGTTTTACATATTATTTTAATTACACTCTCAAAATTTTAAAATAAATTAACGGGGAGTTTACATCTACTCTTTATGAGTTTTTAATGACCATTGAAGTAAAAGATGTTAAAACTTCATAATAATTGTTGCTTTTAAAAAGATAACTTTTCAAATCTGACTCACAACAATTTGGATTCTCAAACTAATTACAAATCTAAAGGATCACTTCATTTTAAATGGCTATGTTAATTTAAAATTTTCTAAAATGATTTGAGTATTCAGATTTCAATCTATAGTTTTTCTTTCTTCATTATTTATTGTTAAAAACTAACATTTTCATGATTGAAAAAAAAACTCGCAATGTGTTATCCAAAGGTGTAATACTTTACAACATAGTTTATTTGAATGAAAATATTTACATATTATATAGGAGAACTTCTGTTCTTTTTAAGAAAAATATTTTTTGAGTATACGTCCATTGACGAGAAGAGTTTCCTTCTTCCCTTGTAAGTCTTGCAATATAAAATTCGATGGGCTTACCTTCTCAAAAATTTCAAAGGGACAAAGCTGGAGTTTTTGAAATTTTGTATGCTTTCCTTTATCCTCATGCACTTCGTCCCATTTCAAAACTAAGTCTCCGATTTCAAAATGTTTGTCTTTGACTGAATTAATATCAAATGAAGTTTTGACCAATTCTTGATGATAAGCATGAACCAATTTAGCTTTGTTTCTTTCTTCTTCCAACTTAATTATTTGAGGCATTCGTAATTGTGAAGCAGAAGAAGGTTCTTCATTAATAAATTGAACTAAGGTTGTTGAAGGTATAGCTACGTTCAAAGGTAGAATAGCTTCTTTTCCATATACCAGATGAAAAGGTGATGTTCTTATTGAAGCTTTCTTGGTTATCCTATCTGCCCATAAAGCAAATGTTAAAGCTTTGTGCCAACTTTTTTTATTTTGGTCAATGGTTCTGTTGGGGTTCCCATGTTTTGGCCAGGTTGGTAAGACCAAAAGATGAGACAACATCAAACCACTTTCAGACCCTAGGATCTAGCCCTCCTGGGTCTAGAGAGGGATCTCTCCGTGATTATCAAAGGTATATGTCTTTGAAGCTCAATGTTTTATGATATTAGGCTAGTTATTGGCACAAGGTTTGTTTGTTTAAATTTGAATTTTGGTTGTTGGGAATCAGGAAGGAAGGGTTCAATATAGAACAAGGATGAACAAGAGAGATTTTAGGTAAAGGAGAGGAAAATCAGAGAACATCAAGCCATTGGGCAATGGAGTCAGGAAAGGGTTTACTTGCTATCAACATGCAAACTTTCAGTTGGGCTAGTCATCTAAAGCATTGGATCCTAAAATGATTTGGTGGAATGGAACAATAAGGAGAGCAAGGTGAAAAGGTGGAAAGGGAGATAAACACCAATTTTCCGTCTATAGATCAGGTCAGAGGTCATTTAACTCCAGACCTGCATGGAAATACTCATAGGCAACTCTCAAAGGTGGTTAAAAGTAGCTTGAGGGAACTTAGATAGGTTAAAGAGACTGAAAGGATCCTAGAGAGAAAGAGACTGAGTTCTAAACTCCTAGCATTACCGATTCATTCAATTAAACACTAACAATAACATCTAAGAAGAAAATTAAATAATTCATACATCAGCTAGTAGGCAATACCATCCACTACACTGGTTAAACCGTTTGAAATCTATTCTCAGACAACACATTAAGCAGAAAACATTAAGGCAAGGAGAGCAGAAACATGAGGTGCCTAACAAGGGAAAATATCATGCCAGATTTCTGATGCAAGCCAGAAGAAATGAAATGGAATGGAAATAAACCCATAAACAGGAAAACATCACCTCAGCTTTAGATCAGGATCCAAAGAAATGTGCTTGCTATATTAAGAACAAAACCAGTCAAGTACAACATAGCCAAAGCTTGATATTCAGTCTGAAACCTTCCTCAGCCTATCTTACAGTCTTACCCAGAGAACTTGTCTCAAGAGAACAGCTTGCATTCTACTGATATCCAATCAACAACCTTTACAATGTTTCTTCATGAAATTTTATAGCAGAAAGATGAGCTGAGGAGGTAGGTGAAAACTAAATGCAGCATTAAAACTTCTGAAAAGAAAGAGGGCCGAAACCCATTCTGTTTAAATTCTGAGCATTCAATTCCTGTCACTCTTTGGATGGAAGAGTGGTCTTCTTCAGGCCTCTATTTACTTCGGTATGTCTCTTGATGTACTTTGATCTGCATGACTCTGTGGTACTTTTGGTGAATAAACAAATGATAAATAAACAACTGAGCGGTCTGCTGTATTTATGAAACAAATGCTCTGGTAGCTTCGGACTGCTGTCAGGGTGGAAATTTCTTCAGGAGCACGGTGTAGAATAAAAACTGCATGGGTGCTTTATCCTTTATGCAGGAAAAACATTCTGCTGCTGTAGAAACCCTGATATGCATTGATTTCTGCGTGCTGTACCTTCTGCGTGATCCCTGGGTCTTCAATCTGGTACTTTGCTAATTTTTTATGCAGCTTTCCACCTTTCTGGACATTTTATGTAACGCCAGCTCTGAATTTAACTCCCTCAGGGCAACGCGCCAACACGATAGTACATATAAACCATGGTGGTTCCCACTTCTTTGTAAACCTGCAAAATATAAAAACTGATTAAGAAAAACAAATCATGGAGGTGGTGGACGCAATGGAGGGGGATGATAATGACTGTGCAGACAGATGAGATGGTGGAGTAGCGTAGGACTGTGGTGGATAATGTAGTATGATAGTGGAACAGAGTCGAGCGGACGTGGGTGGAGCGCAGCAGGAATTTAAATAAAACCTACGAAAAGTCGACCTTGGAACAAAAATATATGACGGAGGGAAAATATGATGGAACAAATGGAAAGGGTGACGTGGCGATACGAGGACATGCGGATGAATCAGAGTCATCCGATCTCGGCCGAGATCGACGGTGGAAAAAATGTCGGGCGATGGACAGTGGGCCATGGGTCCATTTGACTTGAGCTAAAACTCGTGCAACTTTGCTGAGTGTTGGCCGTTGGATGAGCGATGACAGATCGGACGATCCGCAGCGATATCGCTCCATGTCTTTGGACGAAAAAAAATGCGCGATGGAGGGTGGTTTTAGAGCCGTACGCGGGGACACGTGGCAGAAGATGTATGGAATCGCTGCGAATTGGAGAAAACCGCCAGCTCACGAAAGGTGGTGCGATGGAAACCGGGTGGTTTTGGAATAGTGCGCGTGCGGGGACCACCGGGCAGAGGACGACACAGACCGTAGGATCGGGGTTTAAATGAATGGTGGATGATGTGATCAGGCGGTGAAAGGTTGAACGGCGGATGTTGTGGGGGCAGCGATCGCCGTCCAATCTAACAGATCGACGGTTAAAAATGCGGTCGATATACATTGGAGATTAGCGCCTTTAGGGTTAGCGCATGGTTCTGGCGCCAAGGTTACATGGTGGGAAGGTGCGGGGGCTAGGCCGAAAGGGGCTAGGACTAGACTGTGAAGAAAATATGGTTTTGGCACGTTTTTAAAGCATTTTAAGGCCAGCCAAGGGCAACGATAGGGGAATGAAGGGGATTTAGGCATAAACAAAGGGAGTGTGCTAGGTGCAAAGGGGTTTTCGGAGAGGATTTAAGGAATTAGAGGGGCACGGAACAAGGGAAAACAAAGGTTAACATGAGATATCCTACAGGGGTGTAAGGGACAAATGAGGGCCTTTTGGAGCACAGCTTACGTAATTAATGAAACCTTATAAAGGGAGTCAGCCGGGGGAATTTTATCAAAGGAAAAGGCGCAGGAGACTTCAAGGATGATGTGTCTTCAGGGGAGATGCATTCCTTGAAGGCTCAAAAACAATTTAGCCCCCTACCTTGCTTTCTCAAAAATTTATAGGGGGGGCTAACAGGTTCAATTTATAATCCTTATAAGATTTTTATTAGTTGATTCCGCCAAACCATTTCCTTGGGGATAATAATTTACAAGATACTTCAATTTAAATCCTCTTGTTAAAGAAAATTCAATCATTGCATTTCCAGAAAAATAAGAAGCATTATAAAAATAAGATAATTGGGAACACCAAACCTGGTAATGATAAATTGATCATTGAATTCAATGATGCTCTCAGAATTATCTAACTTCAATGGTAATTCCTTTACCCATTTCGTGAAATAATTTGTTGCAGTCAAAATATATTTATGTTGCTTAGAGGACTGAGGAACGATCTCACCTATTATATCAAGTCCTCATTTCTCGAAAGGTTGTTCAATATTGATGGGCTGCAATGGCTTGGATGGTTTCCTTTGTCTTTCTGAAGTAGTCTAGAAAATTATACATTTTCTGACGTACATATGTGCATCTTTAAATAAGGTCAGCTAGTAATATCTAGCATGTAGAATCTTATGAGCAGTAGTGTCTCCACTATAATGTCCACCTACTGGACCATCATGAAGTTCTTGTAGAACTTTTTCTGCTTCAAATTTCTATAAACATCTCAATAGAACATAATCATAATTTTTCTTAAATAATACATCATTAACAAGTTGATATTGATTGGCCTTCAATCTTAAGGCTCTCTTTTTCTTAAAATCAAGCTCAAGTGGAGCATAACCATTTTTTTAAGTAAAATATTAAATCAAAATATTGAAAATGAGTATCAAGAGGAAATACCTATGTAACTTGTTCAATGTTACCTGTTACTTCGTCAATTGATGCACCATTCATTCTTGTGACTAACCTGCAAAAACCTTGGCCTTTTACAATCTTAGCGGATTTGATCTCTAGATTATATTCTTGCAAGGTTGTGACCCAATTAGCCCTTTTTTCTCCTAACTCCTTTTGAATCAGCAATTGTCTGATAGTTGAGAAAGGAACAATAACTTTAACATGAGTTTTCAGAAGAAAAGGTCTAAAATATTTAACATCTTTGTAAATTGCGAAGGATTTATTTTTCGCTCCTGTATAATTTAATTCAAATCCTTGAAAAATTGAGCTAAAAAAGGAAATTGGAGCTTCAATTTTATGTTCATTTGATTGGGTTAAAACTGCTATGTAAGACATATTAGAGGCAAAAGTGTATAAAATAAATGAATTAGAAAAATTGGGAGTCGCAAAAGAAGAAGCATTATTTATGGCTTGTTTAATTGTTTTAAATTATTCTTTTTCATCATCTCCCCATTTGAAAAATGAATACTTCTCGATCATTTTTGTAGAGGTAGAACGATGTATGAAAAACTAGGGATGAATCTTTTGAAAAAATTAATTTGACCCAGAAAAGATTGCATCGATTTCTTAATATGTGGTAATGAGATTTCTGAAATTATTTTAATTCTTTCTGGATCAATACAAATTCCATGTTTTGAAACAATAAATCCCGGGAGTTTACCTTCATTAAGAGAAATAAATAATTTCTTAGGGTTTAGAGAAATTCCATATTTTCTGCATCTTTCAAATATTTGTTTTAAACCATGTAGATGATTATTTCTCTCTTTTGAATATGTGGTAATATCATTCAGATATACCACAACACTTTTGTTAATTACCCCTTTAAAAGAAATATCCATTTATCTCTGGAATGTAGCTTTTGCATTCATTAATCTGAATGGCATCTTTTGATACGCATATGTCCCCCACTTTGTTCAAAATGTAGTCTTCAATCGGTCTTCTGGATGAACTAAGATCTAATTATAACCTAAAAATCCATCTAAGAAAGACATTAGTTCGGAACCAACGAATGATTGTAAAACTTGTTCCATTGATGGAAGAGGAAAATTACCTTTTTGACATGCCTTGTTAAGATTTCTGAAATCAATACAAATGTGGATGTCACCATTATTTTTCCTAACTAGTACAAGATTAGAAACCCATTTTAAATGTTGGACTGGAAAAATGATTTTAGCTTTTAAAAGCTTATTCAATTTGCTTTTAATTTGGGTTTCCAAATTTGGATGTATCTTTCTAATCTTTTGTTGAATCAGTTTGACTTATGGTACCATTGGTATGATTTGTTGAATGATGGAAGCATCATATGTTTTGAGATCTTGATAATTCCATGCAAATACATATTTATATCTTTTTAACAAATGAATAAATGTATTTCTATCATCATACGAAAGGCCAAGTCCTAAGTTAATATTTTGGGGTTTTTCATTAGATCCTAGGTTAACCAATTCAAACCTTAAAGTTGAACTTTGAAGTGTGTGGTTGTTGACCTTTTTAAATGTCTTTCAAATCATATAGATCCTTAAGTTTAACTACAGGTTTTGGCAAGGAATTATTTTCATTGGAATTTTTCATTTGAGTATTGTTTTCATCTTCATCAATTACTTGATCAAGATAAGATTCTTAATATGTTAAAAAATCTAAGATATCTCCATCATCGTTGAATACTCGCCAATTTGTAATATTTTCAGGAGTGGATGGGCGAAAAATCAACTCTATAGAAAATCGATCTGGACTAAAATCTTTGGGTGGAATTAACCTAGATGCGACATTGGCTAAAAGATCAGCGCCGGCATTTTGAATTCTAGGTATTGGATAGATATTGCAATGCTAAAAAATGTGAAGTATGATTTTGAATCAAGGATTGATAATGTTTCAGGTGGTTTGATACGCAATGAATGTTATTTCTAACCTTTTTTTATCACGATTTCTGAATCACCAAATATTTGAATATATTTAACAACCAAGATTTATTGCCTTATATAATCCCTGTAATAATGCTTCATATTCTGCAATATTGTTAGTACATTCAAATTCTAGCCTACATGCTAGCAAGATCTTTTCACCAGTTGGGTTGATTAATATACATCCCACTACTGCACCTTCACTAGATTTAGAACCATCAAAATAAAGTTTCCAAAAAAATAATTTTTAATATACAATATTAATATATTTAGAAAATTATGTTTGAGAACAATTTTCAATTTGAGAACAAACAGAATTCGCTAAAAAAGGTGATTCCCAAGAATTCTGAATATTAATTCCCAAGAATGTTATTTTTGAAAACCACGGGTTCAGTTTCTTCATCCACATCAGTAACCGAGTGTTTCATATGTTTTTCTCTATCTACTTGAATTTGATTTGGTTTACCATTATAAGGAAGCCAAATATGTGACCAATCTGATGTCAAATACCCATGTAAATTCTCAAACCAATCTCTACTTAAAATAACACCGTAAAATTCAGGAATATCAGTGATTAAGATATCGATTATCTAACAAACCCTTAGATTTGAGGATAGTCTTATTAAGAATGAGTTTAACTCTCCTAAAAATATAACCTTGGATTTATCTAATTTCACAATTTGCACAATGGACTTTTCAGGAGTTATGTTCAATTTGAGACATATTGAATATGGCATTATGGTTGAAGAAGCTCCTGAGTCTATTAGACAATTATGGACATTCTTGTTAAAAATCTCAAAGGTTAATAAGAAAGGAGGAGTATGAGAATTGGATCGATATCCAATTAGAATTGCATCTGAGGCATCTATTTTTTTAGGGATATCTTCTGGAGGTTTTCCCTTTCCTAATGCAGATTTTTTTGTTGGCAAAGGAACATAAGAACACCATTTAATTCTTTAAAAAAAAAAATTGTTGTTGCTTAAGTTTACTTACCTCATACATGGAGATATTGGATTTAACTTTCTTCATATCTTCGACGATGTTATATTCTATGTCCGTATCTGAAACGACAAGAAGAAGGGGAATTAGAAGGGGATGTAGAAGATTCGGGTGATTTAGGAGAATAGACCATAAACTTAGGAGAAGACTTCTTCAAGGTATTTTTATCTTTGTTAACATGAGTAGCTAATTTCTACTTTTAATTTAATGATGTCGAATCATTAGCCTTTTTTCTCCTAGTTTCCACTGGTAACACTTCTTGTTCTTCTTTGTTTTCAGATGGGGTGAGAATAAAATCCCATAAGCCATGTGCTTCAACTAATTCTTCTTCTCCTTTTGATTCTTCTACGGACAAAGATTGCTCTTCATCTTCTTCTTGATCTGATTTTGCATTGGATATAACATTAGGTGGTTGAGAGGATGAAGATTGTGTTTTCCTAAAAGATTTAAAGGTCTTTCGAGGCGAATCTGAAATCTATTTTTTTTAATTTTGACCATTTTGTTTGACATTGTTTTAAGAACTTTCTGTAGTCCTTCTAAATCGAAAGGGTATTTTGATGGCTTATTTTTAATTTCTTCTTTGAAAGTTACTTTCTTAGATTTTCTTTCTTCTAGAATGGTATTCTTTTCTAAGGCTAAAATCCTTTTTCGATAGATATAGCTTCTTTCTTGTTATCAGTCACAGTGTTTTTATTAGATCTATATACGAATATGGCAATGTTTGAGGGTAATGCAGAAATATACCATTCTATCTGAACATCTACACCATGTTGAGAGGCTTACTAAATTTTGTTAAGCAATTTATTGAATCTAGAATTAAAATCTTTGACATTTTCATTTGAACTTGCCTTCAAGTTGGAAAGATCAGTGATCAATGTCGCAGTTATGCGATCATCTCCAAAATTTGTCAAAATTTTCTCTTGAAACATATTCCAATCAGTAATAGAACCTGATGGTAAAGAAAATTACCAAGATCCTATTGATCCTAAAAATGTATATGGAAACAGTCTACACACGCAATCTTCTTCTGATACTTCTTTAAGAATAATGGCTAACATAAAATTATGTAGGTGTTCTTATGCCTAGGTTCCTTCCTCTGGATTAAACTTTGGTAACCATCTTTCTGGATACTTAGGCAAAGGATGAAGTGGTGCAGGCATGTTGACAGCACATGAGTTTGTCCATGGTCTATTAGCCATTATGGGAATGTGACTAGAAGAAGTTGTTGTAGTAGAAGAGGTTGACTGTGGGGAGGAAGTAGCCCCTATGATAATATTACTTGTACTAGAACCTCTTGTTTAAGAATGAGTGATGGAAATGAATGAAGGGTTTGGTTGCGGAGAAGTGGAAGAAGTGGATTGAAATAAAGGTGTTTATGGATGTGATGAAGATAAAACCTCACTAGTAGAATACTGAGCTTTGGATTTCTGATTCTTTCTTTTATGAGGAGGCAGAGGGAACTCAAAATGACTAATCCCAAGCTTCTGACTTTAAAATCGAGTCAAAATCCAAGACGGTGTAAAATAAGGTGATATGCTTCCTTGGAATAACTTAGAATGTTTAGTCTCTTCTTAAGAAATATAAATTCCTTCTAATCTATCAATTAAATTCTGAACTTTGAGTCATTCAATTAAACAAGGCTTATCAACTGTCTTAGAGCAAATACTAGGAGACTTTATAATTGTTCTTACTTCTGGTCTAGGAGTAGGATACTTTGAGTAAGACCCAGAAGTAGGGGGATATTTTGATGGTGAATGACTCTTTTGATCAGACCTTGTTGCCATTCATAGTCATGGACCCTCCTTCTAGCACAAAAAATTTTGAAGGTTGGAAATTGACTACCTCAACATCGGGGAATACCATCCAGTCGGGAGCTTAAAACAACTCCTTTTCCGTTGAAATTGGTGGGTCTGATTGAGGATATAGGGACAAGCTTCCCATTTAAAGAGATTTAATAATAAGAAATGAAATGAAATCAAGTTGATGGAGTGATTTTAAGACTAATGATAAAACTAAAACTTATTCTAACTATTTCTCGGGATAAAAATGACTTCTAATGTGATCTAATAGAAATATTTCATAAAATATAAAACAATTATGTCATTCAATACCTTAATGAAAAGAAAGCATGAATAAGAAACTAAATTAATTAAATAGTTAATTAATTTGGTTGATTAAAACTCAATCACATATAATGTCTCGTTATTTCCTATATAATTATGAATCATTCAATATTTCATATCAATAGTGACAATGATACATTGTTTTCAAAGTAACTTATATAATGAAAGAACATAAAGATAAAATAACTATCTATTTCAATAACACAAAGATAATAGTGTTGAGATTCAACAAGAAAATCCTAGTGAAAATTATGCACCTACACTAGGATGGATCCTCAGGTTATTTTTAGGTGGATGTCTATTTATAGATGCATGAGAAAATTATATTTATAGGTGAGGTCTATTTATAGATTTATGTGCAAGTTCTATTTATAGATTGCATGTCTATTTATAGATACATGTTAGCTATTATTATCCCTTAATATTAGTTTTACAATAAACAATAAACTATTCTCAATGAGCACATGGAAATAGTTAACTCAAGTGGAAAATTAGTTAGCTATAGGATTTTCGAGTTGAGTGGTTGGTTGGTGGGACATGCAAGTAGACTTAGTTGTAACTGAGTGATTCAAATTTGTAACAGAGTTGGAAGTGCAGTTATGAAAGTTGTAAAGTAGTTTAAATCAGTTAAGTGAGTTAAAATCAGTTGTGCTAGTTGTAACTAAAGATACACTAGTGGGAGATCAAGTGAATTACTTATTAATTAATTCAAAATCAATGGCCTCACATGCAACTTAATATTTACTACTATTAACTGCATGCATGTCAGATCCAGTGGAGACCCAGTTGAGATGTAGGTGAAAGGGACAGTTGACTATCAGTGTGACATTATCTGTTGCACACATGAAACCACACATGCATTGGATGTGCCCATGAGGATTGCGCAGTCAAGGGAAGCAGGATTCCATTCATTCAGGGATTACTATCAGCTGGGATTTCGCAGTGGAGGCAAGCTGTCAGGAGATAGTAAATTGGCTAAGGAACTTGCCAATTTTTGTATGACAGTGTGAGACAGTTAGCTATTGTACTGAGAGCTCTTGGATTGGAGCTTTGTATGTAATTTTTTCATGATCCGTGATATAATACATAATAGAAGATAGTGGGGTTTTTAGCTATATGCTTTCCCCAGGTAAATTATCTATGTTATGTGTGATTGATCTTTCTTCATGATATTGTGATTGGCAATTGTGTTTCAAATTCCGAAAAAAAAAAAAATTAGAAGAGATTATGTATTTAATAGTAGCATATTATTGTTAGATCAAGAGAATCTAGGAAATACATGTTTTGTATTAAATTTTTACATGGTATCAGAGCAAAGGAAATTGCAATTTTGAAGCAGGAGCTGAGTTTGTTGGTGGAAAGAATTCGAATTTGTAGAAAAACTTTCTTAGCGCTATAGTTGATTCAAGATCAAAATGGTTTTCAATGGCTTGAGGTTATAGTATGCACTTGAGTGCAGCTCGAAATACATTACTTGGAGGGACAGGATGGAGGTAGTACTCGAAGACAATGGCTTGAAGGAATTCATTGAAAAAAATGTTCCTAAGCCATATGTTGCAGATGCTACAAATCTTTATGCATGGTGAAATAAATTGGAAAAGGCAAGAAGGATTCTGTTGGAGGGAGTACCAGACCACATTGTCTCAAGCCTCCATGGGAAAGCCACATCATATGCTATGTGGAAGGCTTTGACAGATCTATTCCAAAGCAGCAATGACCATAGGAAATTGGTGCTCAAAGATAGACTCGGAAAGATCAATATGGAAAAGGGCGACAACATTCCAAAGTATCTCACGAAGTTTGTCCAATTTCAAGATGAACTGGGGAGTGTGGGAATAACTGTTGTTGATGATGATCTGGTGAGCTTGGCTCTCTTGGGACTTCCTAAGATTTGGCACAGTTATGAAGGCTCTGCCAACGGACGAGAAAAATTACCGGATTGGGAACGACTATGGTCGAATCTGGTTCAGGAGGAGTTCAGGCGGAGCACCAGAGATGGCTCTTCATCAAAGAATTATGATGAAGAGGATTTTTCTTTGGCTGCCAAGTTGAAGAAGGGGAAGGGGAATAAATTCCATTCCAAATCTGAGTCTAAAGGAAATAAGCTGGATATTTCCAAGGTGAAGTGTTTTCACTGTCATGAACATGGGCATCTTGCTACTAACTGTCCGCAAAAGAAGAACAACAAGAAGGTTGTTGGAGCTGCAGCTGGTGAGGCCCTTGACTCAGAATTTGAGCTTGACTTCTCTTTGATCGCATGCATGGTGTCAAGTGCATTGGAATCGGTGTGGTATTTATATAGTGGCGCTTCCTTTCACATGACGGGACATAAGGAACTTTTCAGTGACTTGGAAGAGAAATATCTCCAGATGCATATAGTGATGGGTGACGATGGACAATATAGTGCAACCGGCATTGGTACCATTACCTTTCAAAGGCAGTCAAGTAAACCATTTTAATTGAAAGATTTTATGCACGTTCCAGGTCTGAAGAAAAAATTGGTCTCAGTCTCAATGTTGGAGGACAGAGGCTATGACATTGTTTTCAGCGATGGAAAATCTTTCCTGCGATATAAAACAATGGCTCAAGCCAAGAGGATAGGGATTAGAGTTAAGAATCTATACAAGTTGG
The DNA here is from genome assembly GCA_034641835.2 of Pinus albicaulis. Lineage (NCBI taxonomy): Eukaryota > Viridiplantae > Streptophyta > Pinopsida > Pinales > Pinaceae > Pinus > Pinus albicaulis. The sequence goes on along the minus strand of CM076583.1, from coordinate 237,278,781 downwards.
AGGTAGATGGTTGCGCTGCCATGATCGACAAGGCAGAAAAAGTGGTGAGCCAGGATGAGGGCGAATTATGGCACAGGCGATTGGGCCATCTTCATCATGGAGCTTTGAAATTCATGCAACAAATATCTGCTGGACTTCCAATGGGAACACTTGCTCAATTAGATCAGTGCAAGGGTTGCACCATGGGGAAGTATGTAAATTCCACCTTTCATGAAAACGAGAATCGTGCTTCGGGGATCCTTGAGAGAGTTCACACAAACATGTGTGGACCGTTCTCGTTTGCTTCAACAGAAAAACATAAGTACTATGTTATTTTTGTTGGTGAATTTTCTCGTAAATGCTGGATCTTCTTCATGCAGAAGAAGGATCAAAAATTCTCAAATTTTTATGAGTTTAAGGAATTGGTGGAGAAAGAGTCGGGGAATCAAGTGAAGGCTTTGAGGAGCGATAATGGTGGAGAAAACATCTATAATGAATTCAAGAACTTCTGCAGCAAAGAAGGAATTTGAAGAGAACTCATAGCGTCTCATAACCCACAACAAAATGGGGTTGCGGAGAGGAATAACAGAACGATCATGGGTGCGGTACGAGCGATGTTGCATGGTCAGGGCCTACCAATGCATTTGTGGGCGGAAGCATGCAACACTGCATTTTATGTGCAAAATTGTTGTCCTCGTAGAGTACTTGGCATGAGTACACTTGAAGAAGCTTTCACTGGTAAGAAACTAGATGTTTCACACTTTAATATTTTTGGCTCATATGTTTATGTGCATGTGACCAAGGACGCTAGGAAGAAGCTGGAGTCGACTGCTGAAGTTGGGATATTTTTGGGGTACACATAAACACCACATAATTATTTTGTGTATTTTCCAAATAATCGAATGATTGTGGTGCGACGGGATATAAAATTCGATGAGGGGAAATCCATGCGGTTGTCGCTTGAGAGGGAGTTGGACTTACATGCGGAGGAGGAGTTGCTGGTTCCCAAAGATGAGTCTCTAGATGTGGATCAGCCACAAAAGGAGTTTCATGGAGTGGGGGATTCCACTCACGCAGATCCAACCATCAGAACTAGCAAAATGCATACCACATAAGCTAATAGGCTAAGACTTGATGCTACACAGAATGTAGGAGTCCCTACTTCACAGCACAGAAAAATACAATATCTTGTCTGATTTACTGGATACATGGCTCTCATGAGAAAATGTATTGTGATTGAACCATCTTCCTTTCAGAAAGAAGTGCAGGAGCCGACATGGGTAGATGCAATGGTGGATGAGTATGACTCCATTGTCGAAAACAGTGCTTGGAAAATTATTCCAAGGTCGGTTGGTAAATTAGTGGTAGGTTCGATATGGATTTACAAGGTAAAGCAAGTTGCTAATGGAAGTGTTGAGAAATACAAGGCCAGATTTGTGGCCTGGGGCTTCTCACAGATCGAGGGGATAGATTATGAAGAAACCTTTGCACCTGTCGCAAGGTATTCTTCCATAAGGACCATCCTTGCTCTCTCAGCGCAGATGGGTTGGCGCATTCATCAGATGGATGTGAAGACTGCATTTCTCAATGGGATCATTGAGGAATAGGTGTACATATAGCAGCCTAAATGATTTTATATCTTCAACAGCGATTCACGTGTGTGCCAACTCAAAAGAGCTTTGTATGGGCTAAAGCAAGCACCCTGTGATTGGTACACTCAGATAGACAGTTATTTCACCGGACTGGGCTTCACCAAAAGTGAAGCAGATGCAAACCTATACCAAATTATGGTGGAGGGTAAGCTTTTAATCATTTTTCTTTATGTTTATGATTTAATATTGACTGGTGACGAGCAACTGATACACTCATGCAAGGAGGATCGTACAAAGGAGTTCGAGATGAAGGATATGGGCCTCCTTCATTATTTCCTTGGATTGGAAATATGGCAGTGAGATGGTGAAATTTGTGTGTCTCAAGGCAAGTATGCAAGAGAGATACTAGGTAAGTTTCACATGGAGGGCTGCAACCCCATAGATACTCCTCTTCCAAGAAACTGGAGGAAAGATGATGCTACTTCTGGAGAGGTAGTGGATGTTATTTTCTATCGACATTTAGTGGGTTCACTAATGTATCTAGTCAACACTAGACCAGAAATTTGTTATGCGGTTAACCAACTGAGTCAAGCTATGGTTAAGCCTACCAAGCTCTTTTGGAAGGTGGGAAAACATGTCCTGAGATACCTGAGGGGAACATCAGAGTATGGTTTATGGTACAGACAGACAAATGAGGTGAAGCTGCATGGCTTCACGGATGCAGATTGGGTGGGCAGCCCATCAGACAGAAAGAGCACATCAGGGGGGATCTTTAGCATTGGATCTACATCTGTTTCTTGGTACAGCAATAAGCAAATTTATGTGGCACTCAGTTCAGAGGAAGCGGAATACATGGCAGCGATTCAAGCTGCATGTGAGGCTATATAGATGAGAAAGATCTTGGTTGGTTTGTTTGGTTCACATTTAGATCCGACAGTGATTCATTGTGATAATCAGAGTTACATTAAACTCTCGATTAATCCTATGTTTCATTATAGATCTAAGCATACAGATATCTGGTACCATCATCTCAGAGATTGTGTGCAGAGGAATATCATGTTGCTTCAGTACATACCTACGGAGGATCAAGATGCAGATATTCTGACAAAGGCGCTCACCGAGAGAAAATTCGAATACCATAGAGATTTGATCAGGATGAAGGATAATACCTTTCTTGTTGAGAGGGAGTGTTGAGATTCAACAAGAAGATCCTAGTGAAAATTATGCAGCTACACTAGGATGGAGCCTTAAGCTATTTTTAGGTGGATGTGTATTGATAGAGGCTTGAGAAAATTCTATATATAGATGAGGTCTATTTATAGATGTATGTGCAAGTTATATTTATAGATGCATGTCAGCTATTATTAGCCCTTAATATTAGTTTGACAATAAACAATAATCTATTCTCAATGAGCACTTGGAAATAGTTAACTGAAGTTGCAAATCAGTTAGCTATAGTAATTTCGAGTTGAGTGGTTGGTTGGTGGGACATGCAAGTGGACCTAGTTATAACTGCATGATTCGAAGTTGTAACAGAGTTGGAAGTGCAGTTATGAAAGTTGTAAAGTAGTTTAACTCAGTTAAGTGAGTTAAACTCATTTGTGCTAGTTGTAACTGAAGATACACTAGTGAGAGATCAAGTGAATTAATTATTAATTAATTCACAATCAGTGGCCTCACATGCAACTAAATATCTACTACTATTAACTGCATGCATGTCAGATCCAGTGGAGACCCAGTTGAGATGTCGGTGAAAGGGACAGTTGACTATCAGTTGTGACATTATCGGTTGCACACATGAAACCACACACACATTGGATGTGCCCATGAGTATTGCACAGTCAAGGCAAGTAGGATTTCATTCATTCATGGATTGCTATCAACTGGGATTGCGTAGTGGAGCCAGGATGTCAGGAGACAGCAAATTGACTAAGGAACTTGCCAATTTTTGTATGATAGTGTGAGACAGTTAGCTATTGTACTGAGAGCTCTTGGATTGGAGCTTTGTATGTAATTGTTTCATGATCCATGATATAATACATAATAGAATATAGTGGGGTTTTTAGCTATATGCTTTCCCCGGGTAAATTATCTGTGTTATGTGTGATTGATCTTTCTTCATGATATTGTGATGAGCGATTATGTTTCAAATTCCGCAAAGATTTTGTAGAAGCGATTTTGTATTTAACAGTAGCATATTATTGTTGGATCAGGAGAATACAGGCATTACATATTTGGTATTAAATTTTTACAAATAGTACCTGATGCATCAGTGCTCTCTATTTAAAAAATATAGCTTTCAAGCTCAACTTTTCAATTAGATAACACTTGATCAAACAATAGTGCAAGTTCGAAAGCTATCTTCTCAAAATTTTGGACCCCTTTCTAAATGCATGAGAGGGGCTTAAATAGTTTATTAATATTACAAAAATAGAAAACTTATAAATGAAGTTTCTATAAAGCCTCAATTAACTTAAGATAAGATAAAGGACAGAAAAATAGTAATCAGTTGCAACAATATTCATGACTGCCTCCCAGGTCCGTTCTTCATATGTTCTTTGAGGTTGTAAATATATATCATTGGCTTCAGTTGGGGGGGATTCATTGGGTGCATACGCATCTATCCCGTGAACATTGCATCATTAAGTGCTGGAAGAATTTGTGTTGCTGCATTTGAAAGACACCTTAGTGTGAGCCACTGACCATGCGGTTTTACTAGGAATTGTCAATAACTTTCCAATTTTAATTTGGATAAGATTTGAATCTCTTGAGTCCTTCTTCTTGATGCTTCTTACCAAGACTGCTTCAAGATAATGACATCTGGAAAAGTATCTTTTGGATAGTCTTGTATCATATTGGCTTGTATTAGAGCATCAGTGACGTATTCAGTGAGATCTGATGCAATATTCTTGGCTCTGATGATTACATATCGGCACTTTTCATTTTATTATCCCAATCATCAAATACAATATCCTTCTGTGATTCTTCAGTTCTGTGAAGGTTGGTCGCTCTTCCCTTTGTACCATCCTTCCAATCTATGAAAGAAAATATTTTTTCATTGATCTCTTCTCAGAAGGTTCTCAGCTCTGATAGTTGGGTGACTAATGAATCATTTTTTCTAGACAATTCATGAATTAAAGACAACTTATGACATAAAATGTATTGTTGCTTTGTTAAAAGGATATCTAAATCTAATTCTTCCTTTCGGACTTCATTAATTTTAGGATTATCTTTCAATTGATCAACCTCTTACTGCAATTGTTGTAACTGTTGATCTTTATCTCTAACTTCTTCTTCATATTGCACCTTTAGATTATTAAAATTATTTTGTAAATCGGCAAGGTTTACTTGTCATTGTAGTTCTATTACTTGCTTCTTAGTTTGGAGACTTTACTCTAATAGAGAAATCCTTTGATATTTTTCTTTCATCAATAACTATACTTCCGCATATTTATCCATGGTCACATTAACATAATCTCCCGCAAATTGAGATAGTCAATTTAGATCATTCTTTGGGGCGGATTGAGCGTCTTTCCAAAGAATTTGAACTAAGGTTTCACTGGGAACCAGCATTTGAGTTTTTTCCAATTTTATTTTCTTTCTAGACCTGCTCATGACTGCCATGTGCTTTGAACTATAGAATACGTCCAAAGGTAGGATTTATTCAATTTTAAGGACTATCTCTGTGGTGGAAAAAGTAGGAATTATTTCCATATTTTTAGCTATATGAGAATCATTCTTTACCTCTGCACCAACGTTTTCTGCAAGTTTTTGAGATTTAACATTGTTTTGGAAATCATCTACAGTAAATGAGGTATTCCCTGAATTCTCTGAAATATTTATAATTTCTTTGTGGTTAACAACTATTTATGTGCTTGGTTCTATGACGGCCTTTATGATTAGCTTTGTAGAGCTCAAATTTGGCTCTTAGTTGATACAACTGCTTTTGCACTTGTATGACCGAAAACATTTTCATTGTGGGTTTCCTCAATCATTAGAACATTCTTGAATTCCTCCCAGACTATGTCATGTCATTCTCCTTTGATTCCACTTTCTTGAGTATTAACATCGTTTTGGGAATCCTCTGTAGTAAATGAGGTATTCCCTACATTCTCCGAAATCTGTACAGTTTCTTTATGGTTAACAACTATTTATGTGCTTGGTTCCATGACATGATTTATGACTATCTCTGTAGAGCTAAAATTTGGCGCTGAGTTGATTACAAATTCTTTTTTACTTGTATGGACAAAAATATTTGCAATGTGGGTTTCCTCATTCATTAGAACATTCTTGAATTCCTCCCAGACTTCATCAAGTTTTTCTCCTTTGATTCCACTTTCTCTTTGAATTATGACTGGAATGTTTTACTACATCATTAAGTGCTAGAATAAGTTGTGTTGCTGCATTTGAAAGACACCTCAGTGTGAGCCACTGACCATGCGGTTTTACTAGGAACTTCCAATAACTTACCAATTTTACTTTGTATAAGCTTTGAATCTCTTGGGTCCTTCTTCTTGATGCTTCTTGCCAAGACTGCTTCAATATTATGACATCTGGCAAAGTATATTTTGGATAGACTTGGATCAAATTGGCTTGTATTAGAGCATCATTGATGTATTAAGTGAGATTTGATGCAATATTCTTGGCTCTGATGATTTCCATATCTGCAATTTTCATTTTAATATCCCAATCACCGAATACAATATCCTTTTGTGATTGTTCAATTCTAGGAAGGTTGGTTGCTCTTCCTTCTATACCATCCTACCAATCTATGAAAGCAGAGTTTTTTTTATCGATCTCTTCATAGAAGGTTCTCAACTCTGACAGTTGGTTGACTAATGAATCATTGTTTTTAGACAATTCTTGAATTAAAGACAACTTATGACAGAAAACTTATTTTTGCTTTGTTAAAAGGATATCTAAATCTAATGATTCCTTTCGAACTTCATTAATTTTAGGATTATATTTCAATTTATCAACCTCTTGTTGCAATTGTTGTATCTATTGATCTTTATCTCTAACTTCTTCTTCATATTGCACCTTTAGATTATCAAAATTATTTTTTAAATCGACAAGGTTTACTTGCCATTTCTGTTCTATTGCTTGCTTCTCAGTTTGGATACTTTGCTCTAATATAGCAATTCTTTGATCCTTTTCTTTCATCAATAATTGTACTTCCATAGTTTTATCTATGGTCACATTAACATAAGCTCCCGCAAATTGAGATAGTCGATATAGATCATCCTCTGGGGCAGATTGAGCGTCTTTCCAAAGAATTTGAACTGAGGTTTCACTAGGAACCAGCATTTGAGTTTGCTCCAATTTTATTTTCTTTCTAGACTTGTTCATGACTGCCTTGTGCTTTGGACTATAGAATACGTCCAAAGGTGGGATTTATTCAATTTTAATTACTATCTCTCTGGTGGGAAAAGCATGAATTATTTCCATATTTTCAGCTATATGAGAATCATTCTTTACCTCTGCACCAGCGTTTTCTACAAGTGTTTCAGTATTAACATTGTTTTGGGAATCCTCTGCAGTAAATGAGGTATTCCCTCCATTCTCCGAAATCTGTACAGTTTCTTTGTGGTTAACAATTGTTTCTATGCTTGGTTCCATGACAGGCTTTATGACTGGCTCTGTAGAGCTCAAATTTGGCTTTGATTTTATTACAACTGCTTCTATACTTGTATGACCAAAAACATTTGCAATGTGGATTTCCTTAGTCATTAGAACATTCTTGAATTCCTCCCAAACTCCGTCAAGTTTTTCTCCTTTTATTCCACTTTCTTTTCCAACACCTACATTAGTTGTTTATGTACTTTGAACATTTGGAACTTGTGAAGAGGATGCAGATGCTTTTGTGCTCTCTGAGTTCTAACTGGAATGTTTTACTAGAAATTATGGTAGATGAGCTATCCTCTTCTAACGATATTGCTTAAAACTAATTAACTCGTCAGGATTCAATCAATCAGATGCTAGTCTTTCTACCATATAATATTCTGGGGTCATTTCAAATAAATCATCAAGTTTATCAGGCTCGTTTGAAAATGGCTTGAGTTTAACTTGAGTGGTGACCTCTTAAGAAATTCCACTAGGGTCAAATTATATTTTAGGTATCACTGGAAAACAAAAAAATTTCAATTTCTCAATTTCAAGCAAAGCATGCTTGAAATTATCTAAAGCATGTGTACCACACGAAATAGGAAAAATTTGAAAAATGGTCTTCTTTACATCTCTGAGGACTTTAGTTAGGCCTTGTCCAACAGTCTGGTAGGTGATTTCTTTGGCCAATAATTTATCTGGAAAAAATAGCGGCAACACATGGGGATGGGCTAAGCTTCAGAAAACTCAAACATAAGTGAAGTTTTCTTCTCTGAACCATTTCCCTATAGGCCTCAAGTCTCTATTGGCTTCAGCGGTAAGCTTCGAGGCTTTATTACTAAAAAATTCTTGATGGAAGGGAAGCATTACTTCATGACAAATATTATATAAACTGGAATGGTACTTTGATTCCCAAAAAATGTCAAAATAAACATGAATGGGGGTGGCATATTGAACAGGCATTTTTCATCCCAAGGATGGAAAATTAAAGGAAAAACATATAGCGTGCATAATATAGGCACTCATGAAAAAAGGAGGGGTTGTCCTTTCTAGTACATTGCATCTTTGCCTATAATTACGGATTTGAGTACTCAGACTGTTTGACAAAATGGTTACCCAGTCCAGTATAACCATCAGAGGTGGCTTCAATCAACGATACCCATTATTCAGAAAACTTTTGGGTATTTTGATAACCATAAAGACAACAGAATATAGCAGCAATTTCAGAGAAAGGGTCAACCAAAGATGCTAGTGAATACATACCCATGTCATCTCGCTTGTGTTTATTTGGGTCTTTCCTCCAATCCTTTATAAGCTCTGTAGGGTTTGGATTTTCTTGCATGAAATTTTGGACGAATTGTGTATCATAATTCCTTTGAGGCATTAGCAACTAGTACATTCTTATTAAGTCTTCTGGCTTGAAGGAACCAATTACTGTATTTTTTGAGGTAATAAATAGTCGATCTGTTATATCCACAACCCACTTCACCATATCTGTGTATGGGAGAATTTTCGGACAAGAAAAAATTCTATGAAGAAATGAGTAAGCTACGTCGCTCCATGCATCTGTATCTCTTGGTGGAGACTCATTAGCAATAGCTCCTCTGTTTTCAATTATTCTTGGATTTTCATCTTCAAATAACTTGTAAATTTCTTCCCAGTTAAAGGAACCTGAATCCTGGGTGCATGTAGTATCTGCGAATAGAGGAGCTATATCATGAGTTTCTTCAAGTGGCAAGACAGATTCTTTTTGAGCGCCTGACTTTCTTCGTGCTTTGATTATCCTGGACATCTCCTAATGATGTTATTTATGAGGATTTACCTATCAAAAAATGAGCTGAGATAAGTAGAGAATCACTTCAAAGTATGTGAGAGTCATATCAATTCAATGTGAACCTTATGAAAAATCCCTTCGCATTAACTTAAAATCATTACAATTCGTTTGAAAACCTTGAGTTTAGAAACCATAAGGGGGTCATTTAATTTCTTAAAAAAAATTCACGTGATGCTGATAGTTGACATTACTTCGTAGTTTCGCTTTTCGGTGCTTTTGATATCAGGTATGATGATCGGTTTTAATACTGATGCGATGTGTGAAGCAATGAAATATCGAGATGCTTAACAGAATGTGATATCAGGATCTTTCAGTTGACAAAATGTGATATCGGCAGTTGGTTAATTGACGGAATTTCAGCGTTTCGGCCTATTGGCATTTTGGCTTTTCAGAGCTTGGGATATTCGATATATGGGCACTTCGGCATATTGGAACTTCGGGAGTTTGACATTTCGAAAGTTTGGTAAATCAACTTTTCGACATATCGCAACTTCGACAATTCAACATTTCACATTTCGGCGATGTTCTTTTGGCGTGTTTCCATCTATTACCGACATTTACTTGTTTTAATACCTTTTTAACGTTTTTCATTATTTTCCAATGTTTTCATAAGATTTTGTTTATTATGAAAAAATTAATTTTTCTTTGTTTTATTTGGAAAGGAGGATATACTTAACTTAACTATATAAAAGGGTTTAACCTAAAAAAAATTAAAGGGTCCCCATTTTTCCTTCTAAAGGTTCTAAGGAAAATGTGGGTTATTGGGTACGACAACACAACTATGGAATTTTTTAGCTATTTGTGTGCCAGCAACCCCAAATTCAGTGTCTCTTTTTCAGAGCCAGGACTCAAGCCACTACCTAGAACTCCATGAAAACCTCATGAATGATAAATAACACTAAGACCGATCTGGATCTTGGGGGGAGGCCCCCAAGATCTAAAAAAATGAAATGGATATTGGGGGGGGGGGAGGCCCCCAAGATTTAAAAAAAATGAAATGGATCTTGTGGGGGGAGAGGCCCCCAAGATATGAAAAATTAAAATGCCAGAAAAATGAGAGAACATGCCGTAAATAAAACCACAAAGAAACTTTTTATTAAAACAGAGAATAACTGTAAAAGCTACATTGTGGTGGACAATCTGTCCTTTTACAAAATGTGACTTGTTACTTATAGTCTTTTTTTAGTTACAACACCATGGGTAAATTCCAGGGTGGGTAAATACCATGTGTGAATGAATACCATGGGTAGGTAGATGCCACTTACAATACCATGGGTGGATAAATACCATGGATGGATGAATACCATGGGTGGATGCCACTTACAATACCATGGGTGGATAAATACCATGGGTGAATGAATAACATGGCTAGATGCCACTTTATATTCAGATCATTTTTCCCTCCTTAAGAAGCAATGGTCCCTATTGCATGAAGTTCCCTCCTGAGAAGCATTTCTTGAATATGAAGAGTCACTGAAGAGAATGGTTTTGTATGGTTAACCCATAATCGTGATGAACGAGGATCCAAGGATAGAAATACCTTATAATGTTTGTGACCAACTGTGATATAGACAATGTGCGACCTAGAAAATGGACTTAGAATAAGTGTGGGTTTGCGGATGACCCATAACCCTGAAAAAAAAAAAAACTGAGGATATAGATACTCTATAATGCTTATGACCTGTGATACTAATAGTGTGCGGCCTAGCAAATGGACTTCGATGACAAGGATTTTGTGCGGTTGACCCATAATCGTGATGCTGATTTTTGGTGAAGTAGCAGGTTCCTACATAGCCTAGGGTGGGAGGGCATGTCTACAAGAACCCAATCTGGATGCTGCTATGTTGAAACTAATGAATGTGAAGTAGGTTCCTACTAAAGCGGGGTGAGAGGGCACGTCTCCAAAGGGAACCCACTCTGAATGTTGCTATAGATATACAAACTAATTTAAAATGGGCGTAAATCGGTCAATATAACTCAAAATCTTTAATATAACCTATGTTTTGAAATAGAATGACCATTTTGCTTCTTCCCATGTGATTGAAATCCCTATCTCGACAATTTGGAATCTTATATTCGCGCAGCAACTATCTCATCATCGCAAAAGTTTTGAAAAAATACAGATTTTAAATCAGCGATATCGCCCCCATATGAACTCTAATTCGACCAATTTTTTTTTGTTGAAATTGGGTGATTTTTCAAGAGGAGATCATAATTACAATTAATTTTCTAAAGTTCTGCATAAAAAATTGCAAAAAAAATGATAGGATATCTACCACCCATGAATTTTCGTCAAAAATATTTCTACAACATAGTTGATTTTGAATCAGCGATATCCCCCTCATCCAGACTCCGATTCGGACAAATTTTTTTTTAATGGGTATTTTTTCACTAGGAATCCAGATATGTTATTTTTTTGTAAATGTTTCACAAAAATTTCCAGATATGACCTGCAAACTTGTCACCCAAAAAAATCCTGCAAAAAAATGAAAAAAAAAAAGTGGGTGTCCCGCGTTGCCCAAGAAAGTGTTTTGTAGAAGTCATAGCATGTGCATGAAGTTTTTTGAAGATTGCTGCAAAAATTTGAAACTGAAATATGCTCAAACATTTATTCCCATGGATTCGTAACCTGAATCTAATACCATTGATCTGGATCTTGAGGGGAGGCCACCAAGATCTAAAAAATTTAAATGGATCTTGGGGGGAGAGGCCCCCAAGATCTGAAATTTTAAAATTCCAGAAAAATATGAGAGAACACGCCATAAATAAAAACATAAAGAAGCTTTTATTAAAATAGAGAATAATTGTAAAAGCTACATTGTGGTGGACAATATATCCTTTTGAAAAATGTGTCTTGTTACTTATAGTCTTTTTTTAGGTACAATACCATGGGTAAATTGCATGGGTGGGTAAATACCATGGGTAGATGCCACTTACAATACTATGGGTAGATAAATACCATGGGTGGATGAATACCATGGGTGTATGAACACCACGGGTGGAAAAATACCATGGGTGAATGAATAGCATGGATAGATGTCACTTTCCATTCAGATCAGAGACAAAGGTACTAATGCAAAAATTTGATCAATGACTTGACTAGACCCCTACTAGCCATGACAAGAATTTCGTCAAACATGTCACAAATATGTGTTCTACGGGTCATAAAAACATATCTGAGCATAGGGGTCTCATACTTATCTAATAATTTGTAAGAAGCATTGATGCCTTATCACATTAGTTGCATTATCATCTATTAGGTTATATATTCATTTCTCATTCATTTACAAATCAAAACATGATGAGAGCCATACATCATCATTGTCATAAAACATACTCATAACGAGCATATAAACAACGACAATAACAAGGATACAATAACCATAAATTCCACATATGTACCAGTACATTTGCACATAAAATACCAAGGAAAGGAACTCTTATTAATGAATGCTAAAGCTAACCAGGTTTGGGACTTCCACGTACCACCCAACCATAGATTGGTTGAATCAAATATTTCTTTTAGCCAATGTTGGAGCGCGGTACATTTTTGGATATCTTTTTGTATAATTTTTGCATATGCGCGTCGCGCGGATAGGTCAAGGGGCTTTGGGGCGGGTCAAAGTCCCTCTTTTATGTAAAAGGGTTTTAAGGGTAAATTGTGGGCCTCAAACCATGGTTTGATACCATAGTATCTGCGCGCTAAGATGGATATAAATAGATAGATCAAGTCTAAGTAAGAGGTGATTCATGTTTTTATCTAAGTTCTTTATGCGTACGTGATACTTTTGTAAGGGTTTCAGTCTGGGTTTGGGTAGAAAGGCTCCTACTGGCTGTGTGCGCGGAGACCTAGTCCTAGCTGTGTGCGGAATCCGTTGGCTGTGTGCGCAGAAGGGTAATTGTAAGGGAAGAGTATGTCGTACTGAACTATTGGAAATTAATACAAAGACTTTTTTGGCGAAGAAACTATGTTATGCATTTTTTTAATTGCTTATTGGTTCTGTTTCGAGATCTCTTTACTTCTATCATGCTTAAGTATATATGTGTGAGTACATCTGTTATTTATGCATGAATCAATATTGATGGTTGAATACATGAAAAAATTGCTTAAGTTACATCGTGTTATATAGATCTGGATCTGTTTTGGTTATCGGACATTTGCGACGAAGTGATCTGCGATCTAATTTGGTTATCGGACATCTGCGACGAAGTGATCTACGATCTGTTTGTTAATTGCATTATCTATATTGGTCTGAAAATTATTGTTCTATAATTGCATGCATATGTTTGGGATCTGTATAAGTTCTACAGTCAACCTGTTTAGGGCCACCACATTATTTTCTTCCTCAGGGTGAGGAAACCTAGTTCCAACACCCCCCCCATACTACTTCGAGTGAGACTTTGATCTACGCAAGCAGGTCATTGCTGAAAGGGCCAGTAGTTGGAGGGTTTATTGGTGCACGATAAGCTGTGAACCTAGGTCAGGACCCCTCAACCCAACAAATGGTTCAGTTTCCAGGACCGATATCATTTGAGGGAGATTTGATGTTGTGGTGCCCTTCATAGAACAAATTGCAAGATTAGCTGGATAGAAATATCCTTGAATTCACGATCCAATAGACTCAAAGTTCTAAGATATCTGCTGAAAAGTGGGTTCAGAAGTACATATATACAGAATTTCATGAGATATTATTTTTCTCCTTTGCAATTGAGCTGCAAAAGTCGTTGTCATGATTGACTGAATTCAATACCTGCGCAATGGACGATGTAGTCACTCAGTGGACTCCTTAATTGATTCAGAAATTAGAAAAGATAGACAATAAGATCACCTGCATGACAGATCATTGGATCAATCATCTCTTGGGATGATTTGTGACTGAATTTGGTATTGATCAATTTGTGGCATATTCTGAAGCAAAAAGAAGATTTTTCAAGGGAGCTAGAGGTAAGTTCCTATGCTCTTTGAAATTATTGTTGAAGATGTTGTTATGTGAACAGGGCTCTTTGTGTCAACATATTGCATTAATGTCCCGAAGAGGCCCAACTATGCATAGTGGAAGACTTTACTGCTAAGATCCAGAGAAAGGATTTATTTATAGCCCTCTGAAGCATAGATCGTGTTGTCGACATAAATTGTCACTCCTAGAGACAGCCTAGAGTTTCCATAGACCAGTGCCTAGGACATCTTATCATAGCAAGGAGCGTATAATATAACTTGGGTGTCAATCTAAAGGCTCTCCTGCTATCTCTTGTAAACAAGGAAATTGATTTCAAACGGGACCAAAACTCACAGAAACTGCCACAGGGAAAGTAATGTTGTAGGGACAAAGTGCAAAGCTCTAACACAAAAGCATCAGACAGTTAAGAGACAATTTACTGTAAAGAGGGCCGATTCAAGTAATATGCCACAGAAATTAAATATCAGAAGGTGTATGCAAGTGAGTAAAATATAAGAAGATATTAGTTAATTTTGTCCGATACCCATGACAACCAACTGAAGGGGCTTATCATTCTAAGAATCCATACATGACAATGGCATTTTAAAAGCACCCTCCCAAAGCAACTAATATAGCAGAAAGATGGATGAAATGAACATGAAACAGTATATCATGCATGAGCCATATTTAAAGCACTTGACTGATCCAAGTATGGGTATCAACTAGGATAAATTCTTACCTAAAATCAGTGAGCCACTCGCATTCCAGTACATGATACAAGAAGAAGGATAAAATGAAATATTGTATTAAACACAGTAGAGAATATTACATACTGTGGAATACCAAAGACCAGAATCCTCTAATACAGATAGAAATCCTCCTCACTGAGACCCTACGGGCTCTGAGCCTTCATACAAGAGCCTTTACAAAATGTTTACAAAAAATGCCTTTCACTGCACTATTTTCTGATAAAAATCTGGAACCTTTACAATGTGTTTCTTCTGGAGTCTTATAGGAGAAACTTGAAATCCCCTAATAAATGAGGTCGATGAAAACATTAAAGTTGCCTAATTTTGAACAAAATGTAGGAAACATTCGTGCCCATACTGCTGAGTGAACATGTTGTACTGTATGTACTCTGCTACCGGCTTCATGAAGCAAATGCTATGGGTGAAAATTTCTCCAGGGGTAAGATATGAAGAATAAAATATGTAACACTATGTACTTTCCTGAGAGAAAAATCTATTGAAGTTAAGCCTGGAGGATATGATTTTATGCACTTGTACTCTTTGCCTTCTGAATGTTGAATTGTTATTAAAAATCTTCGGCTCCAGACGTTGAATTCCTCGCTCTCTGACGGATACTCTTTGTTGTATCATTAATAGCTCCGTCTGTGGAAAATCTATGTTTTAAATTTCTCCGGAGGGTTTTGGTAGACTTTTACCATGGCTTCTTTAATGAGAGCCATGTCACGGCAACTAACCAGGGCTTTTCTTCATAAACTCTACCTCTGCAAACTGATCCTCTGGTACGTCTTCGATTTTTGTAATGGAGGCGGAGATTAATGGCGATTTCACATCGCTGCAACATGCAAAACCCACAGACATGTTAAAGAAACCAGGCACAAAGGTGTTGGATGCGGCAGTGACCATGGAATGGTGATGTGGACTGAGTGAAACGATGAGGAGATGCAGGGTGACAGAGAAATGAAGGGTGTCAATGAAAAATACAGTGGACCGACGATGAATGAACGAGGCGGAGGTACATAATATGAACACTGAAATATGACACATAAACGGAATATGTGAATGGTGGAGGGGAAAGAATATGACAAGTGGGCGTACAAAAGACTATACGGAAAGGACGACGTGGAATTTGTGACGTGGAGGTGGACCAGGTCAACGGCTGGGAAGACAAACGATCTGAGTCGCACGATCCTTAAACGAGATCAACGATTTAAACTGCGTCGGGCGGTGATGTGATGGTGGGCCACGGGCGTTATAGGCTCGGTTTAAAACACATGCAGCTTCGAAGAGTGGTCACCGTCGAATGAAGGCCTCAGGATCTGACGGTTCACGTTAATTTCGTTGCGCGTCTGGGATCGAACGTTAATGTGCGAAATGGGGCGGTATTGGAACAGTGGCCTGGGACGCGTTGCGCCTACTGAATGGAATCGCTGCCATTTAAGAGAAACCGTCCGTCCTTCAAAAGCAGTGCTGGGAAAATAGGCCGATTTTGAACAGTGGTTTTTAGGGCGCGGGGACCACAAAGGCAGTGTGCTATGGTGCGTTGATTTGTGTTTGATCGGACGGCCTGGAGCGGACTCGATGGCTTTAAACGATAAGCTCCTTTTGATCTGGCACCTGGTCTAGCGCCTGGGTTACATGAGCAATCCACTAAAGGGGCTAGGACCGAAAGGGCTGGGCCTTTAATATTTTCTTCTTCTTTTTTGGTCTTTTTATAATGAAATTTGACTCTGAAGGCAGGAAATGATACATGAGAAAGGTTTTCTTAAACCATGAGAGGGGATTAATCATGTTGAAGTGAGGGTTATCGGCCGAGAAACATAATGAGGGCTGAAATGATCAACATTCAGCTCCATCTGGGGACGGCACGTTCATCCCTAGACGTGTCGAGAACTGCGCAGACCTCCTGATCATAATCTATGTAAACTTTGTTCCTCAACCCCTTATGCATTAATCTTCACAATTCATCAGCAGGCCCATATTATCCAAACAAAAGCAAAAGAGGAAACTAATATACAATATAATACATCAGGCTGCCTCGCTGCCTGAGTCAGAACTGGAAATAGGACTTTAGAAATTGGCCATTTACAGGGGCATCCAACAAGTCACCCTGTAAATTATCCAATGTGAACGTGTTATTGCCTCCCTGTTCCACAATTTTGAATGGGCCAAACCAGAGTGGGTCAAACTTACCATGTTTTCCTTTTTCAGCCCTTCGGACATCCCATCTGAGCACCAGATCTCCAATCTGCAATTTCCTGTCTTTTGCATGTTGATCGAATATGTGTTTCATTTTCTCCTGATGTTCAGCTAATCTCTGGTTCACTTGGTTTCGTGTTTCCTCTAATTCCACCAACTGATTGATTCTCCTGACCATATCATCAGGTTCCTCCTTACTGTCTTGCATGAAACGTGCCACGGGTAAGGCCAGTTGCACAGGAAACATTGCTGCTCGTCCATATACCAATTCACATGGAGATTTCCTGGTTGCTCTCTTACTGGTGATTCTATTCGCCCATAGAGAAAAATTCAATTGGGAATCCCAATTCTTCTGATTTTCATTTATAGTTTTCTTCAAGGCCCTCACCAAAGTTTTGTTGGAAGATTCTGCCAAACCATTTCCCTGTGGATAGTAGGTTGTGGCATGATTTAGAGCAATATTATATTGTTGACAGAAACTCACAATTTTTTCATATTTGAAGGCCTGTGCATTGTCAGTCACTATTCTAGCAGGGCAGCCAAACCTGGATATAATATTTCCTTCCATGAACTTTAAGATGACAGTGTCAGTAGCATTCCTTGCAGGTATGGCTTCCACCCATTTTGTAAAATAATCTGTGGTTGTCAATATCCATTTATGTTGTCCACTTGAGGGTGGGTGAATCTCACCTATAAAATCTATTCCCCATTGTTGAAATGGTTCATCTACATGAACTGGAATCAAGGGCAGAGCTGGCAATTTCTGTCTCTCAGTAAATTTCTGACACTTATCACATGCTCTGACCCAAGTAAAAACATCTCCAAATAATTTTGGCCAGTAGAAACTGTTAGCCATCAGTATTTTTTACATGTTAGTGATGACTATATCTTCAGCTGAGTTTTCTAGAAACTGATTTCCTTATGTCAATATGTCATCCAGAAAACCCTCCCAAAAATTTTTTCGCCTTTCTACCTATTCAGTCCACCCCTGGCAACATCAAAAACCTCATATCACAATCCTATCTAGCTTCAGCTTTATTGACCTGCCCAGCAGCTTTAAAAAGCAAATCCACATCTGTTTCAATAGTCTCCCCTATGTTAGGAAGTGGCGTTTTAGGACATTTCACCTTTGGCAATCATCAAAAGGCCAAAAAGCCCCCATCTGCAGCAGACCAACCATGACTGATCCCTTAATTTGCAAATGAAGTTGACAAACAGCCTTAAGTCGCGCCACTCATACCCCCCTAGATCTCAGCACTGCATAAAATCCAATCTCAAGCTGACTATTAGGTTTTTCACAGTTTTCTATGGTTCTACAAAAACAGGAAATATATTTCATCTCATGGAGTAAATGTTTGAGTTTATAGTTAGAGGAACAGCTGCTTCTAAGTGTATTATGAGCCTGAGATGAAGCTGCAAAACAAAAGTCACTCATCAGGACCTTACAGCTCTTTCCAGCATGAAAATCACAGTAAGAAAGGGTCGCCACGGTCTCAGCAAAATGGTAAATTGTCAAGGCCCACAAACTCCTTCAATTACAAGCAGAGGGTTAGGGCGCCTCCTTCATACATAAGCAGAGGGCGCAGGCCAGTGTTGACTCAGAAGGTTGCAGAAGTCCAGGTTTGCCTTTACTGAAACAATGAAACAATATCTTCAGGTTTCATGAATGTAATTGCTGACCATAACAGGAATATAGTGGAAATATGATAAGCTCAAAGGAAAGTAGAGTTTGGCCTGATAAAATAGCTCATTTCAAACTTGCAAACCATATGGATTGTTGAACTCTAGAAGGACTTGTCATCAGTAAACATCCAAATCATAAGAGGCCTGTTTTGGTTCAAAATCAAATAGAACAGATGGTAACCAATGCCATTACACAAGCAGGAGAAAGGTCTTGGTTTTTCAAAGAAAGCCCTGACCTTCATAGTCACAAAGGCTATTTGTCAAAGTAATCAATCATGAGATGAACAAACCAAATATCTAAAATCAGCCTTAGGACAGTACAGGGAAATAGTATTACTCTGGCTAGGGTTTCTGCTGACACACAATGATGCTCGCAAGTGAAGATGCTAAGACTGATGTTTTTCAAGAGGTTTCTTACCACTACATTCAGAAAAAGGCTGTGTCGAACCTAGTGGTCAAAAAGTCTCCGGCCTTCTGATACTTTACCTGATGAAGAGCCTCCTCCATATATGAGCAGATGGCCAAAATCATTGCAGGCTGTTGAAAAATGGTGAGTCCAACAAGTGCAGGGAAAAGACACAAAGAAATTGAATAAAGGAAAGTGTTACTGTTTATGATATAAATGTATTGATCTCCCTCTTCAAAAAAGCTATCTGTCAACAGTCCATCTAGTAGAGAGGAGAAAATATTGAACATATTGTATGATATTAGTGCCAAAGGAGCAGTTGATTTAAAAAGGGGTTAAAGACATTCCATGATCACCTGCCCAGAAATCTAAAGAAGGTCCTTTGAGTAAACAGTGAAGTAGAGTGTGAAAGCAAGCCATCAAGAGAGCACACTTACAGTCCCAAGGTGAGCTTGTGAATCACCTGGAAGCAGCAATCATCAAACACTTTGAAAGAACACAGGCTATCTTATGTTGAATAAACACAACAATCGCCAAGGTTGGTCAAAGTACTCTTTGACACATTCTGATTAATTTTCTTTGGATTATCACTGAGAAAGTAAAACAGTGACCAAGGTGGAGCTATAGAATGCATGATGAATGATGTTTCAAATCTTATGAATAGGCAGAAAGAAGTTGGTTTTGATGAGTTGCCATTATTTATATATCCCAAAACAGACACAATGGTCATCATTTCAAAGGACAGATTCAGCACAAAGATACAGTATAGAAAAAGCAGTGGAAGGTTACCAAAAAGGAATAAAAGTCATTTCACAGATGAATGCTAGTGCTGGTGATGCAAAGACTTTGGTACTCCTGTTTCAAAGAACTCTCTGTCTGACTATACCTACAGTAGGAAAGGGGCAATATTGAACATATGTGTGCCACTGATACAAAAAAAGAAAACTGTCTCCTTGAGAAAAGATCAAGCAACAAGACAATGTCAAATACCAAATCACAGCTTTCAAATGTTTTGGTGCATTATGAAATAGCCCTTCCTTGCTAAACAATCACCAAGAGGGGAAGCAGTGAACAGGTTTCAGTTATGAAATGGTTCTGTGGGAAAAAAGAGGTAACACAAAGATCAGAGCTCGGGGTTAAAGGGCGGTATATATATGTTCAATTAACAAACCCATTGTTTGAAAAGAACAAACAAAGTTAAAAGTCAATGATCGAATGACCGTTGAGAATGTTCTTTTGAAAATGATATAAGGTTGAGATGTGAGAGTGGAAATTCGTTTTCAAAAACTAGAATCAAAGTCCGTGCTTCCACAGCATCAAACAAGCAAGAAAACTGGGCGAAAATTTAAAAAATTTGCACTCTGAGGCGGCGCGACGTGCCTGGGATCTGGCGCGACGTGCCTGGGCATCATTTTGCAAAGGCCTCCTTCGTCGGCGCGACGTGCATGTAGGTGGGCGCGACGTGCCTGTAGGTGGCCGCCCGACCGCACGACAAGTCGACCCGACAGCCTTTCTCCTGTGCGACGGGTTTGCTCCAGAGATTGCCGCGCAACTTTTTCAAGCTATCCAGGATTTCTTACATCTTTTCAAACGAGCATCCATCAAGTTCGAGGTATTTTTATGAAATCCCATCAATTGCAAAGTGTTGATAAGTGACAAACATGTTTGAAAACCCCGGATCTTGCCATCTTTGCTAAAAACAAAAGCAGTTTTCCTACACAGTGAGATGAGGTAATTTAAAAGGGCCGAAGTTGTTAATGAGAGTTTAAACCTTGGAGGCAGGGTTATAGAGTGTATTGGTGCATATCTCAAAACTCACAAACCAAGAGTGTATTGTCTAAATTACTGTTACACTGATTCTTTCACCAAAGCTAAGTCTGCTCCTCCCTTGCACTGTATTATATCATTGTGGAGAATTGTTGACAGAGAGTTTTCTAAGGGTGGATAGGGCCATTTTTCCGGAGGGCAAATTTTGTTGGTGGTCAAATCTAAACTTTGAAGGCAGAGGTATACAAGTGATGTTTTCTTAAAACTTCACAAGAAGAAGTGTCCCTCATAAAGCACTATGTATGGTTAACCTAGGTTTGCCCTTTTTCTTCACCTCATTATCATGTTGAAAAGCTGATTGAAAAAGAGGCTCTAAGGGTAAATGTTACATTGAAGGGCAGATTTAATTGATGTTTTTCTAACTCTGGAGGCAGAAGTATAAAAGCAGTTTTTGTTCTCTTAAAAAACTTCACAAAAGAAAGAGGCCTTTTTCGGAAAAACAGAGTTGTAAATTTTTAAATTAATATTGGAAACAGGGGTATATAGGTGTTGATGGACTATTTAAACTCACAAATTTGAAAATAGTTCCTGGCTGAAGCAGAGAGTGTGTTCTCTAAACCACTGTTGCACTTATCTTACACCTAAACTAAGTCTTCTTGTTCATTACACTACATTGTATCATTCTGAAGATTGTTGAACAGAGTAATTTTGAGGGTGAAATAAGGCCATGTTCTAGAAGGCACGGTTGTTGATGATCAAGTCTAACATTTGAAGCCAGAAGTACACAGTACACTGAGAAACAGAGCTTATTGATGGTTAGATTTTGACATTAAAGGCAGAGGTACCAAAGTGGTGTTGATTTCTCAAAACTTCACCAGTAAAAATGGCCACTGTCTAAAAGGCAGAGTGCTTGGTGACTGCATTTGATATTAAAACAGAGGTGTAGGTATTATGTTGATCTCTTAAACTCACAAGCAGAGAGTATATTTCCTAAAAAACCACTGTGCATTGGTTATACATCCAACTTGAGTCTGCTTTTCCTAGAAACCATATTGTATCATGTTGAAGACTTGTTGACAGAGAATTTCAAAGGTAAACAGCATAGTGAAAGACAGAGGTTGTCAATGTTGGATTTTTACATCAAAGGTAGAGGTATAAAGGTGGCGATTGACTTCTCAAAAGTCACAAGCGAAAGGTGTTTTCCTTAAAACACTTCACCTAACCAAAAGGTCTCCTTTCTTTCCACTGTATGGTCTCTACAGGAATCTGTTGACAGAGGTATTTTTTAAGGTGAATGACCTGAAGAGAAGAGTTTTTTATATATTGGAGTTTTGTTTTGAAAACACTAATACCAGTGTTGGTTGATCCCTAGCAGACTCACCAAGATGGAATGATTGCTTCAGACTACATACAGGAAACTTACACAGCATATTGTCTCATCTTTATTGATGGTTTTCTATTGAGAAGTTTACATAGCTGAAAGTATATCCAGATTTGAAGGACTGTTATTAATAAGTGCAGAGGTGGCTTATTCCAAGAACATTGTTGCATTTTATTCAAAATCACAGGGTCCATATCTTTCCAAGCAGTGTAGTGGCCAGTTTCAATCCAGCAGAGCATTTTTCATACATTGAAGGCAGTCTGCCTCTTCCAAAGCCTGTTTCAAGTCAGAATGCCTCCAAAACGAGATCACAAAGGCGGACAACATAAGAGATATGAGCCTATCTCCGTAGAAGAAATCAATGCTCACCCATCAGTGCTTTTCAATTTCCATGAAGTAGGTTGTCTTGATTTCTGTCAGAGGATAGTAGAAGTCAAGAGTTTCTCGCCACTTACACATTTGTGCGCTTTGAGATTCAAGGACAAACACTTCCAGTTAGCAGGTCTTGACTTCAAAATCTCCCCAAGGTATGTATCCAAGGCTACCAAGATCCCGTATCATGGTGAAAAGTGGTTTAAGCAAGCGCATCTTGATCTGGAGGATTATAAACCTTTCATCAAACCTGAACATAGGGAAACCATCACTGCTATTTTCCCTTTCTCCTATCTTCTTAACAGTTATGCTCCACTGATGAAGGCCATAATGAGATATTTCACTTGTGAAGGAAGGTTTAGCCAAATTTTTGCCTATCATGTTCGCTTGTTGATGCATTTTACTAGAAGCAGGCAATTAAACCTTCCATACTTTTTGTCCAAAAGCATAGAGAAAATGGCAGCTAATGTCCAAAAGAAAGCTCCACCTCAGCAAATCCCTTCTCTCTTTCACCATTCCTTGATCAAAATCATTTTCTTACATCAGCTGGAGAAGAAAGGAGTTTCATGGGATTCATTCATTAGCCATGCCGATTTCGCCACTGTCCCTCCTATTCATGTGTCTCCTACTCAGCCTGTCCATCGCCCAGTGCCTTTATCTAGTAGGCCTACCCCTAAAAAACTCAAGATGACCACTGGGCAGCCAAGAAAACAGGGAGAAGGAGAGGGCAGTGAGCCACAGAGAGAAAATGAGGATGATGAGCAGCAGCAGCCAGATTTTGAGGGACAGCAGCAGTTAGATATCATTGGACAACAGCTGGAGGTTGATGAACAGCTGCAAATTCAGGAAGAGGGACAGCAGCTAGAGGTTGATGAACAGCATCAAATTCAGGAAGAGGAACAGCAGCAGCTAGAGGTTGAAGAGCAGCAGGTTGAGCAAACAATTGAAGCATCTTTTGAGCCACAAGCTGGACAGGATGTTGAGGAAGGACAGCAAGCTGAAGCTGCCTCCTTGACAGTGACCAAAATTGTTCCTAAAAAGAGGAAATTGCCCAAAAAGACAAATTCTAGCTTGCCAAGGAGAAAGAGCGCTAGATTGGCCTTCAAAGGCAAAAGTGCAGTTGGAGAAAGTGCCAAGCATGGAGGTAAGTCAGCTGTCATCCCTATCCCAAGCGATGACAGTGACAATGAGGCACGCATCCTTGAAAACCTCCTCATTCACAAAGAAGGGAAAATTGAGGTGTTACAAGAAGATCTTCAAAGGGCAAGGAATTTCAACCATTTCTTGGAAGTTGAAAACAAACAAATGAAGTATTATGCAGCCATTCATGAGGCAAGGGCGATCAAGTATAAAAAGGAGGCAGAAAAGGCGCAAGTAAGAATTGAAGAGCTCATTGGCGAATTTGATGATGAAGAGGAAGAGGACCAACCTAGGCGAAAGAGGCCTAGAACCATCGGGCTTAGGAGAGCCTTGGAGAAACCGAAAGCTGAAGAACAAGCACAATTCGATGCCTTTCCTCTCACTGCCCTCTTTGAACAGGAAATTGAGGAAAACAAGGAAGTATGGCTTGAGAGGGCCAACCAGCATTTGGAAACAAAGCTTGAGAAGGCAAACAGGGATCTTGAGCTACAGAGAAAGAGAACTCTTCACTTTTAGAAGCTAAATCAATTTGCCAGGCGCAAATTGAAGGTGGCACAAGAAAAATTGAAGAAATTGAAGGAGAGGCGCCTAGCACGGAAGGAAGCAAAAAGCATATCAGCCCTCGATATTTTGGCTTCAGCTTCGGAGCATGTCTCTATGGACCTTTGAAGGTCATGCATGCCAATTTTGGGCCTGTTTCGAAAACTTTTTGTTTTTTGGCATTTTTGGGGTTTTCGCCAAAAACTCATAAATGCGCCATTTCAGTTTGATGAGTCGTCAAGGGAGGAGGGTGATACCAATGGATTCCATAATTTCATGAGCATCTCTCCAGCGATTTTCAGGGCATTTGAAAATCATTCGCCCCTCCAAATTGGCGAAAAACAGCCTCATTTTGCACATTCTGCCCGCCATATCAGCAGCCTGCTATTTTCTGGGTTTTTGCACACAGGTACAGTTTTGAGGGACTTTCAGAGATCAGATTGAGGTGATTCCACTTGCATTGGAAAGCAGACACAGAGAGATTTCCAACGAGCCATCATGAGCCTCATTTTGACATCGGGAAGGCTTCCATTTGCATACAGCAAGTCAGGGGACCTTTTTCAGGCATAAATATGAAGTATTTTTGCAATTTTTGAACTCCAAAAATCTGCTTTTCCCAAATGTGCGTTAGGCTATTTTTATCATGGGAAAATCATGTAAAGTCAATATAATTTCCGTTTTTAGCAGTTTTTTAGATATTTTATGGGATATTTTGTGCCTTGGGCTTTGCAAAGCCTTAAGGACAAGTTTAGATATTTTGACTTGGCCAATGGGATAGCTAGTTGCTCCATGAGGTTTTCCTCCTTCTAGCCTATTTATCCCATGGTTCTCATTGTAAATCGGAGGCTGAACTTGAGAGAAGAATTAATGCATTGGTCATATGAGCTTTGAAGAATACACTTGAGTTATGATTTTTGGACTGCCTCTTGGATGCTTTTGAGGAATGTTGAAGGCTTGTTGATGGATTCCTTGACATGGTAGAATGGTATAGTGCTTCTTAATTTGTTTTGTCTTCTAGTTTTCACTCATAATTCATTTTTCTTGCTGCTATAGATCAGTAAAGATTGATTTTGAGACATGCCCATGGAGGCACCTCAAAATCCCTGAATCTTCATAGCTTGATGTTTTCTTTCTCCCTTAGTTATGCTAAAGAATTCTTAGCTGCTCTTTAGTAACCTAAGGTATTGTTGCTAAGTTTTATTCATCAGTTCCATGTATGTTGAGTAGGATGTATGGTTTTCCCTACCTACCTATCAGCTGCCCATAGTTATGTCCATAAAACTTTCTCTTTGACTGATTTGTTGATCATTTTGTTGAACCAAGGATGCCTAGTCCCGATCTAGCCCTTTGCCTAAAACTATGAAAACTTATTTGTCCAAGTGCCCAATGACTTAGAGACTATGTTTAGGCATTCCGGCATAGTTTATGTTGTTATTTTGTCTCATGTGTTTTCCCCAAAGTCTGATAGCTATTTCCCGAAGTTAGAGGGTCTTATACCTCTATGTATGGCTGGAATGTTTGATTTCTATGTATTGATTAGCTTATAGTTATTCCTAGCATGATCAATGGCTTGCTATTACATGTTTATGTCTGCTATTATCTAGTTTTCATTTGAAATCCCTTGTCTTTCACCAACTTATTGTCCATTTAATCCATTTTTCCCAGAGATCCCTTCTACTGTGAATCAAATCGGCCCTACAGCAGCTTTACATCATCACCTCATAAGCTTCCTTGACCTGTTTGACCCCATAGCCCAATTTATCTACATCTTGTTATCCAGTTTATGTATTTGATCAGTTTCACCCCTCACAAACTTAAAAACTAAAAAAAAACCAAAAACACACTTCATAACTAGCCTAATATCAGAACATCGCAAGTAAACACGCCGACATCTTTTACACATATAGAGAGAGCCCTCTCTGAGTCCAGGAAGGCTAGGTCCTTGGGCTCCAAAGCTTGGTTTGATGTTACATCGTCATTTGGCTAGCCAATCGGCCAAATCACGGGACCCTAACAGAAACCAGCCTTTAGGATTTTATGAGCTATAGCCCTCCAGCTGTAGTGTCCTCCACAGATTCCTTCATGAAATTCTATCATTATACTTTCTACTTCACTCTCTGTAAGGCACATGAGTAGGATTCCAGAAGGATCTCTCCAATATAGTTGCCCATTAGCAACTATGTACTTCTGCGATTTCAATCTTAAAGCCTTGTATTTTGCTTTATCACAACTTGGAGGACAGCTGAGTGTCAAAAGATATTCAACTATTTCTTTGTACCATGGACTAGTGAGATACTTCATGTGTACTTTCTGAGTATCCATCTCCAGACCTTGCTGCTATTTTTCTCTCACAGACTCTTCATTTGAAATCACAGACAAATTTATGCCCAGAGCTTGATAGTTTGATTCAGATAGAATTTTTGCGAGCCCCTGTCCTTTGATCAGCTTGGTAGGGCAGATATCCAGATCATACTCCTGTATTTTAGCAATCGACCTGCCCCTTTTTCCTTCACTGTCTCCTTGAACAAGGATATCCTTTACGGCGGCTGTAGACACAAATGCAGTGATGTGAGACTGCAAAATATACACACGAAAAGCTTTAAGGGATTTCACCAGGGCATAGGCTTGCTTCTCCAATATATTATACTTCAGTTCTGCATCATGAATAACCTGACTGAAGAAGGCAATAGGCTACTCATATCCATCTTCATTTTTTTGTAATAACACTCCAGCTACTGTATGAGGTGAAGCAAAAGAAAGGATCATAAATGGTTTAGTATAATCTGGCCCAGCTAGCACAGGAGCTTCAGCAAATGCAGCTTTAATTCTAGCAAAGGCCTCCCATGATTCTTGTGACCATTTCATCTCATTATTCTTCTTTAGCATATCTGTTATATGCCTAACTATCTCAGCATAGTTAGGAATAAATCTTCTCAGAAAATTTATACGACCTAAAAATATCTGCACTTCCTTCTTATTTCTGGGGAGAGGGATGCTATTTATAACCTTTACTCTTTTGGGATCTATCCTTACCCCATATTTAGTTACAATATGCCCCAAAATTTTTCCTTCCTCTAATGCAAATAAAGATTTTTGTGGATTAAGAGAAAGACCATACCTTCTGCATTTTTCAAAAGTTCTTTGTAAATGCTCAATGTGTTCAGCATCATTTTTTGAAAACACTGTAATATCATCAAGGTACACCACCAGAAATTTATCTTTCTCCCCAACAAAAGCGATGTCCATAGCCCTCTGAAAAGTGGCCCCTGCATTAATCAGTCCAAAAGGCATCCTGGCATACATGAATGTACCCCATGGTGTGGTGAAAGCAGTTTTCTTCTAATCCTCTGGAAGTACAGCCACCTGGTTATACCCAGAGAAACCATCCATCATTGACATTCTAGAGGCTCCAACCATTTTCTGCAGGATGTGGTCCATCTTGGGCAGTGGATAATTATCTTTTAAAGATGCTCTG